>CM052808.1:18526415-18637296 GCA_028533885.1 Nasua narica | reverse complement strand
AGAATGAATAGGTTAGAATATCAAAGATTATTTTGATTATTTTGAAAAAATAAAACTAATAAAAGGTGATTAATTTTATAATAAAATAAAGTATACTTTTAAAAATCAATAATGAAAGCAGTATGATACTATTTGATTTGGTTATTGTAACAATTTAAAACTCATCTATAAAAGAATAACTATAAGAAGCTAAAAATTTCTGTGGACAGCATGAGTTTTGGATTTTCAGAAATGCAGATTGTGAATTATTTGTTGTTAAGATATGATTGTACTTCAGGAAGCAGCGGTTTGTTTACTTTGTTTTGTTTTTAGGTTTCTTTTAAAGTTGAAACTGATTTTAATACTTAGTATAGTCCCTGTGTTTTAGGATTGGAATTTAAAAATTTTATATTTGAAGTGGTGGTGCTAAAATTGGTGAGGATTATAAGAAACAACCTTTCCATCAGCTTTTTCTGTGGGGTTAGGAAAGGTTTGTGTGAAGGGTTTTTTTTTTAAGAGTTTGTAGTCATGGATAAGAAATGTTAGGCTAGTGTATTTCTTATGGAGATAAAGGTTAGTTTCAACTTTATTTGGCCTTATTAGCTTTGTTCTGTTTCAGTGGTTCTAATGTGTCTAAAGAAGACACCATATATGGGCATCGTGTCCTTGGTAGAATGCTATGAAATAATGACATCTTTTATTATATCTTTCAAATGCATGTAGACAATGATAATTAGAAAATGATTCTGTGGCATGTATTTATAATAAATTTATATCATCAGCACATGTCTGGAATAAAGTAGTTCAACTAAGAATGTTAATTTGTTTTTTCAAGTTTTCATGCCAGTGTTCATTTGCTAATTGTTTATTTTTGTTGTCTGGTGCTAGAAGACAAAAGGTAGCTCATGTCAAAGACTTAAAAAATTTGTGATAGAAAAGTTTTAAGTACAGAGACTTATATATTAATTTCTTTGCGAATTGGAGAAAGCTGACCACATTTTTAAATAACAGTTTTATTGCAATATAATTCACCTACCATAAAATTCACCCTTTTAAAAAGGTATACAATTCAGCGATTTTTTTCATATATTCACAAAATTGTGCAGCCACTATCCAATTCCAGAACATTTTCATCTCACCTAGAAGAAACCCTGTACCCATTAGCAGCCACTCCTCATTCTCCCCCCACTCTTCAGACCCTAGCAGTCACTAATCTACTGTCTGTCTCTATAGATTTTCTTGTTCTGGACATTTCACATAAATGTAATCATACAATCAAATGTAATCACACAAATGCGGTCACTCTCATTTTTAGCAGCAGAACATCTGAATCTAAAAACATCAGCAATCTTGCCAAAGTATATTTGAGCAAAACTTCAGCTTTATTGCTAGACTGTACTCCACATCTCAGGAAGTGGGTGACTCACGAAAGTGTGCATTCGATGGTGAATTCATCGACCTAATGAAGGGAACATACCAAGGAGATGCTCTTTTGTTTAGAACTATTGGTATTACAAGAGAGAGGAATGCTTAGGAAAAATGTGACCAAGACAACCCTTTAAGGTATTAAATGAGAAAGAAAATGATTAAAAATATTTGTACATTTTAGCTAAATCTTTACTCCTGTTTTGTATTTTTTTACTATTCAATTTTTGCCATTTACAGTATAGAACAAACCCCAACTGCTGACAGGAGGCATTATCTTTTGCATTGTGTTCCAATACAGGCAACTGCTAGTGATTGTGCTCAGTGGTGTAACGGGTAAGTTTTTGTAGGGATTGGATCTTCTGAATTTCTTACTATGCAGGTCAGTTAGTAGCTATCTTACATTCAGAAAAATGGAAGATTCTTTAGGACCTTAATTCCTATTGCTTAATTTGGTCATCAGAATGTGCACCATCTGACCCATTCATATACTTCTGAAATAAGAAGAAAAAGCCCTCTCCTGTTTTTATATGGGTGGCCAGATAGACAGCGCTTTTAAAAATTAGCATATGAATGTTTTGACTCTCTTACTTACGGCAGCCTGTCAGTTTGGCAGCTCGGAGCCTGTTATTGCTGTGTCTTCTCCTTTTTCATTTTCATGTTTTGACAAATGAGATTGTACTTTTGACAAGTGATTTGTACTTCATCTTAGGATTTCAGAGTGTTTTTAATTTATTTATTAAACTATCTAAAGATTATTTTATCCATCCATTTTTGGGTAATGTGAGATTTTCCCTCATACAAATGAAAATAGAAAATGATAGTATTGAAATTCCTTCAATAAAACAACATTAGACAAAAAAATGGTTTTTCAGAATAATTATTTTCAGAAGCTTGTATTTCTTTTAATTGAACATATTTAGACTTAGGCCAGGTGTAGTGCTGACCAGGGAAATGGCCCCTTTTTGAGCCTGAAATCCATTTGGAACTGAGGGATTTTACAAGTACCCCTTGATAAATGAGTAAATTCCATGCTGAAAATTTTACTGCAAAGGAAGTTGTATGTGTTTTATCTCACCATGTAACTGACATTAAATTGAATCATTCATTCAACAGTCATTTAACGAGGACCTAGCATGTGCTGGGAACTCTCCTAAGTATTGGACTTTTATAGTGGTGAACAATACAGATACCACTCCATAGACATTATAATCTGTTTGGTGACACACAGGTCAAATGAATAAATAATACAATTTCAAATTATAATATGTGGGTTGAAGAAAACAAAGTAGTAGATGATAGAGTAAATGTGGGGAGGGGAATTAATTTTGGTGAGGAGGCCTCCTCGAGGGCTTGCTGTTTGAAAAGAGATTTGAGTGTTGAGAAGGAAATACCTTGGAGGAAGAGAATTCCAGGCAGATACAACTGCAACCACCAAGGTCATGAAAGAAGCCTAAGAAGGCAGATCTGGCTGCAGCTCAGTGAAGGGAAAGTATGGTAAGAGATGAGGGTGAAAGGTAGAAGCAAGATCATGTAGGGCCTTGTAGGCCATGGTTAAGGCTTTGTATCTTATTCTTTGTGCAAAGGGAGGCCTTACATGATCTTTATTTTAATTTTAATTAATTAATTAATTAATTAATTAATTTTAAGTAGGCTCCACACCCAACGTGGAGCCCACTGTGGGGCTTGAACTCACTCATGACTGTGAGACCAAGACCTGAGCTGAGATCCAGAGTGGGACGTTTAACCGACTATTTTTTTTTTCTTCGTGAACCCCCCCCACACTTTAAAGATATAAATTTAAGTAATCTCTGCACCCAAAGTGGGGCTCGAACTTAAAGTCCAAAGATCAAGAGTTGCATGCTCTGCTGACTGAGGCAACCACCCACCCCCTTAAGTGGGTTTTAAACGGTGGAAATGCATAATCTGATTTACATTGTAAAAGGATCATTCTAGGGACACCTGGGTGGCTCACTTGGTTTGGCACCCACCCGCCTTTGGCTCAGGTCAAGATCCCAGGATTCTGGGATGGAGCCCTGCTTGGGGCACCCTGCTCAGCTGCTCAGCAGTAGTCTGCTTCTCCCTCTGCCCCTCCTCCTGCTTGCGCACTTTCTTTCAAATAAATAAATAAAATCTTAAAAAAAAAAGATCATTCAGGCTACATGGAGACATTGAATCACAAGAAGCAAAGTGGAAGCTATTGTAGTAGTCCAGGTGATATTAATGGCATAAAGAAGACGTGGTAGAGGTGATGAGAAGTGGCAGAATTTGGATAAGAATTTGTAGATAGAAAGTTGAGGACTTCCTAGTTAGATGTTGCGGGTAAGGTAAGAAGAGGAATCAAGGTAACTGTAAAGTTTTTGGACTGAGCTCCTAAGTGAATAGAGATGCCATTAATTGAGATAAAATACAAGGAAGGACCAGATTCTTGGGGCAAAATCAAGAGTATTGTTTGGGCTATCTAAGTCTGAGATGTCTGTTGGACTTCTTAGTGGAAATATTGAGTTGGCAGTCATTTCTACAAGTCTGGAGCTCAGTAGAAAGATAGGTATTTGGGCATAAATATGGGTGCCATCAACTAAGAGATGGTAGTTAGAGGCTTAGGAGTGGCTGACATCGCTGAGGGAGTAATTATAGGTAGACAAGAGAGTAGAAGACTGGGCCTTAGAATGTTCCACCTTATACATATTGATTCATGTAAGAAAAAATTTATGTTTCAATATAAACAAAATCAAATGTCTCTGTGTGAGTCAGCCAGGGTTATTAGTTGCAAGTAATAGAAAGTAATTGTAACTGTTTAAATCAGAAGTTACCTGTATCTTAGCCAGAAGGGTGCCACAGTTGCCCTGGGTCCCAGAGGTGGAACTGCCATTGATGGAGCTGGATGATGGAGACCATGATGAGCTCTGCAGGCACTGATGACCGTAGTAACTGGATGTTGCTGTGGTTACTGCTGGAGTAAATTCTCTCTGATGCTGTTCTTTGTGTCATTATTCCTTGTGTCACTTGCTTTACATTCAAAGTTCTGGCAAAGAATTGAACCTAGGTATGGGGTGGTGGGATGAAGTAATCATCTGACCTTTTTGGTTTTTGTCATGAACGATATTTCCCACATTCATCAAGACTTAGCTAATGGAGAGGTGCCTGGGTGGCTGAGTTGGTTAAGTGGCTGACTCTTGATTTTGGCTCTGGTCATGATCTCATGGTCCTGGGATCGAGCCCTCTGTCAGGGTCCCAATGTCGGGATCCCCGCTCAGTGGGTAGTCTGCTTCAGGATTCTTTCTCTCCCTCTGCCCCTCTCCTTACTGTCTCTCTGAAAAAAAAATGACTTAGCTAATGAGGAAATTCCCCTCAAACAGGGTGGGAGTACAGGTATCGGGCAGTTCAACGAACACTGTAAAGAAGTGTCAGTTTTGTGAATGTAATTTATTTGGTTGCTTATAAATTCATGACTATAAAGTTAAGCAAGTCATTAGAGGGCCTTCAAATGAACCTTAAGAATATTTCTATTGACTTTTCTCATAGCCTAATTCCTGTCCTGGGATTAAAAAGATTCCTTTTCCTTATTTTTTTTTTAACCATAGCCAGAGAAATTAGCCTCTTTTGGTTAAAACACACAAGTAACAAAGCCCCAATTTCAAGCACCTTTTTTTTTTTTTTTAAAGATTTTATTTATTTTTTAGAGAGACAGAGAACATGAGAGAGAGCATGAGAGGAGAGAAGGTTAGAGGAAGAAGCAGACTTCCCGTGGAGCTGGGAGCCGGATGCGGGACTTGATCCCGGAACTCAAGGATCGTGACCCGAGCCGAAGGCAGCTGCCCTACCAACTGAGCCACCCAGGCGCCCTCAAGCATCTTTTTTTAAAGAAAAACTTATATACGAAAATATATACACACAGTTTCTACACTTGTATACTCAGGATTTCTTTTGGAAGGTTAATAAATCCAAAGGTGCATATTCTGGCCCAAATATCTGACCACTTAATTTACTTCAGAGAAATTCTATAACTTTTAGTTGAAGATAATATATGCTAAAATTTCTCCTAGATTGATAAATTATATGACAGCAAAATTACATAGGCTCTGTGGCTATGACTCCCTAATAGAAGTAATAAGATTATAGCCACACATAGTATAGATCATTCATCGTATTTGTATGAGACAGTTTGTAACACAGTCATAGTATTCTTATGATAGAAGATTAATTGCTTGTAAAGAGGTAATAGAGCGTTTCCAAGTTAGCACCTGTGTCCTTTAGTAAGTATCATTGGAAAATGAATGCTGGGCTTTTTCATTGAGTGCTAGATTTTGTTGTCTTCCTTCAAAGAGTGTTGAATTTTGTTCTCGCAGATAGTTAAATTACTTGTAGATTAAATGTGCTTCTTTCAAGGTTGTTTTTAAACTTTGTTAAGGTGAATTTTAGGGTATACAGTTGATCCTTGAATAGGGCAGGTGTTAGTGTGTCGACTTCTCCCTCCGAACAGTCGAAAATCCACATATAACTTTGACTCCCCAAAAACCTATCTACTAATAGCCTGACCAGAAATAATACTGATAACATAAACAGTTGATTAACACATAGTTTGTATGTTATATGTATTGTATCTGTATTCTTATAATTAAGCTAAAGAAAAGGAAATGTTAAGAAAATTGAGGGGTGCCTGGGTGGCTCAGTGGGTTAAGGCCTCTGCCTTCAGGTCATGGTCTCAGGGTCCTGGGATCGAGCCCCGTGTCGGGCTCTCTGCTTGGCGGGGGGCCTGCTTCCCTCTCTCTCTCTGCCTGCTTGTGATCTCTCTCTCTCTCTCTGTGTCAAATAAATAAGATAAAATCTTAAAAAAATATAAATAAAAAATAAATAAGAAAATTGTAAGAAAAAGTAAGTTTACAGTACTGTACTGTATTTATGGAAAAAAAAAATCTGTGTGTAAGTGAACCCAGGCAGTTCAAATCTGTTCAGATCAAGGGTCAACTATACTTTAGGCTAGTTTACCCCTTCTGTGAAGACATGACTTTTCCGAGATCTTTACCGAATGTCCTGGATGTTCCCTCCACTCTGGCTGGTTGGAACTTGCAGCCCTGGTGAGCTCTAGCAGTTTTCAGCTATGGCTTCCCTTTGCCTCACCTTGTGGAGTTTCACCCTCCACTGGGCAACTTTGTACTCAGGCACAACTCAAGGAGACCCCTGTGAGGTTCAAAAACATCTCGTCTGTGTAGCCCCCTGAGAAATCAGCTTCTCCATTTTCCTACCCTGAATGTTCCAGCTATTTTTTTTGTCCTCAAATTCTGATCTCTGCACCTCAGCAAGGCCATTGTGTTCTGCTTGGGTCCCCGTCCTGCTCTGTGGTCCAGAAAGTGCCTCTAGGCACAAAGCCAGGGTGATCTGATCGTAGGGCTCACTTCATTTGTTTTGCTTCTCTCGGGGTTCATCGTACTGTGCTGCCTGCTGTATGAAACAGTGTGAAGAAAACATTTTTCCTATATTTGGTTCAATATTCTACTTATGTCAGAGGAGTAAACCCGGTCCCAGTTGTTCTGTTGTGAACAGAAATAGAAGTCCCATTAGAGAAATGAGTATACCATCGAAACACATGAGCATCAGTTCCTGGCAGTTTGTTGGTCTTAAAATAAAACCAGGACAAAATCCATGGTATGATGAAAGAAAAAAAAAATCAGGTTAGCACAGTAAAATAGCAACAATACTAAACATACAGCATTATGTATGGGATCTATTATGTGCATGTAATTATATATTGTAACTATATATAATTTAAATCCTTGCAACAGCCATGTTTAGGTAGGGGCTATTATCATCTCCATTTTATGGAGTTGAAGATTAAGGTACAGAAAAAGAGTAATCCAGGTCATACAGCCAGTATATGGTGGGTCTAAGATTTGAATCCGGCAGTATTGGCCAAATAAACATTACTGCTTCGGATCTTCCACCCGTCTCGACTGGGCAGTGAGTTGTGTTGTACTGGGGAGTATAGCCTTGCTCCAGATTCAGTTCTGTGTCTCTATCTTTTTGCACCAAACTCTATCCCTGAAGGGATATATATATATATATATATATATATATATATATATATATATATATATATATATATATATTTTGTCATTGAAAGCTTTTTAATATCATCATTATGTGAATGAGCCCCAAATCTATAGCTGTAGCTGTAGATATTGATCCTTTGTTCCAGACCATACCTCTACCTACCTACCCCACATTCCTGTGTATCTCTAGATCACTGCTCAGGCTTTGTCTCAAACTGAATTTACTATCTACCTGTTCTTTCTGTGATCCATAACTCAGTGCATGGGGTGTCTCTTTTTTTAAAAGATGATGAAACATTTTGAGATCCTACTCTCTCTGTCCCTTTCATGTAACAGGTTCTCAGAATCTGTTTTGCTTAGGAAATGTCAAGATCTTAAGAAGGCCCCTTTTCTGTTTCTGCTGCCCTAAGTGAAGGCCTCTTCCTCTCTTACTGAGCAATTGCAGCAAAAACTTATTTGGCCTTCCTGTTTGTATTGTTCTCCCATTCTTTCTGTTGCTCACAGTACTTCCGGAGTTAGCATAAAACTCTAATGAATTTGCCAATACCTTGGTTAAAACCTTTCGCCGCTCATGATTATGTTCTAAGTCAGAAGTTAAGAACAAGGCTTTAGGGGCCGCTGGGTGCTCAGTGGGTTAAAGCCTCTGCCTTGGGTGTAGGTCATGATCTCAAGGTGCTGGGATCGAGCCCCACATCAGGCTCTCTGCTCGGCGGGGAGCCTGCTTCCCCCTCTCTCTCTGGCTGCCTCTCTGCCTACTTGTGATCTCTCTCTCTCTCTAAATAAATAAGCAAAATCTTAAAAAAATAAAGGAATAAGGCTTTAGAATCTGAGTTAAATTTCCTTTTGACCACTTTCTAGCCATGATAATTTGGGAATTTACTTCACCCTTGGGCTTAATTTCCTCTTCAGTAACATTGGCATGATAATAGTTCCTCCTCATTGAGGGTGGTAGGAAGAATCAACAAAATAAAATATATAGGGTGCCTGGGTGGCTCAGTTGGTTAAGCAACTGCCTTCGGCTCAGGTCATGATCCCGGAGTCCTGGGATCGAGTCCCACATCGGGCTCCCAGCTCCACGGGGAGTCTGCTTCTCCCTCTGACCTTCTCCCCTCTCAGGCTCTCTCTCACTGTCTCTATCTCAAATAAATAAATAAAATCTTTAAAAAAATATATAAAATACTTCACATAAACTCAATAAATGATAGGTATTATTGTTAAAGATATTATCGTTTAATCTTCTAACCTTAAGTCCATCATGCCTTGCCCTGCATTAGGTCTCAGATTGATTGGATGACTTACTAATGTGGCCCACATTTTCATACTTCCATGTTTTGGCTCATGCTCTGTTTCTTCAATCTGAAATACTCCTCCCCAAACCTCTTCTCTGCTTGTTGAAAGGATACTATGCCACCTCTCCTCTAAAACCTTTCTCATTTACCACAGTCAGAATTAATTGCTCATTAGGGCTTCCATAGTCTTAATGAGAGAATATACCATTAGTCCATTCTTCTAGCACTTAGCTTGCACTAAGAGCTTGGGCTCTGAAGACTCAGACAAATAGCAAGATGGGTAAGTGTTAGTTAGTTGTTATTATTGTTATTTTTATTAGTTGTCTACCTGTCTTCTTCTTCAACCTCCACCAGACTGCTATCTTCTCAAGGGCAAAAATCATGTGATGCTTTTTTATCTCCTTCCACGCTCTCTAGTACAGTCCCTTGTAGATAATGAGTTCATGAGTCAATGCGTGTTGGATTTAAAGGGTTGGACTTTTTTCTCTGACACTGCCTGCTGGTGGAAAGAAGTGAGGTGGGTAAGGTTAGGGAGAGATCCTTTCTGGATGTTATGGAACAGTTTCCCTCCTGAGGAAGAGGACCATCATCCTGTATCAGCTTGGCTGTTGTGGGATAATTCTTATGTAACAAGTTATATTAGTTTTCTTTCTTTAGGAAAGCAAGGCCTTCATATTCTGAAAGCAACCAATGTGTGAAGTATCACTAACAAACCAAAACATTCTTTTATCTCAAATATCCTTCTACTTCTGTCTCTTTACTTTCCTACCATCTCTTTAAATACTCGATACTTGAAAATAATTTGGTCTTTAGGAAAATTAATATATTTTCCAAATACTGTTTTACATTGAGTTGAATATTCTACTTATAAACACAATAAGTGTAAATAAGTATGAGGCTAGCTTTTTCAGGCATTTACCCTGTGATCAAAGACACATATCATTCCTAAGGAAATCTTAAGCAAATTTACAACAATGAAAAAAGGTATGTTTTCTTTATTCATTTCCTCTTTCTTGCTTTTGTGCAGATTTGAATAGGCAAGTAGTTATTGAGGAAAATACTATTTCAATAAACTGTTTTACAATATCTGCTTGTAGCGAAGTGATTTGTGAAGTGCTCTGTTAAAAAATAAAGCAGTTGTGAAATATGCCTTTTAGTAGCTGTGGATCTGAGAAACTGTGTTCTTGCTATTTGATACTGGATCTTTGAAACAGTAAGCTAAATTATGACATTTTGAACTGTGTTAGCTTGGTAATTTTATATAAATAATTACTAATGGAGAAAGTATATTGGTATGATAGTAATTCTATAAATATTTCAGATGTAATTACTGATGCAGTTTGGATTAAGCAAAATAAAGACGTAAAATAAATAAGGTGATTTAAGATAGTACTGATATTTAATGGTCCTCTATCGAGTGGTACCTATTGAATGAAACGTGAAATACTCACCAGACAGCAGGGGAAGAAATGCTGTACAAATAAGTGGTCCAAAGGAAATACGCCTAAATGATTGAAAATGAGTTTAAAATCTTGGATCACTTTAAAGTTTTAGATTTAGTGTGGCTTTCCATAGAAACATAAATATAGGAGTGCCTAGGTAGCTCAGTCAGTTGGGTGTCTGCCTTGGGCTTGGGTCATGATCTCAGGGTCCTGGGATCGAGCCCTCTGTCGGGCTCTCTGCTCAGCGGGAAGCCTGCTTCTTCCTCTCCTTCTGCCTCAGCCTCTCTTCCCCCAACTCAAACACTCCCACTCTCTCTCTCTCAAATAAATTAATAAAATCTTAAAAAAAAAGGAAAAATATATTTTCTCTGTCTTCTTTCCTGATATAGCTCACTGTTCTCAGACCCTCCCCTCCCCCAGTTTGAAGAACTTTGTCTTTTATTAAGTCCAACATGGTCTGAGTGTGGGAGATTACTCTTCAGTCCACAGACCGTGCGTGGTATAATGCATACGGATTCACAGATGCCTTCAGAAAACCACCCCCCAGATTAGGAACCATGTAGGTCCCTTAATTTACATATGGGGAAGTGAGGCCTTGAGTGGCTTAAGTCAGCAGTCACAAATGATGGCATGCAGATGGAATTTAGACCTACAGGCATGTTTTGTTTGGCCTGTTAGGATGCTTTAAAATTTTTGAGCAAACAGTTAAAAATCAGGAAATTTTTAGCTTCTCATGAAAATTTAGAGTTTCTGGCAGTGTTAGACTTATACTCTTGCATGACATCAATTGAGAAAAGTTATGTCTCGGCTACCTCTTTTACATTATTGATGTATCTTCAGGTTTACAATACTCACAGTTTCCTTTTGTCTCATCCCTGACTGTGTTTCACTTACTTACGTCACTTACCTTGCCCTTCTGAAAATTTTTGTTTTATCAGTAAATCAGAGGCAGAGTAGAAAATAGAAACTTTTCTCCTAATCCCTAAGCAATTGTAGATTTCCACTTTCATCACCCAGGCATTGATTTATAAGCCTTGGGCTCTAGCCCTTTCATTGCCATTTACTTGCTGTGTGGCATGGAGCAAGTTATTTAACCCCTCGGAAGTTTGGTTTTGATATCTGTCAGATGGTCATAGTAAGCATTTTAATAGTTTGCATAGTTTAAAAAAATCTAAAGGTTTTATATAAAAACAGCCTTATAATGTTAATATTAGAGAGTTAATATTTTGTTACATTTTAGAGTACTAAAAAATGCTGCTTCACCCAAAAAATTAAAAAAAACCCCACTAATTCAAAGGGATACATCCACCCCTGTGTTTATATAGCAGCATTATTTACAATAGCCAAATTATCGAAGCAGTCTAAGTGCCCATGGACAAATGAATTGATAAAGATGTGGTATCTAGCTAGCTATAATGGAATATTACTCAGCCATAAAAAAGAATGAAATCTTGCCATTTGCAATGACATGGATAGAGCTAGAGACTATAATGCTAAGTGAAATAAGTCAGAGTAAGACAAATACCATATGATTTCACTTGTGTGGAATTTAAGTAACAAAGCAAATGAGCAAAGGAAAAAGAGGAGAGAGAGAGACAAGCTAAGAAACTGACTCTTGAGAACAAACTGATGGTTACCAGCGGGGAGGGGGGGGGATGGTGAAATTGGCACTTGGGATTAAGGAGGGCACTTGTGATGAGCACCAGTGCTGAATCACTGTATTGTTCACTTGAAATTAATATAACACTGTATGTTACCTATATTGGAATTAAAAAAAAACACTGGAACTAGGTGACTGGGAAATTAGTAGTAATGTCCAGTAGACAATTTAAATACATGTATTAAAATGTAAAAGTAAAAAAATGCTGCTTTAGTTATGTCCTTTGCCCACCATGAACACCTTCAGTGCCCTGCATTCTATAGGATATAGTCCAAATTTCTCTGCCTTACAATGTTCCCTACCATTTGGTTGCAACATACCTTGCCAAAGTACCTTTTACTTTGTATGGAGTGGGATTGACTTTGACTCATTCACCATTCATCCCCTCACCCCCAACCCACCCCATTCATTCTTTTTTCTCAGAATATTGAGCACTTCTGCTGTGCCAGGCATGATTTGGGGCACCGGGGATTACAAAGCTGAACAAGACGAAGTCTCTGCCTCTAACATTCTCACACTGAAGCCTTATTTTTTAGAGAGGTCAATATGTGTATCTTGAATACATCTTACATATGCTTGTCTCTTTTGTTCACACTATTCTCCCATTTTCTTTCATTGTTTCATTCAACAACCATTCAATGACTGCTTCTTGTGTCAGGTATTTTTTCACGGGGTGTTGGTATTATAACGGAGCACAGTCCCCGCTCCCTTGGAATTTACGTTCTTGTGAGATGAATAAGACATTAAGTAAACAAGATATATGTCATAAGGGCTATGAAGTAAAATGCAGCAGAGTAAGGAAGATAGAACATAACAGTGTGTGGGTCATGGTGCCTTTATTTTAGAAGGATAGTGAGAAACAGCCTTTCTAATACGATATTTGAACAAAGTCCTGAAGGAACTGAGGGAGACAGCCAAGAGGCTCTCTGGAGGAAGAGCGATTCAGATAGGGAATGCAACAAATATATGCCTGATATGTTCAAGAGACAGTGAGGTGGCATGTAGGGTAGGAGCTGAGAAAGGGAGCAGGAGAGAGGTAAGAGGGGAGTTCTGAAATGTGGAAGGGTCCAGATCCTGGAGGTCATTACTGACCCTGTTAAGCACCTTGGCTTTTGGCTCTAGAATGAGTTGTATCTCCTTTGAATTTTTACTTCATGTTCTTTTGTGAAACCTTCTTGACCATCACTGTTTACAATGATTTCCCCTCTCTCTTGGAATACCTACTGACTACATAACTCCTTTGTTGCTTAACTAAGGCAATGCCTGCTTGTCTTTTTATAGGTAGGTTTTCTGTTTTGTCCTAACTTCTTTGTAATTTCCTGTAACATAGGGACTCTGTCTTACAACTTCCTATCCTAAATGTTACTTCGTACCTAGCTAGCACTTAGTATATGTTTGTTTGGTGAGGCCCTGGCCTCAGATGTCAGCAGTAGGAATTTGAAAGTGATGTCTAAGAAAGAAGCACTAGGACTTGGTGATAGAGGAATGACTGAGGAATTCCTTAACATATGGAATGATGTGAAGGTTATCCTAGAAGAACAACAGAGCTATAGATAGATAAAGGAAAGATGAGAAGAGAAACTGATTTGGGGGTAGATTGCTGAATTTGGTTTGGAATTTACCACACTTTCCGTGCTACTAGGATACCTAGGTTAAGCTGTGTGGAATGATTTGGATATGTCAGAACATATACAGAGTATTGGGGTTATTTACTGGTATTATTTGACTGCTGACTACTGTATATAATTTCAAGAGCAGGGACAGCCTCTTACTCATATTTCTAGTGCCTGGAACAAAGGCTGGCAAATAATAGGTGCTTAAGTCATAGGCACTTCATAGTTTTACTGAAATGAGAGGTAGCTATGATGCACATCATGAAAGGGTCATAGGCTGTGGAGTTGTGTTATTGTGGGTCTGAATACCAGCCCTACCACCTTCCATGTGTTGTGGTCTTGGTTGAGCACCTAACCCTTCTGAATCTCAGTGTTCTCATCTGGCACACGGAACAGTAAGACCTTCCTTGCAGGGCTCGAGATAATGAATGTAGGTATAGGTCCTGGCAGAGAGTAGTGGTTTAAGAAATAGTACCTACTCATTCAGCTATTCAACAGTTAATGTTATTACCATAAAAAAGATAATGCTTTCACCATTGAATTTCAGACTCTTAGGCTTGGAAAAGATCTCGAAAGTAATCTGCTTCAGGTAACTGTTTTAGGTATTTTAATAACATTTGTAATCAGATATAGTTCGTGTTCAATCTGCATATAATGACCCACATCAGCCAATCCTGCCAATGCATCTAGAACTTGGAGAGTAATAAGTTAAACATTGTTGGAACTTGGACTCATAGTACATCAGTTACTATTATTAGGTACATTAGTATTCTGGTAGCTTATACCACCCATTATATTCCCATCTATCAAAATAGCCTCATGGTGGGATAGGAATTGATAGACATGTTGGATGACAAATAATCGTGGAATTACATAGTATCTTGTGTTTTGGAGATGTATCTCCTTAAATATGATGGAATCATTTTACAGAAGACAAAACAATCTCCATAGCAGTAGTTCATAGTAATAAAATTAGTACTAGATTTAGAGAAGCAGAGTTTATTCTTGATTAATTTAAAATCTTTTAAGATATCCTAAATCTTTTTTCTTCAAACCGCACATTGAGATTTTGTAGACTTTTGATATGGAGTCCCTTTTCAATTCCTTTTTTCTCTTGATGTAACTCACAAATCCAGATACATTGAGATGGTTTCCTGATTTTGTAGGTCTCCTGCCTCTGATTCCTTAGGAGCTGTTAGGTGCCTCTAAAACTGTAGGCTTACTTTTTGCTTTGGAGCAGATGTCGTGGCACTAAGACCCAGAAACCGTTTGCTCTGTGTGGCTGGAGCTGGGCAGGCGGTGCTCACACTGAAGGGAAGGAAGTCATTAGTGCAGACTGAGCTGTGGAGTTGGGTTCTTGCAGGATTTCCTTCCAGCCTTTCCCCACTAAGGTTCTTGGGAATTAAAAAAAAAAAAATCTAAACACACAAACCAAGTTTTCCTATTTACAGTGTTCAGGGAAGGTAGGCATTTCGGGAAGGGCAGATCCTTCCCCCAAGTTAGCCAAGAACGAAGAAAAAAAAAAAAACAGCATAAAGAAGCTCTGATTACAGATCTTTGGAATTTTCTTTGCTAAATTTTACAAACGAGAAATACACCCAGAATTTTGGGAATTGCTCCAGGCTGCGCGTGAGGGTTTGATTGCTTGTCTAATCTTTTTTTGAGAAGAGGAGAATTCGCCAAAAGGGGTTTGGATGGCAGGAGCCCGGCTCGGTTTCTGCATCAGCTCTCGTCCTGAGTCTCTTCTCTGAGGGAGGGTCTCTGCAGCCGGCTTGGAGACCCCCCGCCGCAGGCTCCTTTTGCTGGCGCTGGCAGGGTGGTGGGGGGGGGGGGGCGGGAAAATGCCCCGCTCTCGCTGGAGTACGCTGGTTGCTGCTGGGACTTCCTAGCCCGGTGGGAAGTGTGTTCGTGGTGTGGGGATACTTTTCATTGAACTGAAGGCGAAAAGACTGGACTCTCCTGGGCTTTTTCCCTTCGCAGTGAATATGGGAAAGAATTAGGGGGTGGGAGGGAGGCAGCATGACTTGCAGTCGCTGCTGCCCTGCATCTGCCCCCAGCCCCCAGCCAGCATCTTGATGTTCCACGTATCGGCTGTACAAATATGATGAAATGGCAGCCCCGGAAGAAGGTAAGTGTCCTGGAGTGGGGACGGGGCCCTGATGCCCGACACAGGGAAGGGTGACTGGGGGCGGTTGCTCTCGGGTCTCTCCATCCCTTCCGTAGTTTGCTGGGCTGGCCGGACTGGCAGCTCTGTCCCTTTAGGGACTTGGCGCCAGTCCCTCAGGGACGAGTTACCAAGTCAAGTCCGCGTCCACTGCCCTCTTAAGTTTTTCCCTCTTCGTATCGCTGGACTCTCAGAGGTGACAGCTCAGGAACACCCGTGTGCTTTAGAAGCCCCATGAAGCCAGCGACCCGATTAGCTTTGCAGGACCCAGCCAAGTGCTGCCAGAGTCCAGGGACTCGGTGGCGCCCTGTCTCTGGGGGGTCATTTGGGGCTGCACCCCCGACACATTCCAGTGTCCCTGCAGGTGGGTGTTGTAGCACCTACTTCCCCAAGGGGTTAATAGGTTGCGAGCCGCTGGCAGCTGCTTCCCAAGGGCCCCGCTGGGGGGCGAGCATCCCCAGCACAACCGCCCAGCGGCTGGTTACGGGGCAGCCCGGCCGCAGGGCCTCCAGCCCCAGCGCCTGGGGCCGAGCCGGGCCTTCTGCCTGCGGGGCTCCCAGGCTGCCGCGTGGGCCGGCGCGAGTGCGCGCGCCGGCCATTGTGCACGGGTGTGTGTCTGTGCGTGTCAGCGTGCACGGGCGTGTGTGCATCGATCGTGGGGAAGAGGGGGAGGGAGCACTTTGCTTTTTGCGAGATTATTTCCTAATATGGCTCCTTTGTTGAGAACTCAAGAAAAAAAAAATCCAGTGGTTCTATCAAAATAAATTGCTATTGGTCCCAGAAATAACGTTTCTAAATGCGGGACTGGTCCCTACCCCAGGACGCTCAGGGAGAAAGACAGCTTTCTTTAAGTTGTTGGCGGCTGAAGGTTTGGCTAGGGCTCCCTTTTGCTAACTTGTCTGGCGCTGTTAGGTGAACCCAGTGGTTCACTGCATAGCAGGACTCTCCCCCCTCCCCCCCCCCTTCAAATACCTCATTTGGCCATGGTTTTTATTGACATTCTTCTGAAGGAAAACACAGCGAACTGAATGTGCTGTGCCCCTCCCCAGCCTTGACCTGTCTCTGTTAGCAGCTGCCTGGTGTTTTACTTGAACTAGCTAAACTGACTGTCTCTTTGTGGCATGATGTGTGATACCGTGTTTTACATCAGAGTTGAAATAGGAATCATGTGTGAAATGATTCTCAGATATTGTGCCTTTGCTATATTACTAGAGAATCTAACAACCCTTCTTTAGTATAGCCTAAATTGAAAGGTTTTCTTTGAGCTCTAATTAATACAGTTTTGATCTCTGACACTAAGTCATTTCTTACCTCATTCTGAAGTCAGAATCTCTTTTATATTAGTTCTCATCATAGAGCTTCTTTCAGTGAGATTGGTTTCATTTACTTTATTAGTTAAGAGATCCATGTGTCTCCCCCCTCCAATCCCCAACAAAAATTAGAGTCAGGTTAAGGAAAACCATAGAAGACACCATGTAATTAAACAATTTAAATAGATACTGTGTATTCCTAAAGTGCTCCCCCCTTTCTTCTAGGTTTGTAAATTGCATATTTATGAGTACTTTTAAGATGTCTGCAAACTATACATTCATAAATGTCTGTTTTTTCTATTTTACCCAATATGCAGTAACTCATGTGGTTATGTCTGTGGAAACCCCTCTGGGTACTGGTATTGCTTGAACCACGGAAGTATTATTCTTGGCAGTCAGGTGGATTTCTGGACTCTGGAAGATTCTGTTTCAAGTGTTAGGATTCACTCTGCAGTATTTACTCATTCTGGGATGCTTAAATTGCTATACCAGAAGGTTGTGTTTATTCACTGTATTCATAATCCCAAATCATCATGTTATAAAGATCCAGATATAATTCTACAGAGTTCGTAGAAGATTAAAAAATAAGCTGAGCCATCAAATACTGTATGATTATTTGGTGGTGGCTTGAGAACAATTCTTGCTTCTTCTACACTGGGCATGGAAGCTTCCTTGGATGATACTTAGTGTTCAAAACCGGTAGGGCACCAGTAAGTCTTTACAAAGATTAGGTTTATTTTCTTATTCTTGCGAGAATACTCTCGTGATCGGATCATTGCCATGGTTTCTGGCTGGGTCTGCTAACACATTTGTGGTGGAACAGTCACATGCCATGTGTTTTGCCAAACTGTTTCATAAAAAGCATTTACACTACAGATGAAAAGTGATACTGCATTGATGTGATTTTAACAGGGCTAGGAAGAACATCTATAGAATGCTGGCTGCCCCAAATAGCATTTGCCTGTAGCTGGGCTTTATGACCAGGATTGGTTGGTAACTTGCTACCATGGGGCCCTGTCAGCTACCAGTGCTGGCTTTTATAAAATCTGGGCTAACTATAAGAGAATGACCATGGGTTCTAGATTTCTTTGTTTCCAAGCAGCTGGGATGCATGATGGACAGGGAGCTTCTTAGTCCTCTTTGCTTACTTGCTGAGTTAAACTAAATACTAAAATTCAAGATGTACACTCTGATGTATTCAATCAGGGTCTCCTAACTTTTTGTAAAGAAACCACCACAACATGATTAAATATGTTGCACCTCAGAATTAATGAGGAGCTTAGGACCCAGTCTTCCAAAGCCTCACACCAAGAGCCCTGTAATTACCCTAGAAAGTAAGGTTGTGTGCAATTGTGATTGCATCATGGTAAGAATGGCATTTAATATCATGCATTTTTAAAGCTATCATTTTTAAAGCACCTGCGCTGTGCTAGTAGGCATTTCTACTTGCTCTATATGCATTCATTTAATTCTTACCCAGTGAGGTGGTAGGTGTTATAAGTTGCATTTTACAGATAAGGAAACAGGTTTAGAGAGGTGATGTGACTTAACCAGAGTCACACAGCATGGCAGGGTCAGAGCTAGGATTGGACCAGCTCTTGTTTACCTCAAGATGTATGTTTTTCACCATTGTACTTGGGAATTTATCCAAGAAATATAAAGCCTGACTACTGAGGTGATCTCAAAATATGAGAAGGTTTGCCATGGCTTTACTCCAGCATTTCTGGATACTGGCACCAAGATGTTCTTCTTCCCTCTCCTTCTTGAAGAAACATTATTTTATCTACCTCTAAATTCTTGGAGCATTTAGAATCTATGTTCTTTTAGGCTGTCTTTTAAATTGTTAGCAACTTAAAAAAAAATCTCTTTATGTATGTATTCATACATGTATTCAGCCTGTATTCAGGCTCCTTGAGTTCAGGAACCATATCTCATACCTTTTTTTTTTTTTTTTTTTGGTGCCAAGGATAATATAGTTGTTCAGTAAGTTTTTTTTTGGAAGAGAGAAAGAGTGGCTCTTAAGCAGTCTGCACACCCAGCACAGAGCCTTATGTGGGGCTTGATCTCAGAACCCTGAGATCATGACCTGAGCCAAAATCAAGAGTTGAACGCCCAGCTGACTCAGCCACCCAGAGCACCCCTCTCAATAAGTATTTGGTGTAAAAGTAAATAAGAACTATTACTTTGTAAAACTTGTATTTTTAGACTTTCTTATTCTAAGAGGTAATAAGAAGTTTAAATGTAATGAAATTTAAAAATTTCATTTGATTCATATATATTATATTGTAGAGGATTATTGAGGAGCTCCAGAATATATTGGCACTGAATTCTGGTCTTTTGTAGAGAATATTAGGAAGGGGAGAGCCATACTGTTCAAAAGATATCTATGGCAGTCATTGTTAATACACACTACCAGAATCCATGGACTAGACTCCTGATTCAGTGTCACGATCCTTTTATTAATATAACCTTATTGGCCTGGCAAAATATACTTTCCCCTGCTTACACATTAAGAGGCCATCATGTAGCATGTTATTTTTATCTTGTACTTGCAGAAATGATAGTAATTAAAATGCTCATCTCATAGAAACATGTTTGTTTACAATTCTGAAGTGATTTCTGCTCTTTAAAATCCAAGGATTAGTATCAGATAACACTGTGTAAATAAGACTGCAGTTCAAACCTGCAGGAAAGCTGCTGCTGATTGGATTTTTTCATTGCGTATCTAATGTTATTTTACTGTTCACACATAATAAAAGATCGTTAATAGGAATATGTCACATAAGCTACATTAATTATGTCATTTGAGAATCTTATGATGTGTTTATCTTGTTATACTTGTCACATTAATATAACGTGAATCTGGCTTCTTAAGTGACTTCTCTGATGGAGCTTCATTTAAAGAACTTGTTTGGAAGCTCACTTGTAAGGGTTCCATCCTGTAAATTTGTGTCTTGGAATAGCTTATTACTTGTACAGAAGAGTGTATTTCAAATCCCTGTACTTTCTCTATGGTAAAGTATTTTGTTTCTGGATTAGAAAGCTAAGTCTCAAGTTTTAACTTTACTAAATCACTATTAATTTTGGACCACAGCTTCTATAATAGTATAAAATTAGACTAAAAATAATTGGACATTGTGGGCAAAAGTAATTATAAAGAGAAGTCTCACAAATTTCATGATAAAGGTCTTTCTGTAAATCTGTTCTGTATACCATTCCCAGATCAGTGCAACCTAGAGACCCAGGGTTTAGTTCTGGCCCTTCCCATGCCTTGTGTCCTTGGGCATGTCATTTACTCTTTCACATCTGACTCCCCACTGTTATAGGTTAGCACCGAATCATCACTTGCTGGATCTATTGCAAATGACATCCTAATGATTTTCCTTTTTCTGGTCTCTTTTTTTTCCTCTGGTTTTTCCTTCTTACTCCTTTTAGAGTAATTGTTAACTCCCCCCATCTGTTCACGTTATTCACCCCCTTAAAACCCTACTGTGTCTACCCATTATCTCACGGAGGTCTTCAAAGTAGGTAAGCACAAATCAGGTTAGGGGCTGTGCAAGAAAATGGGCTATGGGAAAAATACAAGAACTTCTATTTTAATGTATTTTTTAATTTTAAAGAATAAGAAATAAATTAAGTTTTACTTAATTTATTAAGTAAATCTTTCAATATGGCTTGCCATTCGTGCCCTCATTTGTTCATAGGCCACCAGGGATTCGTAGTGGTGCCCACTCATTGGTCATGTCAATCATTTGTTCACCTTCAGTGTGCTATGGGGTACTGTAGTTTCCATCATGAAAGATCTTGCCTTAGGTGGTTGGTTTTATTAGAAGAAGAAAAAGAAAGATGTGGTGTAGATTGGATAATGATGAAGACGATGGGCTCTGCAGCTAGATTGCCTGGGTTTGAATTCTAGCTCAGCTGGCTTCTTAGCTGTGCAGCCCTTACTTACCCTCTCTCTACTTCCCATGTCTCCTCTACTGAATGAGAATGGCACCTAGCTCTTTGTGTGACTTAGAGGATATAATGTAAACAAGGAATACATAAAATGTGCTTACTATGTTTTTCCTGTTAGTATGACTGTATCCTACAGTGAAGCTGGCCGTGGCTCACCAGGCGCCTGTGCTTTTGCATTTGCTCCTTCCTTGGCCTAGAAAACCTTTTCCTTGTCCTCTCCTTAACTTGCCTTCCTTTGGCCACTGGTCATAACCTTACGAGCTAACTCTGTCTTCTCCTTCTTAGTGAATCCTTCTGTCATTTCTAGGCATAGTTGGCTGTGCCCTCCTTTGACTGTACTTGTATGGGCTACAGTCATAGCCCTGTGTTGTAACTGTCAGTGTGTCTGTCCCTCCCAGCATGAGGTTTTGAAGGCATAGGCACAGAGTAGGAATTGAATGAGAGAATCTTTGAAAAAATGTAATGTGTTTATTGAGCAAGATGGTCAATGATCTTCAACCAGTCGGCAAGATTCTCTGACTTGCCAGTTACTGGAGATGCCTAACTTGCAAGTTTATCTCTACCCATTCCTCACCCTCTTAGAACTCCATATGGACTATGAGTGAGGGCGATTCGTTAAACGGGTAATCTTAACTATGCACCTATTACAAATAAAGTCCCAGTGATGAGGTAGTGGCCGCATAATGTTGTGAATGTACTGAGTGTAACAGTATCGTATATGTTAAAATGGTTGATTAGGTATTATATGAACTTTCCCTCTATTGAAAAAAAGGGGGGAAAAGTTAACAGTTATTTGTGACACATCTCACGACTGATCCCCTGACATCAGTACAGCAACACCACGGTTGTAAAACTCCTGGAGTAAATCTTTATTTTCTTTAGCCTGAAATATTTTTGATTCTGTAAGATTGGTAAGGAATGGTCATCTACAGAAAACTACTTCCAGTAACATTCGAGAAGCTGGGAATGGTTGGTAGACTTGATAAGAAGTGAAGGAAGTCAGCGATGAGAAAATCTGATTTGGCACCTTTAGTGTTCAGGAGCTAGCCAGTAAACATTGCTGGTGTAAGAGGCTACAGAGTTTAATTGGCCCAACCTCAAAAAAGGGCACCAGCAGCCACCTTCGTTTTGCTAGTCAGTTACAGTGATGACATGCTGTGGAAAACAACGCGGAAGCAAGAGGAAACCTGAAGTCCTGGCCGGCCCTGTCAGCTTTTGCTTCCACAGTGAATTAATTAAATCATTAATAACAACGTATGTCTCAGACTTAAGACTTTGTTTTTACTGATACGTTAAAACCCTATAGTTTTTTTTGAAAGCTATAAAAATTATATCATTTAACTGACATTTTCAAGATTTACATGAATCTTTTGTCCTGAACTTCCTTGTTAGTTCCCCCCCTCCCTTTTAGGTTTTTGTAGCTAAAAGGAGTATTCTCATTTGATTGAGCCCTTTGTTATTTATTGTGTTAGAATGTTATCTTCATTACTTTGAGTATTTTATGCTTTTAGCATGTATTTTAAGAAAGAACCAGAAAATTGTGTCCTTTGGCTTATATCTTCTGTGTAATAAATTTAACATTCTAGAAAAGGTACATGGAATCAGCTTGATGGCAATTGTCAAAGCTGCCCATCAGCTTTTTGCTGGTAGATGTCTCTCAGTTTGGATTTTTAAAGGACTGAAATTTCTCTAGCTTATTTCTGATTATGTAAGTGAATGTCCATTCATGAATGCACCTATATTTCTAGCATTATTTAATTGTGGGGGATAATATTTTGGATTTATATCATGTCAGGGGACTGAGACTTGTAGAAGCACAGATTTTGAGGCAATTCTGTTAGAGAGCAGTTAACATTTGGACTAGGGTCAAAGTAGAATTAGGAGCCAGGAGGTCATTGTGGGGACTCATTATGTTTGGATATGTACTCTCCCAACATGCAATATACATACACTTGAACCTAGAAAGATAATAGCTGAGGATAAGGAAGGAAGAAACTCATAGGGAAACTTTGTTGTACACTCTGGGATAACTTTGTTGTATCCTATATTGGCATACCAACACTGACTAGATTAGATATAGCTTTCTTTTCCATTGACAAATGATTCCTTATTTTAGTTTGTCCAGTGTGTTTGTTTGTTTTAAGGAAAATCAAAATATACCATTTTGAATCTGAAAACAGACTGAATGCCAACTTGTTTTACATAACTAAAAACTGTGAGTGTCCATTATATTTATCTGGATCACCATTTTACTGCTCTGACAATCAGTTGGTAAGCGTATTTTATATTTTTAAGATTTAGAAATGAACATAACAAGTATGCATACACCCATTTCAGGATTATGCTCATTCGAGGTATCTGTGAAAAACTATAGTGCTTAAACCTAGACCTATGAGATCTTTTTGGAGCTGTGTTTGTGGAATTGAGATTGTCAGGCATAAGTAAGATTGTTGTTTTTGAGGAGTAGAGAAATGTCATAATGAGTAATTGTGGACTTATATTCATTTTGACTGGGTTTTGAGTCTTCATTACTTAATAAATAGCTTTTTTTTCCAATAGAGGGTGGGCTTGAGAAAGACAAGATAAAATGCAAACCATTTTGTTTTACTGTTAATTTTGGTAATGATTTTAGGGTGAACTGTGTGAAATTGCTGATGTTTGACCATCTTTTACCTAAAGAAATGGAAATTTATTATGGTTAATTAATATTTGGGGGTTAGGAATGGTGCTGATAAATATTGAAATTAAGACTAAAATGTGTTTGGGGGATTAATTATGAATTAATTTCAAAGTCACTACAGTTCCCGTGAAAAATTGCTACAGTAATATTTAATTTATCAGTAATACAGTAATATTTAATTTATCTCTTGTGAATTTAAATTCTTATGAATTTCTTGTTAACTCAAACTTAATTCATTAACTGCCAGCCGTTGTTAAATTTCAATCATTTTTTGATGTGAAATTTTCTAAAATATGTTACACATTTTCTGCCTTCTTAAACAGAAGGTACTAAGTGTGATTTAAACTTCTCTTGATTACTTAGGATGTTATCACAGACATGAATTATTCTACTTTGCTATAGTATAGCAATACTACCGAAGATTTTAAGGAATGTAGAATTATTTATTCCTATGCTGAACGACCCTAGAGTGCTCTTTGTTTTTGTTTTTGTTTTTTTAAATACTTTTATGTCTCCTTTGTATAGTATTTTTCTTTCTTTCTATGTTGCCCAAAGTAATGACTACCTCATTCGGTTCTGTTGTGTGTTTCTATTTCTGTCTGTGGTGGGGGGAAAGCCAGCCGAGTCTTAGCATGTGATTAAGATGAAGGTAAGTGAGGGTCTCTCTTACGAGTGTGTGAACTTTATAGAGCGTGAACCGTGGCTTTCTATTTTGACGGCGTAGAGGTTTTTTGTTTTTAGACTTTCTGGTTTTAAGCTATGTTTTAAATAGTTGAAGTGGTTAAATCAGTGACCTTTTGATAAGTGAGATATTTATTATGCTGTTGATTACCGAGAGTTAGATATATTTGAAGATGCACAGTCCCAGGAATTGAAAACATTTGAATGATTTGATAAATACCACTATAGCTTTTCTCTTCTCTGCCTTTGCTTTGATGTTTCTGGCTTGGCATTTTAAAAAATAACTTGTTCAAATATATATACACAGTAAAAGATTATATGGCAGAAGGAACTAATAGTAGTGACTCATGTGAAGGGTAGAATTGCATATCCTAGGGAGTATATGTGATTACCTTTGAGAAGAAATGACCAAAGAATGTGGGATTTATTTAAATATTAATTAGTTACACATTAATTAACAAAAATATTATTTTTACAGTGACACAAACATTACTTACTTTAAACAACTTCTTTGGCTTTGGCTTAGGCTCTTGCTAGACAGTACTTATGATACTGAGACTAAGACATTTTTAGAAATGAAAGGACCTTAAGGGGCACTTAATGTTACAGATTAGGAAGCAGAGTACCAACTGGTAGGGTAAACTGGCACCCTCAGAATCATACAGTTGTTCTAAGGCTGGCTTAAATCTGGGTATTCCAAGGAGAGATCATATCCACTGGACTTTATTGCTTCTACTTCTCTAGGAATTTGGAATAGGGTTGGGCTTGTTTATAAAAAAGAAAAAAAAAGACACATAGATGGTATAGTTCAAAGACACAAGAAATCTATTTGCTTTCAGATACTTCTTCTGTGACTTACTTTCCTAAAATTGTCCTTTGTGCTAATGCTTTAAAAATCCAGAGTAAAATGCAAATAGGATAGTAGCATTTGTTTGCTCTTTGATAGTTTTTTAAAAAGATTTTAATTTACTTGTCAGAGAGAGAGAGAGAGCACAAGCAGGGGGAGAGGCACACAGAGGGAGAAGTAGACTCCTCACTGAGCAAGGAGCCCGATGTGGGACTCGATCCGAGGACCCTGGGATCATGACCTGAGCCGAAGGCAGATGCTTAACCAACTGAGCCACCCAGACATCCCACTGTTTGTTAGTTTTGCTGTTACTTAGCAAGACATTCAGGATTGAGATCTGTATAAAGACCTTTTGTCTCTCTCTTTTTTTTTACTGTTATGTTAGTCACCATACAGTACTTCATCAGTTTTTGTTGTAGTGTTCCATGACTCATTGTTTGCGTATAACACCCAGTGCTTATTGCAATACATGCCCTCCTTAATACCCATCACCGGGCTCACTCATCCCCCCAGTCCCCTGCCCTGAAATATGTATAAATACCCTCTTGTCGTAGCTGGTAGGGAGGGATTCTTGAACCATGAGGACCTTCTTTAGTCACTGAGAGGCCTATTTTGAGATGGAGGATGGGGTCACTTTGACAGGGACTATGTGTAGCCAAAAGCAGCATTAAGGGGGGTAGGAGTGCTGAAACATTGACTCCATCTTTGGCCCTCCATCTTGATCCTGCCCACGCAGTGACCTGACTCATTGCTCCATGTTCCAGGCCCCTGGAAGTTCATGTCTGCCTTGACCGGAATGCAAGAAGGCTTGTTCAGATCTTCTTTTAAAGTGCAAATAGAGGCTCCACTTTAGATAACTAGTAGAGGTGCTCTGGTGAATAGATGTGCCACTTCAGATAATTCCCCTGGGACCTCACCTCTGTGCCCCTAGCTTTATAAAAGCTATGGCTCAAGGTCCAAACCGGGCAGAGATTGTGGAGGATGGGGCAGCGAATGGTTGTCTACCACCTGAATCATCCATCTGCCAGATACCCCCTGTCAGTAAATTGCCCTGAATAAAACTCTAAACCTATGGGGTGGGTTGCTTTAGTTTTTGGTCTTAAAGTGCCTTCTTGGTCTGGAGAACACTGACCCTCCTCCACCTTCTAACAAGAGGTCTGTGATTTGGGGGGACAGGAGAACCAGTTGTGTGTGAAAATAGAGAATGTTGGCCACAAACTTCACAACATCACTAAAGGGAGGACCAGTTCTAGGTCAGAGTAGTGGATGCAAAAGGACCAAGAGTAAAGGAAGAAAAATTAATGACTATTTTCAATAAAGATGAAATAACTTTTCTGAAAAGTAAATGGTTTATGTAGTTTCCACAGATGTGAAATAGACCTCACTGGTAAGTAAATCATATCAGGATATACTTGTCTCCATTCTAATTATTTCTCATGATAGCTATGGTTCTTGAAAAATTTTAATGAACCATATAAATGCTGTTCCATTTATGGTGGTCATGAAACAAACAATTTAGAGGAACTGGGTTATTATGGAAACCAGTGTTTTCAGTAAATAACTGTAACCGTGGGTAAATTGTCTGTGTTAATTTGAACAGAACCGTTTTATTTTTTAAAGTGAATACATAACATTGCAGCATATGACTTAAGAATGAATGAGAATATAAAATTCCTAAAGCTAATTTTTAAATTATGAATTTACAAAATTTAAATTATAAATCTATAGACTATTCTGCTGACACTTAGAAGTTGATTAAAAGAGGATAAAAATGTGGAGAAAGTAACTTGATTTATTCATCTCTGAAAAATTTCAACAGAAAAATTCTAACTTTAAGAGATACCAGTTAAAGGAAGGATCTTCAATTCTAGGTCACTGACTCTGTTATTACATATGCAAGTATAATCAGCACTTATATTGACCAAATCAGGAAAGATTAATTGGCACAAAGGTTATATAATCTCATCATGGATGAGTTTTAAACATTAATATAAAAATGTACAAATTTTGAGTAAGTAGAATCAGATAGTTGTTCTGAGTTTAAAATGTCTATAATTTCTTAATGGATTCTGTAGCCATTTTAGAGACTGTTTCAGTGATACATGCTTTTAAGTGAGAATAACTTTAAAACCCAAATTTCTTTTAAATGATCAAATGATTAAACATTTACTAGAGCTGTTGGAGATGCAGATATGAATAAAATGCGTTTGCTCTGGTAGGGAACATGAGGCCAGTGCACAAATACATGAAATGTGAGGTGGCGTGTATTAAGTATCACCAGAGAGAGTTGGTAAAAAGAGGGCTGAGTTGGTAAAAGAAGGAGAAGGAAGGATTTGGAGTTTGGAATAGGAATTCATAGACCAAGAGTCTGCCTGGTGGAGTGGCATTTCAACTAGACTTGGTGGGCTGATTTTTACCAGACGGAGATGAGGAGGCCATTCCAGGCAGTGAGAATAATGGAGGGAAAGGCAAGCTCTGAGCATGTTTTTACAACATGGTGAGGAATCCCAGTTTGGCTGGAGGATAAGCTTCAAATGCCAGCTGAAATCCGGACAGTAATTGGCCCCAAAGATGGTGAAATTAAGTTTTCACATGCTTATTCTCCTCCTGATGCTTGGTGAGTAACTGGTTTCTCTCACACGTTCTTATTAAAGGAAAATGAAAGACTGAGTAGGTTGCAAATGATGGGATTTTATTTGGCTCTGCAAGGATTTTTATAAATACTACAGCAGCTGTTTATATGTTTTTCATGATTGCCCTATGCATATCAGAATGATTCTCTTCACTGTTTCTGCATAAGTCCACATTTGACTCAAGTTTATCTTTGAATGTTTGCCATTCTCATTTTGTTTGTACTCCCTTGGGTAGTGTTAGTTACCTGATGATGGGAATATCATAAATTTGGAATTCCAAGCACTTCCAACTTCAGAATGTCATCTCTTTACTACGCATATTATGTAGTCCTGTTAAACAATCAGTTTGAGGTCTGTAGCACAATTCACAAAGCAACAATCTCTCCTGTATTTCCAAATAAAGTACTTGAAGGGAATGATATTTGCAGAATGTGCTATGGTGGTAAATTTAGAGAGTACAAGATAATTACTTGTAATTATGGCAATTTCTGTAAGGGAAATCATCTTAATTTGTTCCTACTAAGAAATAGAATTGCTCTACTCATAGCATTTGAATCTTTTTAGGAGATTAATGCTGTGTGCCTTCATTACTTTGAATGGACATTACAGCTTTTCACTACATCTGAAATTACCTCTTTAATTCACGCTTCTGTTTGAATTTCTGTTAAATGCAGTCTTCACTTTTAAAAAATCATATTCCAGAGCTCTTGTTGGAGAGAACTTACAAGTCCATCCTAAGCAAATTTGGAAAGAATAGTATATCTCTACCAGGAGAATAAACTCCCAAAGAAGCCGTAGTCTGGATGGTGAAAAGAGTCTTTAACTCGTACTTGGAGCATTCACCTGTCATGTTATTCCCCGAAGATTTTAAAATTTAGATGGCCTTTAGGCTGATGGGTAATTACTGTGGCTTAAAAGGAATGCTGTGTCTTGGCATTTTTATGAAGACAGCATTCTGACTACTTTTTTTATTTTTAAGTATTTAATTATACTGTCTGGGAAAGGTAACTTGTATGTAGTTAAGACAGAAAATTGGAGTGGGAAGAATGGGTTTATACTAGAATATAATTAATGGGAAAGGATATCAAAACAGAAATGATGGACGTATGTCTCCACAGGTGACAAAGGTACTAAGTATGGAAAGCTAACTCATTGTTAGGCTGAGATTATCTACAAAAATAAGTGGTTTCAGTCTTCAGAGCTGGTGGGGTGGCTTAAACAATTCTGAGTTTTCAGTTAGCGCCTATTTCTTCACATTATACAGGAATTTCTTTTGGCTGCAGTGAGTTGAGGCTGGTGACTTGGTGCTAAAATTTCTGTCTCCCCTGATGTCAGGTACAGTACTTAGCAATCAGAAGCTGTGCTTGAGTACAGCAGCTTTTAGGTAGGATCAGGCAGAGCTAGTGAGAGGCAACAGCCACAAGTGACTCCAGAGTTGTTCTTTGATTTTGAAATGTCCTGCCCTTTCTACTAAGACTTAAGCTTGTAGTCAAACTTGGGTTAATTGATTGAATAACTATTTCAATATGCATTTGTTGAGGCCCATTATGTGCCAGATGCTGGCTATTTATTTCATAATGAGGAGGAAAAATGAGTAATGCTTAATGGTAGCTCCATTATCTCAAAATTTGGGATAGTTCAGGTTATCCTTATGAGTGTTTGTTCAGTAAGTTAGTAATTACTGAATTTTAGAGAATCAACTAATTTACTAACTATAAGCACTCTAGTAATTTATGAAGTGCTAGACGTTGGGAGTGCAGATTCAGATATAACATGATCCCCATTCTCAAGAAGCTTACAGTCTAGACAGGAAGTCAGAGGAGAAAATAAATTATTGCAATACAATATGATAACAACGGTACCACATATGGGGTGCTATGGGAACATTGAAAAGCAGGATAAAGGAGGACGAGGAGGTGATGTGAGCTAAGCATTGAACTATGTATAGAAGTTGTCTAGGTTAATAACCAGTGTGTATTTCTAGAATAAAGACTTTCTTAACACTTATTCTTTCATTTTTATTACAGTGATTTTCAAAAATAAACTAATTTTAAGAGGGTTCAGCACATTCTGATTTCATTTATTATTTCCATGTTATATCATAGTTTGATTTCCTTTTAATAGGAAGATAAATGTGCATTTCCTATGTATTCACCTCCAGTTAGATTAGTTTTCAGAGTTGGATTCTTAAATAAAATGAGTGCTACCTTGAGTCTTTTTTCTTTTTCTTTCTTTCTTTCTTTCTTTCTTTCTTTCTTTCTTTCTTTCTTTCTTCTTTCTCTCTTTCTTCCTTTCACCTTGTGGGATGATGTCTTCCCTTTTTAAAATACTTTAATATACAGACCTTTTGAATGTATCATACCCATATTAATTTTTTTCCTTGATTTTTTTTTAAGTTAGGAAAGCAGTTCTCAAAGTATTTTTCACTAGATTTACTGAGGAGGGAAAAACTCTATGGTAAGTAAATTTGGAAGAAGTGTACACACTATTTTCCTTTCAGAGATTCATTTGACATATTGTGAGTGTTCTGAGAAGTCCTAGAACTAAAAAAGAAAGAAAGGAAGGGAGGAGAGACTTCTTACCTTTATTCAACAAAATCTTTCCTGAATATGACCTTTTATTTTAATAACATGAAAATATATGTATTTTGGGAGTTGCTTTTTAAAAAAATTATATATTTTAAAAATTTATTGAAGTATAGTTGACATACCATGTAATATTAGTTTCAGGTGTACAACATAATGACTGGACAATTCTATACATTACTCAGTGCTAGCTACAGTAAGTGTAGTTACCATCCGTCACCATACAGTGTTATTATTATTATTATTTTTAAGAGTATTTATTATTTTTTAAAGATTATTTATTTATTTGACAGATCGACAGAGAGAAAGAGAGAGAGATCACAAGTAGGCAGAGAGGCAGGCAGAGAGAGAGGGGGAAGCAGGCTCCCCGCTGAGCAGAGAGCCCCACGTGGGGCTCAGTCCCAGGACCCTGAGATCATGAGCTGAGCCGAAGGCAGAGGTTTTAACCCGCTGAGCCACCCAGATGCCCCTGATGTTATTAACTATATTCATTATGCTGTACTTTTCCTCTCTGGGACTTACTTATTTTGTAACTGGAACTTTGAACTCTTAAGCCTCTTCCCCTATTTTACCCATACCCCTCAGTCCCTGATAGCCACCAATTTGTTTTCTGTATTCAAGTCCTTTTTTTTAAGTTTTATTTTTTACTTGAAAAATTTATTTTAAAAGTTTTTGAGGTAGAGTTGACACATAATGTTACATTAGTTTCAGGTGTACAGTATAGTGGTTTGACAAGTTTATACATTATGCTATGCTTACAAGTGTAGCTATCATCTGTCATGCTGTTACACTATCATTGACTATATTCCTTATGCTGTGACTTTTATTCCTGTGACTATTTATTTCACAAGTAGAAACCTGTATCTCCCACTCCTCCCTCCCCTCTCCTCTGGCAACCGTCAGTTTGTTCTCTGTATTTATAAGTCTGTTTCTGTTTTTTGTTTGTTTATTTGTTTTGTTTTCTAGATTCCATGTGTGAATGAAATCACATGGTATTTGTCTTTCTCTGTCTGACTTATTTCACTTAGCATAATACCATCTAGGTCCATCCATGTTGTTGCAAATGGCACAATCTCATTCTCTTTTATGGCTACATAATATTCCATTGTGTATATATACACATGTTCCTTATTCATTTGTCTATTAGTGGACAGGTAGCTTCTGATTGTTGACTGTTGTAAATAATGCTGCAATAAACAGGGGTGCATGTGTCTTTTCAAATTAGTGTTTTCATTTTTTTGGGGTAAGGATCCAATAGTGAAATTATTGGATTGTATGATAATTCTGTTTTTAATTTTTTGAGGAACTTCCATACTGGTTTCTACAGTGGCTGTACCAATTTGCATCCCCACCAAAGGGTTCCTTTTCCTTCACGTTCTTGCCAACACTTGTTACTTCTTGTCTTTTTGATTTTAGCCATTCTGACAGGTGTAAGGTGATACCTTATTGTGTTTTTGATTTGCATTTTCCTCATGATTAGTGATGTTAAGCATCTTTTCATGTGTTTTTTGGCCAACTGTATGTCTTCTTCAGAAAAATGTCTAGTCAGGTCCTCTGCCCATTTTTAATCTGATTTTTTTGGTGTTGAGTTGTGTAAGTTCTTTATATATTTTGGATATTAACCCCTTGTCAGATATATATTTGCAAATATCTTCTCCCATTCCATAGGTTGCCTTATTGTTTTGTTAACAGTTTCCTTTGCTGTGTAAAAGCTTTTTATTTTGATGAAGTTTAATTTTGGTTGTTTCCCTTGCCTTAGGAGACATGTCTAGAAATATGTTGCAATGGCCAGTGTAAGAAATTATTGCCTGTGTTCTCTTCTAGGATTTTTATGGTTTTAGGTCTCATAATTAGGTCTTTAATCTATTTGAGTTTATTTTTGTTTATGGTGTTAGAAAGTGGTCCAGTTTCATTCTTTTGCATGTAGCTGTCTAGTTTTTCCAGCATTATGTATTAAAGAGACTGTCTTGGGAATTGCTTTCTTTCTTAATATATCTTTGTTTTTGGATTAGATAAAAGAATTAATACACATAATCAATATGGAAATATTCTTTTCTTATGGGCTAAAATTAATTAGAAGGAAATAAACAAGAAGGAAGGCAAAAGAAGGAATAAATGAGAAGACTATAAAAATAGAGAGATGTGATAGAAAAATATTGGTAGCAGCAGAAAGGTTAAAAAAATTCTTGTAAAGGCTACAAAATGTTATTAAAATGTGACATAGTGAAATCCATTTATCAGGTTCCTGGATTTAACATTTCCCTAGAGAAATGAAAATATTGCTAAGTGCCAAAGTATTTTTCTCACATTTAATTTTTACAGTGCTTAAAACGTTTCCCTACTGTTTTTTCCTGAAACATATTATGAGGGTTTCACTTTGTTATTAGAGGACTAAAATTTTTTAACAATGTAAAGTTAGATAAGAGAGCTGCTTAGTTCCCTTGGTGAATTATACAACTGGGAAAACATTTTCTCCTTCCTGATTTTTTAAGGTTAGGTAAATTTGAAGTGGTATGGAAAGAATCTCTTAAGTCTGATGCTGCCTATGATGGTGTGACCTGTAGTAATTAAGTCTCCAATAAAGGTATGAATTGTTCAGTTGTTTGGTTACTTTTGTTTTGTTTTTGATGGAGTACTTTGATTCCTTTCGAGCTCTACTGGATGAAAGGGCATTTCTGAACTTGATTAGGGGGAGTCCAGGGAGGGCCATTGAGTCTGTCTACTCTTGCCAGATAGCTTAGATAAGAACAAGAATTGACCGCGTGGAGCATGCACTAAGTCTTGTCAAAATATTCCAATTAGCTCTTGCTTGATGGAGAACCAAGTGGTCCCCTTCCATCAGAGCAGCCTTCGGAAGTAGAAAGTTAGATACCTGGGAAATTATAGAGACCCTTTGGGGTTAGAATGTGACTATTTTAGATAAGAGATTCCTGGGGACAACCAACTAACTGTATGAAGATGGATTCAGAAAACTGACTGTGTAAGTAAGACTTTATATTTAATTAAATTAGTTAATAATGTTTTTTTGCTTAGTTTTTTTTTTTTTTTTTTTTTTTTTTTAACTTTGGGATTTGAAGTCTTGTTGGAAATGTCATCAGCTGTACGGAAGAGAACCAAAGGAAGATTTTGTTGTTGTTTTCCTCCACTCCTCCTAGGTTAGGTCATTCATTGAACAAATATTTAGCAAGTGCTTACTGAATTCTAATGAGGGAAGCAACACACCTGTTGGTGCCAGTGAGATGGTGACAGCCACTATCGAAATGCCAAAGTGACTCACCCCAGGCAAAGTGAAACTGAGGAGATACTGTTGGGCTCTGTTAGTGAGGAATATTTTCTCTTACTCTGTCACCATAGTCCCGCATTCCATCTCAACTTTATCAAATTGAACTCCTTCAGGGCCTCTCAAGCCCTCTTCTCTCTGAGGCTCTCTGAGATCCACCAAGTTGGAATTAATCCTCTTCTTTCACTGCACTATTTTAAACCCTTATTAGAGCAATTATTGCAGTTGGATCAGTTGATCAGTGAATTAATTGATTAGTTAATTCGTTCAACATGTGTTTGTTAAACACAATGAATCAGCCATTCAACATATCAGAGAAGGGGGCCGATGAGTAAGCCTCTGTCTCTGTCTTCAGTGAGCTAATTGTGCATTGCTTATTGCTTGTCTATATACTTACTCCTATTACGTCTTAAACCCATAAAGAGCAGTGATGGTTTTTACTCATCTTCTCCTGTGTGCCCAGCATAGCACCTGACTGTAACAAGGCATTCAGCAAGTGCCTTTGAATATATTGAACTTGTTTTTGTTTCTGTCACACAGAACTGAAGATTCATGGATATCGCTCCGTTAGAGTTGAAATTTGTATAATAGGCTTATATTGAAGGAAACCAGAGTTCTGACAGCTTATATTAAATGACACATCCAGCTGTATTTAGTAAGTCTGTAACAGATGAATTCATATTTGATACTTTTTATGTTAATTTACAAGCCGCTGAACTATTGAGCCTTCCTTTAGCTTATTTTAAATAAACCGAATAACTGAAGAACTATGTTTTTGAAATATAATTTGTAGTAGAAACAAAGGTTTGGATCTTTGTTTATCCACACATTGATTTAGTAAGCAATAGAGTCAGATGTCAAAAGGCTTTTAGGTCACTGGTTGAGTAGCATTGTGGTTTATTATTTACCTTTTGCCTACCACAAATGTTCTTCTAATCCAAGAACCCAGAGTAAATGTTTGCTGAGAGTCTCTGCAATGCCTAAACAATGAAATGTTCACATGCTTTAGTGGTAGCAAAATTGAATGGCAAATAGCTGCCAGCAGCCATTCCTTACTGATCGAATCCAGGAGGTTTGCGAAAGGGGAACATACGGATAGGGGCTAACTGGAAATTAGGAAAGATCTAAATGTTTGACTAAATGTGGTTATAGTTTGGTATTGTAAAGCCCAGAGGTGAGAAATGACCTCGTATCAAAGCCAAGTGGTAAGAAAGAACTTTACTGGAAACAGTTATGACACAAACTCAGAATTAGGTATGAGATGCTTTTTCCTGTGACTATATTTAAAGGAAATTGGTATTAGACCTATACTATGGCCTGAATAAGGAAATAGTATTTCAAAACAACTTAAAAGGCACAATTTCTGCAAGGGTATGTTTGGGAAGCATATATTATTATCTAATTATAATGCCATGTTCTAAGTATTTTAATGAAAGTATATACTACAAATATGGGACCACTAAGAATGGAACCTTGAGGGAAATAGAGATTTCCCACCTTTGCAGAAGGTTTTGTTTCAGGCAGAAACACCTATGCATCACCACTGGCAAAGGCAGGAAGATGTGAAACACTAGAACACATTTGTTTATGTATTTGTTTGTTTATTGTTGGAGTGTAAAACATAATGGGGTTGTAATTAGTAAGGGCCCAATTTCCTGTATTCCGTAATATAAATAGTGCCAAAAAATGATAATCAGGAAAATGCATTTCTTTGGGTCTTAGTCATATTTTCTTACTTTTTTTTCCCTCTTTTGAGAGAGTGAGTACACACATGCGGTGGGGGAAGAGCAGAGGGAGAGGGAGAGAATCTTAAGCAGACGCTGGGCTGAGTACAGAGCCAGACACTGGGGTCAGTCTCATGACCCGAGATCATGACCTGCACCGAAATCAAGAATTGGACACTTAACCGACTGAGCCACCCAGGTGCCCCCTTAGTCATATTTTCTAAAGTTTAATGAAGCATCTGTTAAATGAATGCAAGAACAACCTTTCATTGCATCTTTTCATGTGCAATTATTTTATTAGGTATTTTTCCAAGTTATTTCATGAGGTTACTTTTACGTGACTTAAATATACCAAAGAGCCTGGCATTTCCAGATGTAACATTCAAACATCCAAATTTAAATTCCTCTGGTGATCCCAAAGAGTGATAATTTGTGATCTTGATAAAGCACACAGTGGACCATGTGTCACCTGTGAGTTGCTTAGCTAATAGGAGAGCGTAGCTGGCTACCCAGCAACCTCATGTTAAACCTCTTTATAAATATACCCACATTTGCATTACTGCTAGTGTCCTCTGCCTCCTCCCTGCTGTGCAGTGTCCTCCATCCTCCTGTTCCTCACAGTGGCCGATGTGCTATCCAGTGGCCATCATCGGCACTTGGAAGCCTTGCTCTGGTTTTGCATAGACAGGTAAGGTTAATGTTGCTACTATAATGGTGGGACTTAATGAACTTTAGAGTTTATTTGCATGGCAGGATTTATTTTAATGGCGTCATAAATTATTTTAGTCCAGTATTTATAGAACCTTTGAGGGTCTGAAAAGGTTTATCTAAAATTTTCAGCCATATCTTAGTGAATTTTGCAGGGGAATTAGAATGATTCAGAGGTCTTTAGGAATATCAGGGATCTGTAGCAGTTTCAAATTTTTGACTGTTAATCTGGAATCTTTTTCATCTCAGGTACATAGTATGTAATAGCTATATTTTCTTCATTAAAAAAACCGACCGTGCTTTTAGTATTTTGAGTGAAGGAGTAGATGATCGGATATGAGCAAATGATAATACAAACAAGCAATTTGTATTATCCATTGATAAGAGTTGTTAATGTTAACAACACATTTAAAAATATATATATATAATTGATTTTAAAATTAAAATTGGATTTTTAGTGTTTCTGAAATAAGAGCATTCTGAGTTTTAAAATGTTTTTAAGCCTCTTATAGAGGCACGGATAAAACTTATTAATGTTATTGAATGGCAAAAGATGTGGACTAAGAATTTAGAGATATATGACATTTTAAATCACAGATGAAAAAACGTGTTTGTGATGTTGAATTACATGGTTCCAAAAAATGCTTTTGACCATTAACCTCTGAATCCCATCCGTATGTTTGCCCATTTGTATATAACCCTCCGTCCCCTGCTTACTGCTCATAAAAGCCGTTTAGCAGAAAGGCCATTTTGATATAAAGTGAGAGGAAAACCGCTTTCTTTTCATGTTTTTGAGATTTACATTATTATTATTATTGCATTGAATGTAATATTTTGTGCTTTGTGTACTTACCAGCGATACGTCTATTCATTTACTCCTTTTCTCTTTAAAAATTCCAATGATTATTTTAAGAGAAATACAAGTGAAGATCATGACATCACCAATGAATCTGTTTAACGATTATATATTAGACCACATTTCTTGCTCTTTTTTTCCCCTTGACAGTGTACATATAGCTCTTCTTGATTTGCAATAGCAACTATAGGCATTTTGATAAATGATAAATAGTAAATAAAATAATTATATAATTTCATCAGTTCTTGTGTAAGTGATAGTTCTTCTTTAAGTAGAGAATTAGCCATAAATTGATAAATATTGCTGATATATATGGAAAAAATATTCTAACCTTATTAGTCATCAGAGAAATATGATGTACCTCTTTTGGACTCCTGTTTCTTTTGATGATGTACTTCTTTGTAATTTTCTCCAAGAAGTCAGTAGATTACCCTGTAAAATGGAACCAAAACAATTCTTTTTAAAGGTTCTACTCTATTATTTGTATTTTCCTAGGTTGGGACAAATCAATTTTCCAGGGCTGAAGCTTTGTTTAATTTTGAAAGACAAAGTATCTTTTAAGCATGTTTTTGGATATGTACATATAAGGAAGGAACAGAATAGGATATGCCAAACTCTTTTTTTATAGTTAGGTGATATAGGACAAAAGCAAGGAAGAAATTAGGAAGAAATACTTAAAAAATACATGGGAACCGAATTAGAGGTCATATAGCATCTTTACAGATTGCTTGTCAGGTAAACCAGATATGTTGTGGCTTTTTCCTGAATGCTTTGTTATTGGTTAATAATAGCACAAGCCTCTGCAGGTTGCAACTCTGTAACAGAGTAAAGTCTTAAGCCATTTTAATGGTATGGAACTTTTTATGTGGTCAGTCATAAATATGTATAGTTGTGGGGTAAAATATGGCATGATGCATTTGAACATACATCAATTAATATACAATGTAACAAAAAGAAGGAAGACCTCTACTGTCTTTTACAGGTATGTCTCATGTTTTAATGTTAAAATCATGTCTTCATGTTGTATTTATTGTTTTTTTTTACTCTGAAAACAGAATGAAATTTGCTTTCTTTCAACTGCTTGGGGAGAAAAAAAGAGATAACCAGAAGGTCAGAGTTAGGCATGTGCTTTTTCTTTCAAGTCTCTCCCCTCCTCCCTCTTAAGATCTTGTTTTATTTTTTTTTAAGATTTTATTTTGTTTTAAGTAATCGCTAATTACTTTAATCTCTAATTACTTTAACAATCACCCAATGTTGGGCTCCAACTCACAACCCCAAGATCAAGAGTCGCGTGCTCTACCAATTGAGCCAGTCAGGTGTCCTTCTATTTTTGAGTATGATTTTGAGAATTACTAGTGCTGCAGAGAAGAAAAACTACCAGGAAAGTACTAAATTTTGACCTGGGGCTGTACTTAGTAATTTTGAATTGCTATCATAGTTAGAAAAATAAAATTGGTTTTTCAAATAGATACACTTGAACTTTTGTATTCTACTCATGCCTTTTTAAAAATTACAATCCTTGGGGCGCCTGGGTGGCTCAGTGGGTTAAAGCCTCTGCCTTCCGCTCAGGTCACGATCTCAGGGTCCTGGGATTGAGCCCCGCATCCGGGCTCTCTGCTCAGCAGGGAGCCTGCTTACCCCTCTCTCTCTCTACCTGCCTCTCTGCCTGCTTGTGATCTCTTTCTGTCAAATTAAAAAAAAAATTAAAGGGGCGCCTGGGTGGCTCAGTGGGTTGAAGCCTATGCCTTCAGCTCAGATCATGATCTCAGGGTCCTGGGATCAAGCCCTGCATCGGACTCCCTGCTCAGCGGGGAGCCTGCTTCCCCCTCTCTCTCTGCCTGCCTCTCTGCCTGCTTGTGATCTCTCTCTCTGTCAAATAAATAAATAAAAATCTTAAAAAAAATTTAAAAAATAAATAAAAATTACAATCTTTATTAGTTAATAGTGAATTAAAAATAGATTTTTAATATGGAGGGAGAGAAATAGGCATGTTTATTACTCAAGATGAGCAGTTAGTCATCCAGCCAAAAGCTTTCATCTGTCTTCTTTTACAATTAAAACAAAATCTATTAGTCCTGTCAATCAGTAGTCATCTGGGGTGATGACAAGGGCTGTACAAACACCAGTAGCAGCTGCCAGAGAATCAAAGATGAAACTTTTCAGAATCAAGCTTACCTTATATGAAATAAATCAGCCTTTCATGAGAAGCCGGGTAGCTTGAATGCTTAACTTCTGATAAACCTGTAAATTAATATCCTGTAATAAGGATATTGGGGACATTTTCCTTTTACTTATAATCATCTGTAATTCTTTTCCTTGGAAATGCACTGAATCTCATTCTCATTTTAGAGCTGCTCCTGGGAACATGACAGTCTTAGCTCTCTGGATATCTACAATACTCGACAGAAGTGAAACAGAGGAACTGCGCAATTTTATACTAAGAGTGTGACTCTCAGATTTTATTTAAAGTGAAGTAGACAGGCTTTTTGTTTTTTGTTTTGTCATGGTGAGTTTGCTCATAATTAAGTGCTCTAGTTTAACCAGAATGCCGACATACCATTGTTTTCTTGTTTAGATCGTTGCTTTGCTATTTACAGCGTCCATGTTTTCAGCAAGAGTCCTAAGTCAGCTGTGTTTCTTAATAATGCTGTCAGACAGTAAGAAAAGACTTAAGATCTCCTCTGGTTTGTGAGTTTAATTCAGTTCAATATGTGTGGGATATCTGCTTTGAGCAAGGAATTAAACGCTGGAATAGGTATAGAGGTTCTCAATAGGTGTATCTTAATAGGGGAGGTTCCATCTGTTAAAGAGTTTAACTTTTTGACTAATGCAAACAAGCTAGTGTAATATAAGGAAGATTATAAGAAACCTTTTATGAAGTACTATGGAACATGGGGGAGGAAACAAGGCCTGCCAGGGATCAGAGAAAAGACTTCTTGGAAGAAATAGCATTTTAATTTCTCATGAAAAAATGAATAGAATTTCAACAAGTGAATATGGGGGAGAGGGGAAAGTGTTTTAAAAAATGATGTTCATTTTTCCAAGTAATGAGTTTGCAAGAGGGAAATGTAGATAGAATGAGGAACTGTGACTTCAAATAGTTATATAGAATTCTTAGTTATGATTCTGTGTTTATTTAATAGAGGTTGTTTAGGTTTTTCTTTCTTTAAGAGAGACAAAATATCTAATAGAATGGTGATTCCTAAACTTGGCTGGTCATTTTAATTATCTAGGCCTAAGAATCTTAAAACTATAGGTTTCTAGACTCTGCTCTTAGACTGTCTCAGTAAGTCTTGGGTAGGGTTCAAGTCTAAGATTTTAAATTCTCTGTGATTCTATCCAGCCAGGTTTGGAAGGTAGCCTTCTTCATGCACTTTTATTACTCACTAAAAATAGAGTCTTCCTCCTTTCATTCCCAAGTTCTCAAATCAGAATAAAACAAATGGACGTGTTTTATTTCATTCTATGCTTAGTTATTTGATCCTTGAAATTTCAATGTTCAAGTGGAGTTGGAGTTTCTTCTTAGCCGATAGCTAAGAATAAATAAATATGTGTTCAATAGGTAGAAATGTACTGAAAAATTTTGAGGTTGTCTTGGAGAATACTCCACAATAAACTCTTCCAAGGGACTCCCCTTTTTTTGTTGGCTTGTTTGTTTTGTTTGGTCTGTTCTCTCTGTTTTTGACCGTAGTATGTAATGCTCTTAGATTTTTGGAAAAGCTCTGCAGTTCCCTTGTAGCCCTTGCTTTGAGCATCACTGATAGGTAAGTTCCTATAACATTATGAAAGGCAGCTAGATAAAGCAAGTCCTATTGCTGAAAATTTCTTTAATGTTAAGCCTTTTTGTAACCTGCATTTTGCTTGTTTCTTCACTCAACCAAAAATCTCTTTTCTCTAGATTCTGGAAAGGGAATGTATGCTTATGAGTATTTTGAAGTTCTAAGCGCTTCAACTGCTGTCATTGGCGGTTGAACTGTGCAATATTATTTGATTTGTTATAGCTTCTTTATTCTACTCACTCAGCATTTTCCTGGCAGTTAATTACACAGTGGCTTTAGGGTGCATTCCATAAGATGCTGAAGACACAGCTTCGCTGAAGTCTGACACACTTTCCTCCTTGGTTACATAGCTAATGGCCACTCTGGGATAATTAGTGAGAAGAAACTCCAATGGCCCAATTACTGTCTTCTCAAGGTTTTCCCTCTTAATTCTTCTTTATTCAGATCTTGAGAGATTGCCTCCATTGTGCCTACAGTTTTAAACACCTGTGTCCTGTTTAAAACTGGGTTTTCCTAGTTGTAGTCAGACAAAAGGTAAAAGATCTGTGTCTTAGTGGGAGTACTATAAGAGGTCCCTTGGATTTTAGAGAAACCGTAGAGTAGTACCATTCAGAGCAGAGATAGCTAATATTTCCAAAGCCACAGTCATTCCTGGGTTAAGAGTCATACCAACTGTCCTCATCTATGTAGTGAGAGGGCTTGAGGTTTCAGGCTCAGAACTGTTGGGTTTCCATAGCTTTTCCTGATATGTAGATTAGTAATCAAACATTGTGCCATTTTTCTGTCAGGCAGCTTGACTTGGGGTATTGTAACTTACTAATGTAATGAAAATGCATGTGCATATGCCTTGGTAATAAAACTATGCGAACATGTCTACTACAGTGTTTGGTAGGTAGATAGAATCTAAATCTTGTAAATTCCTGAGTCATCTAAGTCAGCCATATGTCATCGGCCTTTTTAGAATTTCTTTCCAACGTAGAACACAGTGAGTTCATTCTTTTTCCTAAGGTTCATGTCAACATAAGGTACTTCTCATTGGAATTGTGAAGCAAATGTCTGTTTCTGAATTTTGTCCAGACTGGGGAAAAAATGACTATGTTAAAAGAAACTGCTTTGAAAAATTGCTTTTTGGAAAGTTATTAATATTATAACTATGCTATGGATGTGCCATTTTCTATGAATGTGTCCTTTATATAGAGAGAAGTTGCTCACTGAATATTTGTTGATCGAATTGATGTCATGATGTTTTATCATAGGAGTTCTAAATCTTGCCTTTCACTGCAGTCTTCTTATTTGGTTCGAATGTTCCCAGCTCTCTTTGTGGAGCATGTTCCTAACTCACCCAGCCTTTCGTTTCAGTGTTGTGTGCCTTGCTTTCCCAAATGGCTCATGAGGATTTGTAGGGGTAACTTAAAACCTTGGAGTGATGAAACTAAGCCAAAGCCACATTGCTGGAGCTCACCCTAACTTGTCATGTTTTATCGAAGCAGTAAGATTGATGGACGTAAGAAAAGAATATTCTAGGAGTGTAACAACAGCAACAACAAGTTCCGTTTTGCAGCCTGGCAAATCTTCCCCTGGTTTGTCTCCAGCAAAGTAAAGGTCTTTGGGTGTAGAGGTCATGGAGTTCGTATTCAGTATGCAATGACCACATAATGTAATTTTTCTCACCTCAGATTGGCACTTGGAGGGGCATTGCCTGCTGAGACTGTTAGGAATTCTGTAGGAAATTATGATTCTACCAGTATATTTTCCTCTTATATCCTCTCAATTAATAAATATTTTGCTAAGTGGAAATCTTTGAAAGGGTAAAGGAAAAGCAATCGATCAGTACAGAGAATATTAGGATCTAGTATGCTGAAATGAACGGAACTAGAGTTGGAGAATAAGACTATTGAACAGACTATAAAACCGCCGAGACTGGCTTCTTCACTGTGGTTATTTTTTTTTTTAGAGTGGGGAGAGGGAGAGAGAGGGGGAGACAGAGAATCTTAAGCAGGCTCCACACTGAGTACAGAGCCCCACATAGGGCTCAATCTCACAACCCTGAGATCATGACCTCAACTGAAATCAAGAGTGGACTGAGCCACCCAGGCGCCCCTCCAATGTGGTTTTTGAAGTTCTGTATACTTGCACAGAGAGAAATCAGGCAATTTATAGAGTTTCTTTCATAGGGAGATATTTAGGAAAATTCATATTTCAATCTTGAAATGTTGGAACTTCTTTAAAAGAAGGTTTTTAAGGTCTTCTCCTTACTCAAGGACTTTCCCAGAAGTCTATGCCTTTGTAAATATATACATTCTTAAATTTTTCATTGAGTTTGCAAAATTGGGAAATATATGCATTTAGTATTTTAAAGATTTTTTTTGAAATTATTTTGGCCCTTTTAATAAGTTGCATCATTATTTGGATTTTGCCCAGTTTAGAGGTTGAAGTGCCTGATAAAGCACTGAAGGAAGATTTACAACTGTAGTTAGCATAAGCTTTTTTTCCAGTGATGTTATCCCTTTCCTTTCATTGAAATAGAAGTCAGCAAATTGAGGTTTGCTGGCATTTCTTCTATGTCCTAGCTATGTGATCATAGGCACATTATGTACCCATGCAGAGCCTCAGGCTTCTTATCTGTAAAATTGGATAAGGAACCTTGCCTGTCTCAGAGGGCTGTTATAAGGGTCTTGAGGGATAATATATGTCAAAGCATTTGGGAAACTGTAAAGCAATACATTATTATAATTTCTGTAAAAGGGAGTTTCAAATCATATTTACCTTGTGGTCGCTATGGTGTATTATAAGTAAATGTCTATTTAAGCTACTTTATATTAGTTTTCAAATGTGATTTCCCCATAGTTCTAGATTCACATTGAACATATGTTTCATTCTGATAATAAAATGATTTCATTTCATTTTATTAAATGATAGATTTTTCCTTAAATGTGTACCATGTATATTATTTTTTCTAATAAAAATGGTAATTGCTTATCTGTATGACTCCAAAGGATAGGCTCCACTTTTCTGTAATTATTTCTTTGCTTAAAATTTTTCTTATTTATCTCAAGGGAATTCCATCTATCTGATATTATCTTATTTTTCTCTTGTCATTTAAGGGATGTGTTAATTAAACTCAGACCTGATACCAACCCTGGCACATGCAGCAGACCCTCCTCCCATTTGACATATTTTCCTTTATCATTTTCCTATGTGATCTCAGAGCCACTTTTCAATCCATCTGGCAGTGTTCATATTAGGCCAATTTTAATTAAGCTTGTGAATTAGACTCTGAGACCCTGTCTAAGTTATTTTACTGGGATACAGTTTTAGATCATTGGCTTTGCCATAATTCAACATATTATGCCATTAAAATATTAAAAGTAAATCGATCAAGTCTGTCCAATCTGATTACATGTTTTTTAAAAGTTGTAAATATTGTACTGATTATTGCTTATTACTCCATTTATTTCAAAGGAAGGTATTTCTTGAAGTTTCAGTACAAAACAGGAAACTGTTTGAACCATACAGATTGGGAATTTATTGGTCACTTAGAATTTTACTCTACTTGCGCTTAAATCACTGCCTGTTCACCTTTCCTCCCTCAGGGACAGGCTTACATCCCTGTCCTGTCCTCGCTTCAGTTTTTCCCCTTCCCCCACTAATATAAATATTTGGACAGATAACCTTGGTTTTTGAGACCCTTGTTCTTTTGCATCCTGTTTGTCTACATTGCCCCTTCATGTCCAAAGCACTTGCCTCTGGATGGTTTGTCTCTAGCAAGAATGCTTTTCCCACCACAGGCCAGCTCTGCTGCAGTTTTCAACTCCAGACCGACTTCTAAATCCTAAGATAGTCTGACAACCACTGTCTTCTCAGAACAGAATTTGTTGGGTTTTTCCCACACTCGCCATCACCTTACATTATTTTAGAGGGGTGCCGCTAATATCCCAGATGTTTCAAATATTCCTTCCTGCAGGCACTCCCCAGTTACTGTCCGATCAACTTCAGATCGACTCTTGATCTCTAGAGAATGATGCTGCATCTGTGCACAGTGTTTGTTTCTGAAAGGTCATTTCCTGGTGTGAATTCTGACCAAAGGAGATCAAGCCAGAATGTAGCCTTCTTTCTCTTGTGTCCTTATTTTACTTAGGAGAGAAATTAAGTCTCTACTCGGATGTGCGGCACAGAACAAAAATATTAGACAATGATGTGACGTATTAATAATAGACAGAAATAGGTGAAAATAGGAACATTGAAGCTCATCCAAGCTTTGACATGTGTCATAGTTTCATAGTGAATTAAATAGAGAATTGTTTCTGAGCTTGGCTTAGTCGGTAGTTTATTTTCCTCCTCATCACTTATAGTATTCCCTTCAAAACTTCAGATAACACGGATTTGCAGCTCTCTGTCGGTTTTTATATCATTTGGCTATCCTTGTACTTTGCTTTTGAACAACCCAAAGCAAATGGCTCTCCTTCATTTGTTCTGCTGCTGTCAGTATCGTAAGTGACAGGGACCACAGCTCATGGGGATGGTTGGGGAGGTTACCCAGTTTTTTTTTTGAACCCTTAATCTTAATGCAGAATTTCTGAAAACATAGATCTCTTTCTTTACCACCCTAAATGACTTTGACAAAGTGTTTTGAAGGATAAGGCATTCCTTCTGCATTATACATTTAAAATAAAATTTCCTATAACAAAATTGATTCTCCTTAACCTCTGTGGCTGCCTTCTAGGCTGCTTCTGGGATGAGTGTAAGAACTAGAGTTCATTAGAGCATTTAAGCTTTTTATCTCCCATTATTTCATGAAAATAAGCTCCAGCTCACATTGTTTTTCAATAATACATCAGATGCTTGGAAATAGTCTGATCTTAAAGGAGTCAGTTAAGCATGTTGGTACCCAGATTCTTTTTTTTTTTATGTAAGATTTTATTTATTTATTTGAGAGACAGAGAAAGTGAGAGAGAGCATGAGAGGAGAGAAGGTTAAAGGAAGAAGCAGACTCCCTGTGGAGCTGGGAGCCCGATGTGGGACTCGATCCCGGAACTGAAGGATCATGACCTGAGCCGAAGGGAGTTGCTCGACCACCTGAGCCACCCAGGCACCTGGTACCCAGATTCTTCATAGAAGGTCACCTGAATGTGCTTCTAGACATTAGAGATCTAAATAATGCAGCAAGTGAGATGATTTTTTTAAAGTTGACAACTAGAGGTTTAGAGAAAATCTTTTAAATGGAGAATGTTTGCCTATAGCTCTTTTGCATGCCTGTCTCCTTGCAGCCCACCTGCCCCATTTCCTTCATTCAGTCATCAAACATCACCATTCCTAAACATAGAAAGAGAAAGTAATATAGAAAAGCACAGTATGTGTGAAAACTGTGAAATCAATAGAAGAACAAACTTGAATCCTGAAAGCAGGCATTCAAGGAGTACATTTTGTCAGGTGGAGGAGGGATCAGGGGAGGGTTTATCTGGCACAGAATTGTGAGACACCTGGCCTACCTGGTAGGTGGAGAAGATCACTGTGGTGGGCTCTTAATGAGTTTGGTGGAAAGTTACAAGGTGGTGAGGCAGGGGAGACAGATTTGGTCATACTGTGAAGGCCTCGTATGCTAAGATAAGGAGCTTTCGTTTGGTTCAGGAGCCAGTGAGCATCCCAGATATATTTTCCAAACTGGTAAAGAACCACGCTCATCTTTTCTGTCTGTTATTGTCTCTCTCTGGCTGCATGGTGCAAGATGAACCGGAAAGGAGTAGCTGTGGAGAAGGAGTAGCTGTGGAGAAGGAGTAGCAGGAAGACCTGCTAACTCCTGAGGGATTCCGCAGGAGTTCTAATCAAGGGTTACGTAACAAGGTTGGACTAAGATACTGATTCTGACCATCTGGCACAGCCTTCATTCATCTCCATGACAGATCTTCAGATGTTTGAAGGCAGGCTCGTGTCTTTTATCAAGGCATATTTTTTGGGGGTGGGGAAGGGGGAACTTATGAAGTCCCAGCTTCTCTCTCCAGCTAGAACAGGGTAAAAGGGTCAGTAGTGACTGGTCAACCCACCTGTGAACTTGCCTTATCTCTTCTCATAACTTTTATGCACCTGTACTCTTCTTATTACTTTGAAATTACAGTGCTTTAAAATATTTGTTTCGGAAAAAACATCGATGTGGGGGCTTTAGTTTAGAAAACTCCAGCAGGGTCTAGAACTGTTGGAGAGCAGGATGCTGGAGACTTGTGAGTTATGATTCTGTTTACCAGATTTCAGACGGGCCACAGTTTTGACTGTTTTTGGTTGTTTCTCATATCTCTTATAAAGAAAATGGAAATGACTCTGGCATTCCATTTGCTTCCACTTGTGTTCCGCTCCCTCATGTAGCTGTCTGTTGTTCCTACAGTTCCTACAGATTGGGACTGTTCTTTTTTTTTAAGGTACCACTTTTACTGCCTTTATTACTATGGAGAACATCAATATGTGAAGGCCACTAAACTGACATTGCAACCGTTGCTGGGAAACTGGTGCTTTCCTGCTGGCATCATTTAATTCTGTGCCTTTTTGGAAAGGTTGTAGTTCTCATTTAGCTGTCAAGGAACATGGTGCTATCTCATAAGCACTGCTTTCTGATGAACACTTGGAGTGGAGACCCTGTTCTTTGTAAAGCCTCTTTTTGAGGTCCTGAGGATGGATAAAAATGATCTTCTGAACCCAAATTCTTTTCACCACTGTGTTTTGGGAATGGACTGTTGGAGGACGCTTGCTTTTAGATTACTAAATATGATAAACATGGCTGTGAGTGGTAACGCCTTCCCTTAAGAGTTGAATAACTCTGCAGTTGGTTTTCCTGGCTCCGGATAGCTAGGATCTGCAAGTGTGCCTTCCATTGACTGTGCAGCTGGATTTGAGAGAAAATTTTAAGGGTGACAGAGCATCATAAAAATATATTACTACTTTTACCTACAATCTGTTAGAAGAATTAGATCTGGAGCTTTGCTGACTGTGTGTGTGTGTGTGTGTGTGTTTAGGAGTTATTTATTTGAGAGAGAGAGAGAGAGAGAGAGAGAAAGAGAGAGAGAAGGAGGAGGCGCAGAGGGAGTAAGAGCAGGAAATAGAGAATTTCCAGCTAACTCCCTGCTGACCACAGAGCCTGATGCAGGACTTGATCTCACAACCCTGAGATCATTACTTGAGCTAAAATCAGGAGTCGGATGTTTAATCCACTTAGCCGCCCTGGCATTCCTTGCTGAATGTGTTTGAAAAGCTAATTCCTTCTGGACAGATTTTCATTAGAATAGTTTTAAATTTACCTGTAAAGCACTTTTTTTTTTCCAAACATGAAAATAAAAGAATTGAGTAAAAATTAAGTCTTATACATAGCATACCCACATTACTGTTTTAGAAACAGCTGTTTGGTTATCTTTTTGTTTTGTTTTAATTCAATCCAAGGTGAGGAGAATTTTTAGTGAAAAATTGTACATTGAGGTTTATATTACTGAAGATGGAAATCTTTTCTCCTGAAAAGATTGGAAAAGGATTCTACCCTCTATTATATTCACTCTATGTGCTAGTTCGCTAAATTACTATTTTTCTCTATTTTTAAAAGATGTATTTAATTTAGAGAGAGAGAGCGAGCAAGCAGGGGGAGGGGCAGGGGGAGAGAGAGAATCTTAAAGCAGGCTTCCCCCTGAACTTCCCCCTGAACTTCCCCCTGATGCAGGGCTTGAGTCCAGGACCCTGAGATCTTGACCTGGGCCAAAATCAAGAGGTCCCCACTTAACCGACTGAGTCACTTAATCCTCCTAACGGTATCCTAAACTCTTCATTTAAATACTTTCCTGATTTTATCTCACTGAATACCAGTTTCGTTATCCTCATATTGCTTTAGCCTTTCTTGGGCTCCTCCCATTCTACTTGGCTATTCTCTCCTTGACCCCATTCTTTCTGAATCCCAGACATCATCTGTCAATTATGCAGGACTGTGCTTAGAAGTCACAGTTTCCTCTTCTTTCTCACATTAATACAATCTATGTTACTTCTTACTCTGAAATGTTTACTAGAGCTCTGTAATTTTTTTTTTAATTTGAGAGCAAGTGAGAGAGAGTGCAAGAGCACGCATGAGCAGGGGGAGGGGCAGAGGCAGAGGGAGAAGCAGGCTCCCCACTAAGCAGGGAGCGTGATGCGGAGCTCGATCCCAGCACTCTGGGATCATGACCTGAGCTGAAGGCAGACGCTTAACCAACTGAGCCACCCAAGTACCTGAAGCATAAGTAACTTTAAGATGAGTTTAGATGAGCTGGAGAATGCTCAGAATAGCCACTACAGCCACAACAGTGGATGACAAGGGTGACTTTTAATATTCGAAATGAGAAATGACAGAAGGAAGTAGATATATTTAGTAAGAGGAAGGGACCTATTGTACTATCTTCAAGTATTCGAAGGATTGTCATGTGTAAGAGGAATTAGCTGTGTTCCACATTTTCTTAAAAGGTGTGCAAGGGTAACTTTTATGATATATGAGTTACATCTTTAAAAGAATTGTGCAAGGACCAGTTGGTGGAAATGACAGGGACATGTTTTGGTTTACTTGTATCATATAAAGGAATAAAGGAGAACTCTCAAAAGTTAGGAGGGTCTCAAGATATGGCATTCTGTCTCTCTGGAAGAAGTGAGTTTTCTTTTATTGAAGATGCTTAGTTAGGGGCTGTAGGGTTGCTGTTGATGGGTTCTAGGCATCAGGTAGGAGACTGACTTAGATGATCTCTATATTGGATTTCTTTGATTCTGAAAGATGTACTTTTCTCAGCTCTTTAATAATATGGGAGTCAGTAAACAATAGACATGATTATGAGAGTGACCTCTCTTTTAGTTTTAAGGTTAGAACCATATTATTTAACAATTGTTATTTTTCTTCCCATGATTATCACCAATTTTTCACAGCGGGAGAAGGGTGGAGTGAAACTCCCACATCTTGAAGCCGGATATTGTATAACATTGCAAGGAGGACAGGGAAGCAATGATAAGAGTCATAAATTGCAGCTGGAAGCTTGGAACTGATTCCTTTACCCTGTGGTAGCTCGGAAAGGATTCGGCTCCAAGTTTAATGAATAATGAAACATGATCTGAAGAAATTCTATGCAAGAAATACTTTGTTGCCTGGTTCTTAAGTGACTTGTAGTAACTATATCTTCGGCTGTGCATGAGAAGCAGTTCACCTCCTTCGCCATCTCTTACAGAGTTTGAGGTGATCAGGATTTGCTTGAAAAGCTCATTTTAATTTTAGGCTAATTTCACACACATTGGTAGCCTGTGGTCATTGCAGAGCATATATAGAAAAACACTGGCTTTAAGACTGAGCTTTTAAAATGAAAGTTGGGACTTTTTCCTCAAAGTATTTGCTGATTATATGTATCATGAAATGAAACATTACTTTGAGAATCATGGAATCTTCTTGGTGGAAGGGACCTTAGAAGATACTTGATCCAATCCCCTTATCCTGAGGAACTCAAACAACTCATTGGCAAATGGGACTGACAAGTTGTGTGTTTGCCACATTCAGCAGTGATATTTCAGAATCTTCTTTATTATTATTTTTTTCAATCCTTTGCAACTTTTAGGAAGCTTGCTTGCTAGCATCTTATTACCTGAGTCTACTCTAAAAAATGTGTTTACAAAACAGGAAAAAAGCAAAACAGGAGAAGGTATAACTGATTTCATAGTAATTCTTCCGCAATGTAACCAAAATATAAGAGATTACTAAACATTCACAAACATCTTTTCTGTACTACTATCATTGAATAGAACAGCCTCTACTTGTCATTCTAATAGTTAATTGAAACCCTGTGGCCTTAACTTCAGTATTTAACTCACTTCCCTTAGACAGGATGTTGACTCTGTGGCATTTAACTCAGTTTCTTGGGTTGTATACTTGGCCTTGTGCCGGATCCAATAGCATGGCCATTCAGTCATTAAGCACCAATAGAAGTGATTGGCTGTGTGAGAACTAGAAAAATGATGATAAGAAATTTGTTTCCATGGTAATTCAGTTCTTGTATTCATTATATGTCCAATCATAGTGCATATTATACTGCAGAAATACCTAAAGATGTTGTTGTACCTTGTAACAACTAAATTTTTTTCTTTCTTGTAAAAGAAGATTAGAGCTCAAAAAATTTAATCAGTGAAGCAAGTAAGTGGATTACTAGGGTATACCTACCTTGACCCTCAGCCTTATAGAGAACGAAAAGATATTCTGTTTTTATCCCAGCACTAAAACTTTATGTAAAACTGTGTGTGTGTGTGTGTGTGTGTAAACACATGTGTGTAACAATTCTTTCATATTCCCAAATCTTAGAACCCAGGGAGCCTGAGCGTGCTGGACTGGTGTGCCACGGAGTATACCTTTGTTCATCACAGCTATGGAGAAATACTCAGCGTAGTATACCATAATCCTTGGAAGTGAACATTGCCGTGCTTGTGTTTGCTTTTCTCCCTCCTATTTTCTCCAGAAGTGTTTTTTATGCCAGGTCTAAGAAAAGACAAGACAGGCTAGAAGAAGAGCTCTTATTACTTTTCTTCCTAATTAGGCCAGAAAATAAGTTAAAATAAACAAATTTATAATAGTGTGCCTTTTTTTTTTTTGATGGATTTGCTCTCAATAGGCAAGTCGATTCTCAACTATGAAGTACCAAAAGGATAGTACTTATCCAGTTGGTAAACATAAAATATGTTCTTTTGTAGTTGTTTTTAACATATCTCCAACTTGCTTCAGGCAGACCACATACATACTTCAGCATGGGTTAGAATTTCCAGGGCCTGTGCCTCCTCAGAGGGTCAAAATTGACCCTGTAAATATTCCTGTAAATTTGTGAACAGCCTTTCAAAGGTTTAAAGCATTTCCATGAATTAATAGGCTTTAAAAAAACTTTCCTTTCCAACAGGAAGTGAAGCATTAGAATGGAACTCTATTATGAGTCTTGTTTCTTATCTAAGGGGAAGGGTCTAGTGGAGGCAAAGTGCAAACGCCCCCTGGTTAGCCGGAGGACTAGGGTTAGACCTTGGACCCCTGATGTTCTCAGTAGGTGTTATATGTGATTGAAATTTAGAGACTTGTTTTTGAGCTAAAGCATTTCTTCCCATAATTAGATGTTTACTGGTGCCAGGTTTTGAACTTTTAATGTGGCAGATGTTACCAAAGTTTCTGATTGTCTTTCTGGGTGTCTTTAGGATTGTTTTGCTGGATCCCAGTGGAAAATGCATTTCTAGGCCCACAAGGCTGTTCCTCTGCTACACAGCAGGGCCAGGCTCTTTCCCATCTGTCTCAATCATAGATTTCCCCCTGAAATTCGGGAAAACGTTTGCCGCGTTAAGTCATTAACAACTGTTTCAAAACAGTCTGATTTCTAACAGTTGGTGCATGTGGAGATACCTAATTGAAATAATTCCAGTCTCGTTAATAAGATAAGTGTGTTTTCTAGTTGCTACGGGATTATTGCTATCAAATACAAAGGGTGTGAGGCTTGGTTGAGTGAAATATGCTTGTGTTGCGGTCCTTTTACCAATTTCGTTGTGATTTAATAGTTTAAGTCCTTATTTTGTTTTCTTACATTTTCGTTTCAATGAAGGGAAGAGGTAACTGGAGAAGTGTTATGGATGGGAATACTAACAACAAACAGAGTACCTGTAAATTCCACGGGAGATTTAGGCACCCAGAGAAGTTCACAAATACTGAAATGCTGGCACACAGTGAAATAGCCTCTTGTCTAAGCTATCTGCTATCACCATCTTTTCCACCAGTCCCTCCACTGAAATTGATGCCTTCCTTCTCTGAATTCCCAGAGTGCTTTATCTATCTCCTTCTTTTGCTTTATGCTGTTAGCTGTTTGTACGCACATGTTATATAAATATTTCTCCTTACAGGCAGCCTCTATGACTGACCACTCTCTGATCTCCCATGGAGTCTAGTGCAATGGCTTGCACATTGACATTCATTCAGTAATATTTGTTGAGTATAGAATATAGAAAGAAATGACATCTGGGGTGCCTGGGTGGTTTAGTTGGTTAAGTATCTGCCTTTGGCTCATGTCATGGTCTTGGGGTCCTGGGATCCATCCAGCCCTGTGTCGGGCTTCCTGCTCAGTGGGGAGTCTGCCCCTCCCCCACCCCGGCTCATTTCCTCTCTCTCTCTCTCTCTCTCTCAAATAAATAAACAAAATCTTTAAAAAAATTTTAAAAAATAAAAATAAAAGAAAATCCCGTATGAAGATAGAATTCTTCATTAATCAGCGATAGCTCTGAGTTCTGCACAGAGTCTCCTGTCTTGGTAGCACATACTATTAAATGCTAAACTAACAGACAAACAGAAAAAACTGCTGCACATTTGAGGAAGCATTAGAAAGTAAAATATTTGATCAAGCCCTGCTTTTATCAGTCAGAGGTCATTCCCAGCCCTGCATGACTTGGAAAATAAATTCTACAACTGCTGTCATACACTTTTCTGGCCTTTGGTAGTGATCGTTATCATTCTTATCTCCCCAGACCCCATCTCCCTTAAAGCTCTGTCCTCCTTAGATAATTCTCATAAGGCGAACATTAGGATTTTGGCAGCTAATGATAATGCCACTGTTAATGCTGCTAGTAACAAGTCCTCTGGGGACACTTGAGAAGATCGGGGAAAGAAGATTAGGGCTGAGTGGGAGAGAGGTGATAGGGAGAATGGCTGGAGAGAGGGAGGAAACTGGAGGTTAGGTGCTGGGAGGCAGGCAGTGAGTGGGAAGCTGTAGGGAGAACGGAATGGGATGGGCGGCCGGTGCCTTGGAGAGGATAACAAGCGTCTGCAGAACAGTGGTCCACATCTGCCAACAACATCATTTCCTTTTTGCGTGTTTGTCTTAAAAACAATGCACATATTCTGTTTTTTTTACCCGTCTTATTTATATTCAGGTTGTCTTTTTATTACTGGTTATGTGTCTTTTGCTTCTAGAGCCTGTCATTTTGGAAGCAAAGAGATCAAAAGCTTAGCCAGTCACATGAGGACGGAAGCTTGTTACTTCAGCTTTTTGGGCAGATGTTTCTTTACTTAAAAAAAAAAAAAAAAACCTGTCTTTCCGATTGCCTTTCCAGCTCTGACTGACCTCCTCAGACCTGTGGTGTGAATGGCTGCAGAGATTGTTTTTATGACAAAATGAGACCCGTCACTGATTTGAAGCACACAAAACTGTTCACCACTGTTGGCATGAAGCCAAGTAAAACCTGTCTCGTGCTCTCCTGTAGCCTCTTACACTCTTGTTATATGTAAAGCAGAAGAAATAGGGCATTTGTGACAGAGGATGCTATTTACTGTCAAGAGACAGCTTTGATTGGCTGTCAGGTATGTTGGGAATCAAAGAGACCCCAATTTAATACTTTTCCTGAAGCACTTGGGTAAGGTAGCTGGAGGAAGGGCAAAATGGGCGTTCATGGACACAGCTGGCTCCGGATAGTATAAAGGGCCTAAAACAGGAGGTAATGTGGACAAATGTTAGCCAAGTTTTGACTTTAGAGCCCGGTGCCATATTTAACAGGGGCGAGGGGTAATTGTCCACTTAATAAGTTGAAGAGTCACATGGAATCATTCTGCCACCCCCTTTTGGACTTTAGTATCATTAATATTATAAGGAGGGTAACAGCTTTGTTCATAACCAAATAGTCTGTGAATAAAGCAAAATGTTTTGGGCCAGTTGTTTTTCCATGTGTCAGCCTCCTGGTAGTCATGTTAGGGATCTGGCGCCAGGAATAATACACAATTGGCCAGTAGCAAAGAGCAAAGATTGTGATCTGTGTTCCTTCTGGTAAGTTTGGCAACAGTCTGTTGGTAAAGTTTTGTGTCTGTCTTTTGGTTTGCTTAATGAACAGATTGATGTACTGTGAAGAGATATAAAATCACAATATCTGTAACCCTTGATACTGACTACTTCCATAGGTTAATTTACCTTCTAGAGATTGAGAGGTCGTACAGAAGTTACGTAGCCCTCTTACGAGTCTGCGACCTGAAAAGAATTAGATCATCTGAAATCTTGGTTATAAGAGCATGATTAGAGATGAAACTTTTGAAATTCATTTCCAGTTTTGCAAATGGAACTACAACAGAAGCACAGACAATGGAGGAAAGTTGTCAACACTAATGATGGTAATAGCTACCATTTACTGAGTGCCTCGTGCGTGCGAGGCACTGTGCTGACATCGTTACCTACCTCACGTCCTAACAATACTGCAAAAGGTTTTTAGAATGACTGTTTTACAGGGGAGGAAACCAAGTCTAAGACTGGGTCAATAACTTGCCGACAATCCAGGAATTCGTAAGTAGTGATCTGGGACTTGTACCTGGAACTGTCTGACACAGGTGTGCTGCACAATTTCTGTAGCTGTGTGCCTTAAGAGGAAAAAAGTTACAGACAGGCCTGCGAAGAAGTACTGCCAAAACTTCTAAGGCATAGAAGCCCAGGAAGGAGAGCTTTCAACACGTTATCAAAGACCACAAACCAATAACACGTGATGATCCGAATGAATTATGGGGTGAGTTACTTAACTAACACTCCGGAGTAATTTCAGGTAAAGGAAAGTATTAATAGCTCTTATTTTTGCATTTGTCACCACAGCACTTTTAATGATTTTCTAGGCTTTAAAAATGACAGTGCTTGTAAGCCCGGTGTCTCCTGTCACCACGTTAGGCATTATTCAGTGCGGACACCAGGAACTTATTTTTCCTCTTTCATCCATCTACCACTGCTACTGAAAACAGATGTTCCCCTAAGCCTACCCTCCCTGTGCTTCTTCTGACAAGTTCATGTAACGTGGTGGTATTGTGTTTCTCTTCCTACTTTACTGTTTCAGGGGTTGAGCAGAAGACTTTAGTCTCCAGTGCATTAGTGTTTATAGATGGATGTGCTCTTTGGGAGTCCGTATTTAAGTGTAATTAGTATTGAAATCAGACTTTAAATTTGGTCTAAAGGTAGGGGAACTTGACCAGTAAGCATATGGGTGGGAGATCTTGGCTTTTATGTAAAATAAGGGTCAATTAGAAAACCCTGTGTCTGAAACATGGCAGCTGTGAATTAAATGCACAGATCTTTTTCAATAGGAGTTGGTATTTAGGTTTTGCCTCATGGATCAGTGAATTAGTTGATTATGTCTATGTTCTGCTGTGAGCCTAATGGCTTAGTTTGTTTAGTGGATGACTGATCTTAGGAGATTTGAGCCTATTGAGAATATTATTTGGACTGGGTAAAGTGATAAGGTGGTGGTGGTGGTGGCTCTCCTTTTTGTCATAAGGACATTTCATGATTTAAAGATCCGACTGATGTGCTAATGAAGAGAAAACATTACTTTGGTAATAATTATCTTGACATAGAGATGTGTGACAATGCACGTGTATTGCTCAGCATAGAGCTCACCACTTTGGGATTTCAACAAATACTTGGGAATGAACGAAGGAGTCCAAATATATTTCTGAATTTGAATTCTCTCAATTTATGCACATTTGAAAGCTTTGGATTTTATTTCATTTTGGCCATATTATTTGAGTAATTGCTTACTGAGCAGTCACCCTGTTGCTACTAATCTAAGGAGGTGCCTTTAGTGGAAGGGCCAATTCAGCCATTAGATTCTGGCTTTTCTCTTTCTGGTTTCTCAACTGGCTGTGATATACCTTTGAATTTTCCTTTTGTTTCCCCTTCTCTCTGGTTCTCTCTACCAACCTAACTTTCTGTTTCCTTTTTAGACTAAACTATTCTGCAGTATCTTTCTTATCATACCTCCCTGATCCCCGTTTTTCCTGCCCTTACTTCTTCTGTTTTCTTTTTCAACTCAAATATAAACAAGAATTAAAGAAGCTGAAACATTAATTTAAAATAAGAATAAAATATCTGCCTTTTCAGTGTTTGAATATGTGTATGTATTTTTAAGAAAATTTCAGAGTCTTAGAGTTGAAGAAATTGGAACTCACCGGATTTCTTATGTATACACACTCGTTTAAAATATAGGAGCCTGAAATAGTAATACTGGAAACATATTAGTTAAGTGGCCTAGGGAGTTGTCGCTATTGCTGTTGCCATCTGGATTATCCTAAATATTTTAGACAATGTTTACATATTAAGTCACACATTCACTTAGATCTTCTCAATCATTCGGGATGATAGGGGCTCCAACATGAATGTTCTGTTTTTTTTTCAGGCTGAGGATGAGTTGCTTACTAACCCAGAAGTTTTTCGTTTCACGTTACGCTCTGTATGTGTGCGCTAAGGGAAGGTTTTCCAAGTCTAAGGTGGTGGTAATCCTGTTGCTGCTGCTACCGCGGTCACTACGGTATACAGCTAACCCCGGGTACTGGGGCCGAGGGACCGGACCTGGCACTCTCTGAGATGCTGAACAGAAAGACGTGAGCTGTGCAGATGGGCAAAGGGAAGAAGGCGGGTCATACCTGGCTTGGGAGACACAGCTTAAAGTTAATATTGGTTGATGATAATTATAGGTTGACACTAATTTGGACAAACCAGCCAGGGTCCATGTGAGATAATTGAATTTGGTCCGGGCATTAGAGGAGATGAAAACTTACTGAAATAGAAAGGTTAGGGCTTTAAAAATCAGGTTGCAGAAGAGTATGTGGAATACAGTTTTTTTTTTTCTGTGAAAACCATACGTATAAATATGTGTACGTGGCCCCAAGGGAAAAAGACGTAATAAGATATACGTCAAGATGTTAACAGTACTTTCTCTGAATGATGGGGATGTGAAATGTTTATTTAAAATTGTTTTTGCTCATTGGCATTTTCTAACTTTCTACAGTGCACGTGTTTCTGTTACTATGGTAGAAGACTGTTTTGAAAATTGACTGTTAAAGAGGACCCTCTAGTAGACTCTCCTTTTCATTGTAGATGAGGCTGGCTGTTGTTGCTGTGGGGCCAGGTCAGGCAAGAAGAGGGACCATGGGCCTCGAAGTCTAAAATTCAGTGACTTTGATAATACAAAACATCAAGGATAAGAAGAACTTCTTATCTTCCAAGTGATAGTATTTAAGATAAATTTATCCACTTTTGTGATTATGAGAAATTTACCTTCCTAATTATGTTTCAGAGTGATAATAAAATTACTTTCTATTGTAAAATTATACACAGATTAGAGCAGAAAGAGCTCAGAAGTGAGCTGGGTGGCTGGGGAAGCCAGCCTAGGATTTAAATTTTACAAAGATAATGCCGAGTTCATGGTATTAAGAGTTTGGCAGAAATCCCCAGGAGTTAAGAAATTTCAAACAAAGGCTGACAGGAGACAGTTGGCTAGAAAATGAAAAAGTCTGGTAGAATTGAAGTGCATCATATATTAGGATCATCAGCAATGCAAAGAATTTTCATTGCCAAATCACTAAAGTTAGAAATTTCAAAAAACAAAACAAAAAACAACTGTTGGTTTATTTAGTCCATGTTTAAAGCTTCAAAAATTCCATAATTTTTGAACCAGCTACTGCAGTTCTGCTTTTTCTAAATTGAAATAGGTAGAAGGATATAGAAATGATAAACTGTAAGTTAGGAGAAGAAATGATGGCAAAAGGCTAGAGATACTCGGGTGGTAGGGAATTCGTGTTTACCCTGAGAAAAATAAAAATATTACAAATAAAAAAAATATTACCCTGAGAAAATATATGATGCACCTTACTTGGGAGGTCAGTTCCAAAGTCAGTACCTAAAGTGAAAACTAAAATAGTCAAAATGACCTTGAAAAATCCCTTTAAAAATTTCACGTTAGAGGGACACTTGGGTGGCTCAGTCAGTTAAGTGTCTGCCTTCGGCTCAGGTCATGATCCCAGGGTCCTGGGAACAAGCCTTGTGTTGGGCTCCCTGCCAAGCAGGTTCTCCCTCTCTCTACTCCTTCATACTCTTTCTCAAATAAACAAAGTCTTAAAAAATTGCATGTTAGGGGCGTCTGGGTGGCTCAGTGGGTTAAAGCCTTTGCCTTTGGCTCAGGTCATGGTCCTGGAGTCCTGGGATCGAGCCCCACATCGGGCTGTCTGCTCAGTGGGGAGCCTGCTTCCCCCTCTCTCTCTGCCTGCCTCTCTGCCTGCTTGTGATCTCTCTCTCTCATTCTCTCTGTCAAATAAATAAATAAAATCTTTTAAAAAAATTGCGTGTTAGAGATCAGTAAATTCAATATAGCAGATTTTCCCCTCAGTGTTAGAACAAAGCAGCATTTCTTTGGTTGAGCCTCACTTATACTTGACTTGCATCTGTAGGCATGAAGTTTAGGGAAAAGTAATGCTTTATACACTAGTGTCCACAGCATGAGAGGCTCATAGAACCTGAGGCTTAAGGGGTGCCTGGGTGGCTCAGTCATTTGGGCGTCTGACTTGGTTTTGGCTCAGGTTGTGATCTCATGAATTGTGACCTTGAGCCCCATATCGGGCTCCGCGCTCTCAGCAAGGAGTCTGCTTGAAGGTTTTCTCTCTCTGGCCCTCCCCTCTTTCTCAAATAAATAATTAAACCTTTTGGTTTTTTTTTAAGATTTTATTTTTTTATTTGTCAGAGAGAGTACACAAGCAGGGTGAGTGGAACACAGAGTGAGAAGCAGGCTCCCCACTGAGCAAGGAGCCTTGTGGGACTCGATCCCAGGATGCTGGGATCACGACCTGAACTGAAGGCAGATGCTTAACCAACTGACCACTCAGGCGTCCCTGAACAAATAAATCTTAAAGAAAAAGAAACTGAGGCTGATCGAAGGGGGACCACATTTACAACTTTCATCCCTTATTTATGTTTACATTTATATTTCTTGTCCCCACATCTTTCCTTTCCTTATACCCCCACGTTCATTCTCTCTCTTTTTTTTTTTTTAAAGATTTTATTTATTTATTTATTAGGAAAGAGAGAGAGTGAGAGAGAGAAGGTCAGAGTGAGAAGCGGACTCCCCATGGAGCTGGGAGCCCGATGTGGGACTCGATCCCGGGACTCCGGGATCATGACCTGAGCCAAAGGCAGTCGCTCAACCAACTGCGCCACCCAGGGGCCCCATTCTCTCTCTTTCTGCCTCCCTCTCTCCCTTTCCTTTCCCCCGTCATCTTTCTGTCCTGGTCCCCTCTCTCCAGCTCTCTAGAGCACACAGGTAGGGAAACTAACCACTTGGGCTTCTTGATTCTTTCAATGGCCATTTTAAGCAGTTACCGAATCCTCTGGTTTGAAAGGGGATGGGGACTGATGTACTAGCTTGCCAAGATTTATACTGTACCTTTTATAACACCAAGTGTTTCTGGAGCCATTTAGTCCTGGGGAAACTAGTGCCATCTTGAAGATCGGGTCTGAACTGGGCTTTCAGGACATCCAGTCCAGTCTAGGCACTTTTTTTTCTTTTTATCCTTTTTTTTTTTTTTTAAGATTTTATTTATTTATTTATTTATTTATTTATTTATTTATTTATTTATTTGGAAAAAGAGAGAGTGAGAGAGAGCATGAGAAGGGAGAAGGTCAGAGTGAGAAGCGGACTCCCCATGGAGCTGTGAGCCCGATGTGGGACTCGATCTCGGGACTCCGAGATCATGACCTGAGCCGAAGGCAGTTGCTCAACCAACTGAGCCACCCAGGCGTCCCTAGTCTAGGCACTTTTAAGATATTTGGACTGTGTTCACAAGTTCTGAGGATATGTGAGAGTCTAGGGATTAATTTTGAGGCTACCTGAGACTTGAGATATACCCATGGATCCTGGACTGAAAGCCCTCTGGAGTATTAAAGGAATCTTTTCCAAAATGAAATTCATGTGACCTGAATTTCCTTTGTACAGTCCGAGAGACTGTATTTTATAATAGGAAGCGCATGAATGAAAGATGGGAAATTTGGTTCTCTACCATGACTTACTCACTATGTTCTGAGGTCATTGTTTCTCGGCTTTTCATGTTCGTGGCACATTTTCTAATAGAGTTTTGGGGTTATAATGGAAGGGAATAAAGCAAAAATAGCACTAAACAAGTCGACAACAATTCAGTAGAGTTACAATCAGAGTATCACAGACTCTTAGGGCATGTGAAAGCATCCTTGGTTGGGATACATTTATTTGGTCACTCTTTCAGCACTATTTTTCTGCAAAAGCTGTTTGCTGCCTGACTGGGCTTCCTCAGATAATTATGATGCAGTAGTATTTGTGCTTTCATTAAATACACTCTTTGGCGCTGGACTTGTAATGCGTTGCTTCTCTCGCCTCTTATTCATAGCACGTCTATACTCTGAATTTGTGCTTTCATCTGTTAAGAGGGGATAGTAAGCACTGTCTTACCTACCTCAGGACGGTTGTGAGGATCGGTGAGCTATGGAGGATACAAAAGTTTTATAAGATTTTTCTAAGGTTATGAAGGGCTATAGAACTGTGGGGATTTTTGTTAGACTTTATTTCTTTTCTTGTCTCTTTGCCTTGCTAGACAGTCAGATTACTGGAACCAGGGACTGGGCTTTTTTTCTTTACTTTGTTCCCAGCATGTGGCTCAATGTTTGGAACATAAAAGCGAGTCAATAAATATTCATTAAATTGAAATCTTAAAATAATTTTTATTCTTAATACTGGATTGGTTTGCCACACAGCCCAGCTCCTCTGTGCAAAGTGGAATGAATGAGTAATGCAGAGACCCCGCTATGGGCTGGTAGATCTCACCCCGTGCACAGAGGAACAAGGTGACTAAGTGGCGCTTTTGGTGGGTTTAGAGGTGGAACAGGGACAAAAAGACAGTCAGAGACTTGGGTGCCCTCTTGTGAGAAGCATTCCTCCTAAATGTAGTCAGCTGGATTCTCGTATCACTGCTGTGTACAGGTGGGGAACAGCATCTTGTGTAGTCTGGGTTGAAATGTTCTGAGTGGTTTTTATTATTGTAGTATGTCTATTGGAGGCTCTTCCACAGCCTTCTAGATTGCATTTTCTTTAATTGGGATGGGGAGGGAGAGAGAACAGCATTTACTTGGCATTCTTGCCTGTTAGAGCTGTGGGTTATTGATTCAGGGGCCTAGAATAGTAATGCTTGGAAGTAAAGGTTCCCTTGGGAGCACCAGTGTTAAAGGGCAAAGGGAAAATGATTAGAATTTAAATCTCCAGACTCCACTGAATTTGTGGCTTCATTAAAAAAGAGGGGGAGGAGGAAATGATCTGGGCCGGTGCTGTAGGCTTTGTTTAACACTTGCATCCACAAACTGATAACTCAGAATTACAGCCTTTACATGTTGAGCTATGTGGCCAAGGGTGAACAGCCAGGCGGGGGACACACTGCATTTACTGCCAGACAGCTTTTTGGGCCATGCTCAGTTAGGACCAATCAATTCTAGAAAAATATCTCTTATTTTCTAAGGGAGAATGTAACCTTTGGCTTTGGCTTTCTTTGAGTTAGTGAAATCTTTTTCGCTTGTTTGTGGAACATGTAATCACCAAATTACACACATGCTTTGCTCTTTGATGTGTCACTCTTTAGAAATTCTACTTCCCTCAAATCAGGTTTCCTTTTTAGACTATTTATTTGATACCTTGTATTGCTACTTTAAATAGTACATTCTGTAGCTTGTCTATTAGCAGAGGAGAACAATGAGAAGTAATGGGAAGAACATTAGACTCTAATGACAAATAGGTTCTGCCACCAAACAGCTGTGTGACCTTGGACAAATCACTTAACCTTTCTTTTTTTTTTTTAAAGATTTTATTTATTTATTTAACAGAGAGAGAACACAAGCAGGCAGAGAGGCAGGCAGAGGCAGAGAGAGGAGCAGGCTCCCTGAGGAGCAAGGAGCCCGATGTGGGACTCGATCCCAAGACGCTGGGATCATGACCTGAGCCAAAGGCAGCTGCTCAACCAACCGAGCCACCCAGGCGTCCCTCACTTAACCTTTCTGATCATCAATTCCTTTGTGTTTAAAGTGGAGGATGACTTCTGGGTTTCTTTGAACTTGGAAATTTTGTCATTCAATGAAATGTAGTCTTGTTCATTTTTCAACTTTGAGCTAGTCAGAAAAATAATGTCGTTCTCTCTCTCTTTCTTTCTTTCTTTCTTTCTTTCTTTCTTTCTTTCTTTCTTTCTTTCTCTCTTTCTTTCTTTTTTCTTCGTTCCTTGTAGAGAGACTCTTTAGTATTAGTGGTTAAGACCATGGGCTCTGAATCTAGGAGGTCTGGGATGGAGTCCTTGCTCTGCAATTTACTAAGTGATATTTGATTGTGGTTAGTTCTTTAATCTCTTTATTTCAGTTTCCTCATCTATAAAATGGCAGTATTAATAATGTCCACTTCCTAAGATTGGTAAGGATTAAATTAGGTTATACACTTATTACAGTGCCTGGTACTTAGCAAGTATGATGATTAATTGGTTGTTTTCCTAATGAATTTGCTTCCTAATGATTCTACTTCAATAAATATTTAATGCAGCATGTATTTTCTTAGCACATCCCAATAGGTGGAAAAAGCTATCAAAATTGTTTGGGGTTGCAAGGAAATGTCATGTCAATGTGAGAAATATGGAACACTTTCTAAGAAGAACACAGAGAGTTAACTAAGTATGGCCGCTAAATTAACATATGTAGTTCAGAAACCTGCAAAATATTCCTTTCAGTGATATTTTCCTAGTGCTTCAATTTGTTTCAGAAGCTGCTTTAAAATAATTTTTTTCAGGTTGTAAAAGGAAGAATTGTGGTACTCAAGAAATTAGCACACCTGTACTGTAGCATTGTGACCTTAGACCGGTCACTTCCACACAATAGGATTAAATTTTCTCATGTGAAAATGAGGTGGCTGGAGTATCTGATCTTTTAAGTACCTTCAAGTTGATATTTTAGAATTTAAGACTTATGGGCATAACTCAAAGGTGGGTTTTTTTTTTTTTGGTCTGTATTAGTCGTAGTTGTGAATATTTTTCAGATTCTGAGAAATATAACATATATCAGTGTCTTTCCTGATTTCGCCTACTTTGATGAAAGATGAGCCACAGTTCATATCCAAATGGTGATTAGGCCTTGAGTACATGGTGTTTTAAAATGTTGCTTTTGTTTGAATAAATTTTGTAATGTAAATAATTTGGTTGAGCAGCATATATCAGTGATGACATAGCCCTACAAGGACATGGGGGTTGTTTACACAAGGTTTATATAAATACACAATAACAATGAATATTGGGTTGTTGCTGTTTTACAAAGGAAAATGTTTTCTGGAACCACGACTGCCTCCCTGAAAAATAAAGGAGAAAGGAAGGGAGGGAGAAAGGATCTGCTTTATTAAAAAATATGTGTGTATTGTAGATATTTGTGTATGTTAAAAACAAATCCTGTTGCGGTATCCATGAAAATGTGCACATACACGTCTCTAAATTGGGTTAAAGAAGCATTATCAGACCTGACTGGGGATATACAGAACACTGTATAGTACACTGTATTTCTAATCTCCAAGTTTTTGAACTGAAACTCAAGTCCCTGCCTGGGGACTTGAAATTAAAAATTAAAGTATGGAGGCTTTTGCTTAAAATGGTATGCTGGTTATTCATCTTGTTGACAATAAGTAGATCATTTAAGCTGGTTCACTCGGAGTCCTAGTTACTGTTCTAGCTCCAGTGTGTTTTTGACTATTCTGAGGGGGAGAGAGACAAAATATCGAGCAATGGGGGACAACATAATATCCTGAAGGCTGCACTATTGAAATGCCGTGTGTTCTACATGCTATAGGTTTCATGAAAACAAAGCAAGAGACCACCCTCATTAAGGAGATTGGGCAGGAGCCCAAGCAGCTGTGAAAGTGAATAGAAAACAGCCCGTTTGTCTCAGCTTTTCCATTCATTTTGTCCAGAAGTTTAGTGTCACCAAGCACAGAGGTCACATTGATTATTGGGGTATGAGATTCATCCTGCGATATTGTTGCAGATGAGATCTTTTTATAACAGTAAGTTGAATTTTTCATCAGCCAAAGCTATTTTGATAGTGATTTTGGCGTGAGGAATAAGAACCTTAGCAGGGAAGGATCCTTATGTGGGGTTGAGGGGTTTTAGGAACCCCAGAATCTGGATTTTATATTTGAGATCATGGGAACAGTGGTAACATAAAATGTTTTTAGTTATTTTCAAAATTAAATGCAATAAACTTTAAGTGTTATATCCAAGGCACTGTGCTAGTGACTTTGGATAAAAAGTCATTTTACTAGAATATGATATACGTACAGAATTGTACACTAAAAATAATAAAGCTTATGGGAGAAAATGAGGGTAGGTGCAGACTACTCAGAATCTCTGTAACTTTGAACCATGGAACCAAAAAACCAATAGCTTTACAGCCCAGGCAGGCGGCTCAGTATGTGTGGAAGTTGCCATAGTTATTACACATGTGCTAAAAAGAGAATTAAGAAAATGCTGACTTGCAGAAATGTGAGATAATGCATTTGAAAGTGGAGCCCTGAGCCAAGGGGTTTGCCACTGAGGTGGGCACAGAAGGACGTAAGACTTGCTCTGAGATAAGAACTAGATATTATCCCTCTCATAGCCTTGTGTACAGGCATTCACTTTTCATTTTTCTTAAAATGGAGCAAAGGGCCATGTCTGTGTAACAGCCTTGCTGAAGCCATTTTACTTTTCCTTCTAAAGGCTATAATTCTAGTCTACTCTTCCAGCTCCTCTTGCCTAAGAGAACGAAAAATCACATACGGACAAATATGACTTCAGTATTCTATTGACATGAGCTAAGTGGTGCTTTGGAACCAGGTGTTGTTGCAGAACAGACTATAAAAAAGCAAGAGATGGGGGCGCCTGGGTGGCTCAGTGGGTTAAAACCTCTGGCCTTCGGCTCAGGTCATGATCTCAGGGTCCTGGGATCGAGCCCCACATGGGGCTCTCTGCTCGGCAGGGAGCCTGCTTCAACCTCTCTCTCTCTCTGCCTGCCTCTCTGCCTACTTGTGATCTCTCTCTCTCTCTCTCTCTGTCAAATAAATAAATAAAATCTAAAAAAAAAAAAGTGTGATACTGGTGAGAGAAACTAATCCTCTAAAAAAAAAAAAAAAGCAAGAGATGCACTCTACCTACATGGAATTGATCATCTAGCTGAGAATATGAGAAGTAAAGTTAAGTGATGAAAGGTTTAAAAATGGCTCAAGAAAATACTGCAAGAAATAACAAAGTGTAGTATATGATTGTCAAATGATTAACGTTATGGGTTACCAGAGGGGAGAAGGGTGGGAGGCGAAGTAGGTGGAGGGGATTAAAGATTACAGGGCACCGAGCAAGGTACAGAATTGTCCAGTCACTGTATTGTACACCTGAAACTAATATACCAATGTGTGTTAACTATACTGGAGTTAAAATAAAAAATGTAATAAAAAACAAATTAATGCTTCTGAGGTGTTATATGATATTTAAGATTCTGTAGCTATTGGATATTTATTGGGGTTTTTTTTCTCCCTTATATTTCCTCCCTTTCACTCCAAGGCATAATTTATTTTTTATTTATTTTTAAAGATTTATTTATCCATTTGAAAGAGAGAGTGTGCGTGTGTGGGGAGAGGGGTACAGGGGGAAGGAGAAGGAGAGAACCTCCAGCAGACTTTCCGCTGAGCCCACAGTGCTCAGTCCCAGCACCCTGGGATCATGACCTGAGCCAAAATCAAGAGTCAGACAAGTCAGACGCTTAACTGACTGAGCCACCCAGGAGCCCCCACCCCAAGGCATACTTTGAAAAGCTCTCAATGAAGAGTACTTTATAGAACCATAGTATAGTAGGAATATTTATTAGAGCTGACTCAGTACCCATTAAAGATAGATATTTTAGGGATGAATCTTTAGCTTTCTCTTCTAGTGTTGAGTAACTTGGGATGGTGTAGTCAGTAAGTTCAATTCAACAGTTTTTTCTGAATACCAAGTATTGCATAGCACTGTGCTAATTGCTGAGTAAGTGTGGTCCCTGGCCGTCAAGAGGGAGTAGGGAAAGAGGCGTAAACAAAGTAACGTGGAAGTATAGGAGAGAGACAGATAAATGCCAAGTGATAAAACTGTGCGTGTCTTCTTGAAAAAACAAAATGGAATTGGAGTAGGGTTTAGAAGGATTGCATGATTTTGGCAGACATACTGGAAGAGAAAAGTCCTTTTGGCAGAGGTGGAACAAAGAATACACATAGGAAAATGCTGAATGTGATCAGAAAGAGAGAGCAGAGTTGTGGGTGGAGTAAAGTTTGTGTGGGGGCTCATTGGTGGGGGTGTTTAGTAAAAGATAAAGTTGGAAAAGTGGATTGGAGCCAAATTGTGGAGATCTTTGGATACCAGAACTCCAGAATTTGATTTATTCTCTGTGTAGTGGTAAGCCAGTTATAAGTTTTAAGCCGAGAATACATGATCACAGCTCAGAAAGGAAAGAAACCTCGTGCTAGTTGAGTGCCTATTATGTACACTGCTGCTAACATTATTATATGCTTTATGTTCTTATTTACTCCTCATAATAGTCCGGATAAGTAGGTATTATGTGTATGGTGGAATCATACGGGAACCCTTTGTACCTTTTGCTCAGTCTTGCTGTGGACCTAAAAATGTTTTAAAAAAGTAAGGTTGATAACATTTTTAAGAGTAGATTTTATTCATGGCCCATTGTAGAATGGCAATTCTAATATGTTAAAAAAGGAGGGGTTAGATGTGTCCATGTATAATATGAACATAAGTGTACAGAAGAGCTTGCAAGAAGGCATGCGCTGTGGCTAACAAGGTAATCTCTGTGGACGGAGGTGGAATTGGGGGGGGATGTTGCTGGGGAACCGTCTCTTGTTACTTAAGTACTTATCTGTTATTTGAATTAGTATTCATGTGTTTGCCTTTTTTAAACACTAAAAGTTTTTAAAAAAAAAGTAGGCTCAATCTCTATTTACAGGTAAGCAGACGGAAACCCTGAAATGATTTGTTCAAGATCACATAGCTGGTAATTGATTGCTCAAGGAAAGTCTATACCTATCTTATTTTTGAAGTCCTCTTTCCACTTATGAGGCTCATTAGAGAAGAGGTTGGATGCAGAAATGTAAGCCTGTTGCAGAAGATACATGATGGGAAGCTGAACTAGCACTGGTAATGTAAACAGAGAGATGTCAAGAAGTGTTATGGATGGAGACTTGCAAGAATTTGAGATTAATGGGATGTGGGTAATAAGGGAGGGGAAGTATCGAAGACACCCATTTAACCAAGAGAATGTCTTCATTTGGTCACCAAATATTTAATGCACATTTATCATATACCTAAAACTGGTTTAGGCAATGGGGTTTCAACCCTGGACAGAATAAAGTCCGTGCTTTCATGAGTCGGGGAGAGAGAGACAATATGTAAATATGTTGAGATAGATGCAATTTTATCTGGGTGGAAGAGAGAGGCAGTTCTGAAGAAGTGGTATATAAATAGAAACTTAGAGGAAGTAAGGGAAAAAAGCTATGTGGCTCTTGGGGGGTGGTGCGTGGGGTGGAAAAAGACTAGTTCAGGCAGATGGATCATCCAGGGAAAGGCCCAGAGGAGGAAATATGCTTGTACTCACAGGGTAGGAAGGAGAACAATTTGGCTGGACTGGAGAAACTGAGGGGCCTAATGGTAGATGAGATCAAAGAGGTTGTTGGGGGGAGGGCAGATCATATGGGTTTTGAGGGCCATAGTGAGGACTTCAGATTTTACTATAATGGGAAGATATCAGAGGGCTTTGAGCAAAATAGTAACATGGTCATACTAATACTCAGTAGAATCATCCTAAATGAGGCACAGAAAACATGATATTGGAGACTAGGCTATACGGTGCAAGGGTCAGATCCATGAAACCAATTGGGAGGCCATCGTTTTAATGTAGGTAAGAGAAAATGATGGCTTGGGCCAACCAAGGTGGTGGCAATAGAGTTTGTGGGAATTAGTTGGGTTCTGGGCATTTTTTTTGAAAGTAGAACTGATTAGATTTGCTGAAAGATTTCATATGGGGTACGAGAGAAAGAATGAAACCAAATTATTTTATCTGAGCTACTGATAGAATGGAGTTGCTATTTATTGAGCAATGGGAAAAATGTAGACAAAAGAGGTTTTAGGCGAAGGGAGTTGGAATTAAGAGTTCAGTTTTTGGTGCCTATTAGACATCTAAGTGGAGATTTGAGTATACATTTGGAATTTAATGAAGTTATAAATTTGAGAGTTGTAGATTGTGACTGGTCAGTTACCCTGAAATCACAAACTGTGAATAGAGCTCAGTGAGGGAATGTGGACAGTATGGGATTAACATGTCACTAGTGGGGGCAAAGGAAAGTGTCTCAATGTCTTTGATTTTCATTAAAGAAAGTGCATAAATAAAGCTAGAGAAGATATCTGAGAGCCAAATACTGGGGACTGGAATATTTAGAAAAGAAGATCAGAAACCAGGAAGAGAAACCAAGAACGAATGGGCAGTGCATGAGGGACTACAACTGTTCTTTCTGCATCCAATCTCTTGTCTAATGAACTTCCTAACTGGAAAGACAGGAGACTTGAGAAGAATAGAGAGAAAATGGAATCAACTGAAGCCAAAAGAGAAAAATGTTTCAAGGGCGAGGAAGTGATAGGTCAAATAAGATTCTCTTGAGAGTTGACCAATGGATTTGACAGCATAGAGGTCACTGGTGATTTTGCTTGGGGAAGTTTTGGTGGGGAAGGTTCAAGAAAATGGGAGATGCAGTAGTGACCAAGAAGAGATAACTTCCTGTATTTTGAAGCTCTGTTATGAAGCACATACACATTATGGTGATAATGTTTTTCTGATGAACTTTCCCTTTCGGAATTAGGAGGTGTCCCTCTTTGGCTCTGTTTCTATTCTTTGTTTTAAACTCTACTTTGATATTAATAGACCATTTGCTGTAGCCACTTGAAGGTCGATTTGGTCTAGTTTGGCTCTCGTATTCATTTGACAATTAAGATTTTAAGTGGAAGGTATTTATTTGCATAGTAGGTTTGGTCCAGTGTGCATTCTAGCTCTCCTGTTCGTTTCCTCCTTTACTTGTGGTGGATAGCTGATGTGCTTAGAAACAATTACAAAGGTCAGGTCCAAAGATATCCTGTCAAAGAATTAAATCTGATCTGTTACCTCTACTTTGAAGATGACACAGGTGAATATCATGTTTTCTGTGCCTCATTTGTGTCAGAAACGGCTTTGGGGTTGAGGGAATACTCGGCTGTTAATATAGAGAAGCAGCTCGGAGCTCTCGCCAAGTCTAATAGAGAGTAATAAAATGCCTTGGTACAGTTGTCATAATTGCTACTATGATACCGTAGATTAGTATATACTTTTGTATCTTGAGGGAAAATGCCGAGAATTTACTTTAATTTGACATTTGGTTGGTTTGGATGATGGTTTGCTTTATTTCTCGTGATAGCTTGGATCATCCCAGCAGTCACGTTCCTTCATGACTACTGCGCTCATCCCTTAATAAAGCTCATGTTGCTAGTTACAATAGAATAATTAAGTTCTATTGGGTCTGGGCTGCTTCCATTATGCTTACCTTTTAGGAAATTTGAATTTGGGTCTGGCTGTCTACGGTTGTCCATTTTATTCTTTAGCCAAATAATGAAGAATAGGTACTTTCTCTTCCAGTGCCTCCTGCCAGTACACATCAGATATGTCTCAGACTAGCGTGGAGATTGAAGGGATACTTAGTTTTTAATCTAATCTATTGAGGTATCAGAGAAATATGTTTTGAAATATAAATAGAGCATAATTTTTAAGGAAAAAATACTCTTTAAATCTTGCAGTTTTCTTTGGCAGAAGAACAGTATTAACATCTGGTTACCAAACTGTGGTACCCATAAGAGGATTGGAGGTGGTCCAATTTCCAATAAAATATTGGATTAAGTGACTTCACTTGAGTTTTTATTATTTTTAAGTACATTTTTAAACCTCTGTTCTCCCTGTAATTTGCAGTTTGCACTTACTTGCAAGCAATGATTTTAGTTTACATGATGAATCACTCTCTCTACCAACATTTGTAAGATACCACAAAAAGTATCGTCAGAGTGAAAATGCCAGGTTACTAAAACGCTGCAGACAGGAAGGCACCATTTACTAATAAGGCAGCTCCGTCTTTGAATCTTTGTGTCGGAAGGGAAGGAACTGATATCTTTGGGCACTGATCTTTTACCAGGAGCTTTACGTAGTTTATCTCTTTTAGGTTTGCTATAAGCCTTTAAAGTAGCCCTATTCAGTCCTCACAACAATCTGCTGAATCAAGAAGGACAGATATTATAATTCCTGTTGCACTCGTTTGAAATCTTAGAGAGAGGTTTGTGAGTCGCCTAAGACCACAGAGCCAATCAGTGGTGGAGCTGGGACCAGACCCCAAATTACTCATCCTTACTTTATTCCTTCCACCGGGTCTCCTGATACTTTTTTTTTTTTTTTTTCCCTGTATTTGGAGGCTGTGGTGGTGAGAGCTGTGAGAAACTCGAGTGGTTCATTTTTCTAGTTAGTTCATTCTCTCAACAACTGCAAATCTAGTGCATGTATGTGCCTAATACCAAGGTAAATACTGTCCCACTCTGTAGGAGTTCGGAGTAGTATAGGTAACACAGGCGTGAGACCAGTGCTTGCAGTGACATTTAACAAGTGTTGGTTTCTGAGGGCCCAGAGGAGTTGTAATTCATGTAAACTTTCCCAATGACATAGTAGAAAAGTTAGGACGAGGGCACTCACCTGTGAAGATGGGGATACTAGACATTCTCCTCAGGCTTGTTGTGAGGATTAAATGGATTATCAGAGAACCCATGTATAAAGCATTTAGTACAGTACCTGGCAAGAGTAGCTGATCAAGAAATTTAGCTTCAGTTTTATGCTTTTTCGACTCCCTGAAACTGCTTCCCCAGATTGGAGTGGATAAGAAGGTTGAGAATTCATGCATCTATCTCATGGACAGAAACAGTAGAGGAAGAAACATGCTATTTCTTATGGAAATCTAACCAACAAATTATGACTCTTTAGCAGAAGGGACTGATTATAAATAATTAGATTTCATACAGCATACAGAATTACATAAGCCAGTCCTTGTAAGCATGTGCCTAATTCTGAGCTCCTCCTACATTTCTTACGTGCCTGGATCCCCACATTTGTTGGGTTAGTTTTGGGATTTGTTTTACTGTCACATGTGTCACAACTTTGGGAAGGGGGCAATTTTTATTTTGATATATGCAGACAATGATTTTTATGCTGTTCCAGCAGTGCTCGATGCCTTTATTCTCCTGTATACTCCTATTTGAGACAGACAGACAAAATAAAATTGCTTCTCTTCTCCAAGTTAGACCTCACTTTGGACTTTATTCACGTATATTAACAGTGGAACTTTTAACTCTTCTCAGAAGTGGTATGCTAACAATGCTTTCTTCTTTTTTAAAAAAAAAACTTTTTATTTTAGAATAATTTTAGTCTTACAGAAAAGTTGCAAAACAGAGAGTTTCTATATACCTTTCACATAGCTTTCTTTTATGTTAACATTTTGATTAGGCATAGTATAATTATCAAAACTAACAAATTAACATAGGCACAAAATTTTTAACTGAACTACAGCCCATACAAATTTCACCAGTTTTTCCACTAATGTCCTTGTCCTGCTCTAGGGTACAATCCAGGATCCCACATTGCCCTTGACTGTCCTACCTTTCCTTAAGCTTCCTCTATCTACTATGTGGCTTGCCTTCCTTGTCTTGGTCAGTCGTTAACATTTTTTTGTAGTGCAGTTCTGCTAATGATGAATTTTTTCAGCTTTAAAAAATCTTTTTGTTTTATTTATTTTTCATTGTGATAAAATACACACAAACACAGAATTTACCAATGTAACCATTTTTCAGTGTCCAGTTCTGTAGAGTTAAGCGCATTCACATTTTTGTGCAATCTCCAGAACTCTTTTCATCTTGCAAAAGTGAAACTCTGTACCCAGTAAACAACAGCTCCCCATTCCTGCCTCCCCCTATTCCTTGCCAATCACCATTCTATTTTCTGTCTCTATGAATATGACTACTCTAGGTATCTCATATGAGTGGAATCACACTGTATTTCTCTTTTCTTAGCAAAATGTCCTCAAGGTTCATCGTTGTTGTAGACTGTCCCACGTATGTGTGTATCAGAGTTTCCTTTCAAAGGCAGAATAGTATTCCACTGTATGTATGGATTTTGTTTATCCATTCATCTGTCAGTAGAAAATTGGGTCGCTTCCACCTTTGGGCTATTGTGAATAATGCTGCTGTGAACCTTAGTGTACAAATAACTTTCTGAGTCCCTGCTTCCAGGGTTTTGGGGGTACATACCTGGAAGTAGAATTGCTGGGTCATATGGTAATTCTATTTTTAATTTTTTGAGGAATTGCCATACTGTTTTCCATGTTAGCTTTTATATGTCTGAAAATACCTTTTTGTTTTCTTTTTGCTGTGGTATTTGAAAGATATTTTCATGAAGCCTAGAGATTTCTTTCAAAGATTTAAAGATGTTGCTCCACTTGTCTTTCTTGTATTGTTTCCAAAAGGAAGTTTGCTGTCATTCTTTGTTCTTGGTTAAATCTTTATTTCTTCTGTCTGCTTTAAAGACTTTTTTCTTTATTAATATGTTTAAGAAAATTAAGCATGAGGGGCACCTGGATGGCTCAGTCATTAAGCATCTGCCTTCAGCTCACGTGTGATCCCGGGATCCTAGGATTGAGTCCCACATCGGATTCCCCCCTCAGCAAGAAGCCAGCTTCTCGAGCTCCCATTTTCCCTGCTTGTATTCCCTCTCTCACTGTCTCTCACTCTATCTCTGTCAAATAAGTAAATAAAATCTTAAAAAAAAAAGAAAATTAATCATGATGTGCCTTGTAATTTTTATTTTCAAAATAATGGTTTTTATTAAACCTGGAAAATTTTTAGTTTTTGTTTCCCCAAATGTTTTTTTGCCCTCTTTTCTTTCTCTTTTGGAGACTCCAACTGCACATACATTAGGCTGCTTGAAGTTGTTCACAGCTCACTGATGTTCTTTTGAAACACTGTCTCTTTTCATTTTTGTTTTCAAATGGTATGTCTTTAGATTTGCCTTCATTTTTCTTTCATTTGTGTCTACTGTTTTTTTAAAGATTTTATTTTATTTTATTTTTTTAAAGATTTTATTTTTAAGTAAACATCCAACATGGAGCTCAGACTTACAACCCCAAGATCAAGAGTCACATGCTATACCGACTGGGCCAGTCAGGCACCCCTGGTTTGTGTCTTTTAAAAATATCTTCTAGGTCTCTCCTCAACGTGATCATGGTTTTTTTTTAGTTTCTTGAAGATTCAGAATATTGTTATAATAACTCTTTTTTAAGATTTTATTTATTATTTGACGGAGAGAGACATAGTGAGAGAGGGAACAAAAGCAGGGGGAGTGGAGGGGGAGAAGCAGGCTTCCTGCTGAGCAGGGAGCCCGATGTGGGCCTCAATCCCAGGACTTTGAGATCATGAAACCCGAGCCAAAAGCACAGGCCCCACCAACTGAGCCACCCAGGTGCCCCTGGTCTGGTTTCTATGAATTTATTCTTCTCCTTGTTAAGGGTTGTATTTTCCTCCTTATTTGCTTGCTTGATAATTTTTGATTGGATGTCAGGCATAGTGAATTTTACTTAGTTGGATGCTAGGCACTCTTGTATTTACATGATATTTTAAAAATTTCTTGTTAAGCTTTGTTGTGTAAATTACTTGGCAATAGTTTGACCCTTTTGAGGCTTGCTTTTTAACATTTGTTGTGTGAGATCAGAGCAGTCTTTAGTCCAGGCTAATTTTGCCCCACTAAGGGCAATACCCTTTAGATACTTCCTGTCCCATGAATTGTGATGTGTTGTTTGTTTGTTTGCTTTTGTTTGTTTCTTTTTCACTCAGCATGGTGAGAATAATATTCCTGGCCTTCTATGAGCTTCAGAGAGTGGTTGGTTCCACCTGCTTCTTTCTGGTGGTTCTTTCCCCAGCCTTGGATAATTTTCTCAAACTGATGTGCTGATCAAGTTCCAAATGAAGACTTAGGATGGGAGGACCCTCTGATGATCTACACAGTTTTCTCTCAGTGTAGCTCTCTACTTTCCAGTATTCTGCATGTGAATCCTACCCATCATAGCATTTTGAGCTCCTTACCTGGTCTTCTCAGCTGAGAGGGAGTGCTGGCTTCTTCTTGGTTGCCGCTTCACAGAGCTGCAGCTGAAAAGTCTTGGGCTTGGGCAGTCATGGGGCTTACTTCTAACTTTGTCCTCTCTCAGAGATCATTGTCTTTTGCTGCCTCTTGTCCAGTATCTGAAAACTGTCATTCTTCTCTATTTCCTTTCAGTTTTTCAGCGAAGTAATTAGGTAGATAGGTCTTGTCCCTATTATTCCCTCTTGCCTAGAGACAGAATTTGAGCAAGTTATTTAATCTCCTTATGTTCTAGGGTACTCATCTATAAAATGAAGATAATATTTATGGATTTGTGAGGATTGAATAAGATAAATTACATAAAACACTTACTACAGGGGCGCCTGGGTGGCTCAGTGGGTTAAGCCTCTGCCTTCGGCTCAGGTCATGATCTAAGGGTCCTGGGATCGAGCCCCGCATCAGTCTCTCTGCTCAGCGGGGAGCCTGTTTCCCCCCCTTTCTCTCTGCCTGCCTCTCTGCCTACTTGTGATCTCTCTCTCTCTCTCTGAAAAATGAATAAATAAAATCTTAAAAAAAAACCACTTACTACAGTTCTTGGCCCAAACTAAGTACTCAGTGAATGTTACTTATTATTATTGGCACCAAAGTGGGGAGAAAATGGCTTGCACTAGCCTGGGAAACTAGGATCATGAGCCAGAGCCAGTCCTTTTTATTCTGACTCACTTTCAAATGACTTACAAATATTAAAAAGCAAGAACTATTAGTGAAAGTGTTTTTCCCTCCCCTTCCTCCCACCTTACTCTTCACTTCCCTTTTAGTTGCGTATAACACCCAGCACTCATCACAACACGTGCCCTCCTTAATACCCATCACCCAGCTAACCCATCCCCCCTCCCCCTCCGTTCTGAAACCCTCAGTTTGCTTCTGGGAGTCAAGAGTCTCTCATGGTTTGTCTCCCTCTCTGATTTCTTCTCCTTCAGTTTTCCCTCCCTTCCCTCCATGCTATTCCTTATGTTCCACATATGAGTGAAACCATACGATAATTGTTTTTCTGTGCTTGACTTATTTCACTGAACGTAATCCCCTCCAGTTCCATCCATGTCGATGCAAGTGGTGGGTATTCATCCTTTCTGACGACTGAGTCATACTCCATTGTATATATGAACCACATCTTCTTTATCCATTCATCCGTCTTAATACCCTAATCAATGTAGAAGGTAGTAACTTTCTCTGAAATGCTTTCCCCCCGCCAGAGTCAGAATAGTATAGCAATTAGGAACATAGTCTATAGAGTCAGACTTGGATTGAAATCCTTGCTTCTCCTTTTACTAATCTAAAACATAGGTATTGCCTGCCGAATCCTTAGTTGCCTCATTTGTAAAATGGGGCAACACCACATACTTCATGTGGTTATTGGGAGAATCAAATTAATGTGTATAAAATCTGTTAGCACAGTGGCTGTCACACAAGTAGGACTTAGTAAATGGTAGGTAAATGGTAACCATTAGCTTTACTAGTAGTAAAGTTCACACCAGAGATCTAAAATTCAAATAATCTTATCTAATTCCAACGTTGTAGGCAGTAGTTTCCTTTTAGTGGTCTTTTCTTTTTATTATACAACTGACCTAATACTATTTGAATATGACTTTATAGTTCACAGAATATATTTACATATATTATCTTGTTTGATGCTTCAATCTATATCTCTGTTTTCCAGTGAGGAACCTGAGACTCAGACAGGATAAGCAGTGAACTTGGGGCCAAACAGCTAGTAAATGATGAAGCCACAATTAGATCGATGATTACAGAACTCCTGCTTGAGTGTTGTTTGCACTATCCATGTCGCTTCCTAATGAAACATTTCACTTGTGTCTAGATTTGCATATTGTATCATCAGCGATGGATGTTATATTCTATCAGGGAAAGGATCATGGAGAGTCTTAACTGTTTTTATTTTGCTTAGTGGCCAGCATTTAATGTGTAGATATTATTTACATGCTATCTATCAAAAGAAAAAACACAATTTTTCTTTTACTGCTTACTTCCCCCAAATGAGGGTTTATTGAGAAATTAATGCATATTTGTGCAGGACACTGTTAAATGGCAATTCTTTCTTCAAAATGTAGCTGTGTAACTAGACTCTTGAGAGATTTTCATTTTGGAAGCAGATATCTTCTATGTAGGTAAATGTATCGCATTTTCTTTTCAGGATAAAGCTTTTCTAGAATTACCTCAAATAGAACTGCTATTTGCCAATTTCATGGAAGTTACAGTAATTCCTTTTGTAGATTTCATTTATAGATCAAATGTCTATGACTAAATATAATTACTTACAGCTAAATCTGATCAAAGCAATAGGCTCAAAATAACTTATGTGGCATTTAAAGCAAAGAAGGGAGGCAGGATGTTTCAAATGATGGACATTTCCAATTGTTCCTTTTGAAAAATTATTTTGAAAATGTCTGTGTTCCTCCATGCTTGCTTTCAGAAGCAGAACAAAACAAAACAAAACAAAAAAGCTCTTCAACTTTTATTTCACGGTTTTTGCACTAGAATGTCCTTACAGGGAGAAAATTTCTTTGGGGCAGTTAATTATATGTTAATTATCATGGCCTATTTATGGTTTTGCTTTCCTTCCCTATACTTCCCTAATATTAGAATAGTGGCATTCTTTTTTTTTTTTTTAAAGATTTTATTTATTTATTTGACAGAGAGACAGATCACAGGTAGGCAGAGAGGCAGGCAGAGAGCAAGTGGGAAGCAGGCTCCCTGCTGAGCAGAGAGCCCGATGCGGGGCTCGATCCCAGGACCCCGAGATCATGACCTGAGCCGAAGGCAGAGGCTTTAACCCACTGAGCCACCCAGGCGCCCCAGAATAGTGGTATTCTTTTAAGGAGCCTATTTTGATCAGTTTTTGCTATTTTACCATACTATTTATAGATTTAGGCAGAAGATTGCTATCATTTTGAGAAACTAGTTTTGGTCAAATTCTCTTAAAACTTAGTATAGTTATTTGGTGGTTATTTATTTCCTTAGCTACTGGTTATATCCTTCATAATTATCTATAAAACAAGCTTTTAAAAAAATATAAAACAGATTACTCTAGATGATAAATCTGCAGTGAGTGGTCCTTCCTTTATAATTAAAATATCTAGTGAGTACAGATGTTAAACAGTGGTATTTTTGAAGATGTGGTTAGAATCCCTGGATTTGAGTGTTCATCTTCTCTTCTGCAATGGAAGAATTCTGTCAATAGGCCTATAGCGCCCTAAGATGCTAAGTGTCACTATGTAAGAAAGGCAGCCTGAGCATTTGCGGTTCTCTTGATTTGCTCGCCTTTTACAAAACATTGGTTGCTTATAAGCAATTAAACCTTTGTCTACCATATGAAGGAAGGGCTTCATAAAGTTTCTGAAGGAATTAAAATGGAAGTTAGACTCCAAATTGTCGTGTATGTGTGTGTGTGTGTGTGTTTGGAGAAATAGGAATGGACTTGCCTTATATTTTCATCTTGCTGCACAATACCTGGCATTTAGTAGGCACCTGATACATATTATTTGAATAAGTGAAAGAATCCAATAAAAAATACAAGGTACTTCCAAATATAAAGTTATCTCTAGGGGCAAGCTCACCAATATCCAGTGTTCTCCTACTTTCTCTTTTACTTGCTCTTCATGCTAGCCTACCCTGCTCTTGTGGTGTTCTTCATCTCTTTGTTGTATATTGGACGAAAAGAGAGATTCAGCTAAATGCAAACTTCAGCTAGAAACAGACTGTTTTGGAAGGGGCTTAGCCCACCTGCATTTTACTGATGGACGTATTCCTAGGTTTGGAACTGGTTCTATTCTCCTGCCTCTAGTGTTTGCTCAGACAGCACAAATCTTGTTGCTTTTCCCACTTAGACATTTGCTAGCTGGGACGTATTGACAGAGGCGAGGGGTCATGGAGACTGACCGAAAGGGAGAAAGGAAAAGGAAGGAGGAGAAGGAAAAGCTGGCCATCCGCATGAAAGAGTCCCCACCCTGGCCCCTCTGTTAGGAATAGTTATTGTTTTTATCCAGCGCATAGAACAAAGAGCATTATCTTGGAAAAATTTAGATATCAGTGTCTTACACTTACTTTCTTCCTTTTTTAAAAAAAGTGATAAATAAGACAAAGCAAGAACAATAAGGAGGTGGGGGAGAGGAAGTGGCAGCTGGCAGAGGGTTCAGGGAGTATGGCTGGGGCTGTAGGGAGAGAAAAAACATTGCCATGTGGGTGAGTGAGATGCTGGAGTTTCAAAGCGGGAGTAATTTTACACTGAAAATCCTATAATTATGTGCTTGGCTGTTTAATAAAAACATCCCGTGGTGAAATTACTATATATTTACTCTGTATCTGAAATGCAGAATATCTTAAATACATGTGTCATCATGGGATGGGTGCTACATCTTAAATTTTTTAAAAAAGGAAATTAGATGTTTTTAATAGCAGCTGCTCAGAAATTTTCCCACTATGAACGATCAATTCAGAGTTACCTGATTAAATCTGTCACTTGTCAGTCTCGAAGGTTTCCTGTTTTCTGAACTCTTGGAAGAAAATTTCTATGGACACAAATGGTTATATTATTAACTTCTTAGATGTGAACCTGCTTTGGAAAAAAAAAAAGTAGTAGCAGGGGCGCCTGGGTTGAATGTGTAGGCAGGCCTGCATGCGGGCCACCTGGCCTGAGATTCAGGTCTGTACTGGGTTTCTAAGGAGTGGCACTGTGTGACTTTGCCTATGGAAACAGCTATTTACTGCTTTCGTGATTGTGAAAATGACCTTGAGTCAATGGAGTTAACTGCAGTGTTGCCCGAGTCACCTGAGGGTGTTCTTAAAAACACGGATTCTGATTTGGTGGATCTGGGGCCAGCCCTGAGTTTCTGCCTCCTAAAATCTCAGGTGGAGATTCTGGTGGAGACCAGCCCTGCCTAGCAAGGGTTCCTAGTGCTGTTTCAGACGTCACTCTCCTCCTCTTTGTTGTTCTGCCTTTCTCGATCCGTGTGTCTCTCTACCTCTGCCTCTCTCTGCTTCTGCTTCTCACAGTTTCTGTCTTAACTTCTCCATGTATCTCTGCCTTGTCTCTCTCTGCTTCTCTCTGCTTCCCCTTCTCTGCCTTCTCTCTTTATCTCCTCCCACTGACAACCTTCTTCCCTCCGCTTATCTCCTCCTTTGGCCTACTCCTTCTGTTTCTCCCTCTCATGCATGTGCGCACCGCACTCACAGAATTACTGTAGGGCACAGTTGTGAAGAATGGTGACCAGTATTTAATGATGTTGATGACGTACTTCCCGTTTTGAGCCTAAGCCAGAGCCTTCTTTCTCCCTGCTCTCAGAGATAAGGAACAATGCCAAGGATGGGGTGTGGGGGTGTTGAATTTTTATTCACCATTGGGATTCTAGACATTGAGACATTCTGGAGGTGAGCATGGTTACCTCAAAAGTATTAGAAAAGCACATAAATCCCCCAGGCTGGTTTGGTCATTACAGAAGGCTACAGTGTGGTCATTCGGAATCCAGTAATCTTAGCTGATGAGCTGAATTCCGCCCCCCTAATTTAATTACTACCCTTCAAGAAGTCATACTTCTTGCAACCATGCATCTATTTGCCCCCAAGATTTAGTCCAGAACAGCTAGCTAGTAATTTTGAACTAATTACTTAAACCTTGGGCATCGAGTTCCTCATCTGTAAAATATGAGTTTAACTAGATGGTCTCCAAGGCTCCTTTTAGCTATGACATGCTGTGATCTTTAAAGTCATTAGGTAAAGAACATTGCAAATATTGGCTGTTAGTTCAAATTCTTGTTTGGATCATTTTCTCATGAAAATATAAATTTCTGGGGCACCTGTGTGGTTCATTTTATATAAGCATCTTGCCTTTGGCTTAGGTCATGATCCCGTTGTCCTGGGATGCAGCTCTGCATGGGCCTCCTTGCTCAGCGGGGGGGCCTGCTTATCTCTCCCTCTGCCCCTCCTCTCACTTGTGCTTTCTTTCTCTCTCTCTTTCTCTCTCTCTCTTCCCCTCTCTCCCTCTCTTACTCACTTTCTTTCTCAAGTAAATAAAATCTTAAAAATATATATAATTTCTTTGTCTGTAAAATGGGGCTAGACTTGTTTTGTTCTGGGTTTAATTAAGATTCATCAATATATTTCTTTTTTTAAAGATTTTATTTATTTATTTATTAGAGAGAGAGAGAATGAGAGAGGGAGAGCATGAGAGGGGAGAGGTCAGATGGAGAAGCAGACTCCCCCTGAGCAGGGAGCCCGATGCGGGACTCAACGCTGTGACTCCAGTATCATGACCCAAGCCAAAGGCAGTTGCCCAACCAACTGAGCCACCCAGGCACCCTCACCAATATATTTCATCTCTCAATGACCTAGAGTAATGTAGGTAAAGGGTAATGTAAGCTACAAATCACTTTTATTTTCTTTAGAATACACTGTCTTAATTACAACAGAATTTTCTTCCTGATTGGTTTGCTTGGGCTGATATTGGGCGTAGTTAGTATTTGTGAAGCTACCTGGAGCTATCACTATCTAGACAGAGTATCTAATACTAGAGGATCCGAAGGCCTAGAAGCCCAGCTGTGTGCTTTTTACTTTTCAGGGCTCTGGATGTTCTCTACTTACTATCACTGAACAGAGGGACAATTAATAACTGTTTTAGGAGATACTGCTGCTTGTGGAAACATCTATTATATTTTCTTTTGGTTTTGGTGGGGAAGAAATGAGGATGCAAGGTAGAGTAGGGCCTTGCCAAGCTGAGCTCTTTATGTATCTGAGTCTTCTCTTCTATAAATGGTCCCTATTCGTGTTAGATGACTGCAGTCCTCATATGCTGGTAATAGTTTGAATGTTCCTTGGATTCGCTATCTCAAAGTTTTCTGTTACATGTTTTCTATCAAATTATTTAATTATCAAGAAACTGTAGGTGATTATCTTCTGTCATAAGACTTTTGACTTCTGTCATGACTTACGATTATAAACGCAGTGATAATGCAGATTGGGAAGTGCCATCACCGGTACCACGATGAAGGCTGGGATAGATGGGGGGGTATGAGATTGCATGACATGTAGAATAGACTTCATATAAAATGTTCATTTATCCCTCAAAACAGTATAACTTGCTTTAAAGAAATGCAGTACATAGAAAGTAAGGGTTTAACTGAAGAGAATTTAGTGAGGGCACCATTTACAGAAGTTTGTGGAGAGTTAAGGTCACTGAAAAAGGATAGTGAGATATTTGGACCTGGTTTTCTGAGGAAGCCAGAGAGCTGGCGTCGGAAAAGAGCCGGGTGAGAGAAGCTGTAGCTGCAGGGGAATGACGTCCCCGAAAAAGCCATGTCAGGGCTGCGGGGTCGCTGGGGAGCTGTGGGAGAGGGATCAGGAATAAATGCTCTGGTACTTCCCTCCTCGTGCATTCTGATCTCCCATTGGTTGAACCCCAAAGGTAAGAGAACCATAGTTGTCGTAGAGGTTGGCCCCCTAGTGCCCAGAAGAATCCTTTCTTGGTGGCCAAGGCAGGATATGGATAAGGAGCCAGGGGATAGCAAACAATTCTCAGCACAGAAAATGTGTATTTTGATTTACAGACTGAATTCAGCCTCAAAATAAAATGAAGCACATCTGTGATTTCATCTCATGCAGACTATATTCCTGTTAATCTTATGTCTATATTTTTAACATCCATCATTTAAACTCTTTAAAAGGAATTTTCACTGTGCCTTGTGAATACCTTAAGAAGTAGGAGTTCAAAAGAAGAAGAAGAAGAAGAAGAAGAAAAAGAAGAAGAAAAAGAAGGAGAAGGAGTTCTATGTGGAACTGAAAGCCAAAAGCAGCTTGTTCCGTAGATTATATTTACTTCTGTAAATCTTTATTACACTCAAGAAAAGGAGACATGCTAGTTGGTCAAGTCGACATTTTTCTTTTAAAACTGATGAAAGATACCTTAAATTAAGCATGAACCTTTGAAGAACCTGCCAGTTCATTTTTAAAACATGACCAGTTCTCTGATGTACATGGATTGTATTAGGAAAGGATTCTGTTTTAGCACCTGATCTTTTCTTTTGAGTGATGTGTTATTAATCTAATTATAGTACCTGTTACAACTGATCACACGGAATGTAACCTTTTTCAAATGTGTCTGTAGTTGACATACCTTCATGATACAACTTGGAGTTCCCCATCACCCACTACTTTTCTAGAAGTTTGTAAGTCTAGTTTTATTTGCAACTTATTAGAGTCTCAGGTAGTACTATGAGATCCTATCCTTTGAATGAGAAAGTTCTGTCTTAACAACAACAAAAAACAACAATAATAAAATCCTAACAACTTTTTAGTACATTTACAGACAAGTAAGTTCCTCTGTCTGCCCTTAAATGTAATCCTTTTTTGTTCAAGACTTGACCTTGCTAGTCTTGCTTGCACTCTCTACTTAGAGGGAGCTCCCCCTGATAAGTCCTACTCCTGGCCTTAATGGGGAGGCCAGGTATCTTCCTGTCACTTGGTTCATTTTTAGTCTCTGATCAACAGACTCTTTAGAGTATATAATACTATGCTAGTATTAACTTTTCAAATCTGAACTTTTAAGGAAAGAGCTGGGGTTAATTCTTTTGCATTTTTTGGGTTTGTTTTTGGTTTTTAGTTTTGGTTTTGGGGTGGTGCGTGTGTGTGTGTGTGTGTGTGTGTGTGTGTGTGTTTGCAAAAGTGATTTAGGGTAGACAAAAAGTAGTGGATGCTCTAAGTAGTGACTCCTTGAAAAACCCTTGAAAAGCCACGTACCATCCTAAGTCCTTGATTCACATCTAAAACAGGGTTACTTACCATTGTAGTTAGAGAGAGTAACTTCAAGTGTATGCACCCTAGCCAGGACATGATCTCATTCTGAACTGTTGGATCTCCTCTTTTAATATTGCTTAATAGTTACCTTTTTTAGAGCATATTTTTTTTAGGGCACATAGGTACATAGGAAAGCTGAGGTATTGAAGGGTATTATTTTGTTGGTATGTTTTTATAAAGTCTTGAAATGGATGTTGTTAAAAATTTTAAAGTCTTCTCACTCTCAAATGTTTTTGCACATTCTTTCAGCACCACTCACTGTTCTGTCTATCAGTTTAAACACGCATCTACTAGACATCGAATTTACATGTTGTAGTGTACACATTCAGATGTGATTTCACAGTAATCTTGCAGCATCCTGTTTCCATGATGGGATGGAAGCATTCTTTGTAGTTTTTCATCACGATAGTAAAAGAAAGTGAAAAATAAGAGTGTTGTGTATCGCTTATCTTTTGCAGTCATGGAAGAAATCAGGAGTCACATAAATTGTTTGGGTAGCTTTAGGAAAAACAAAATAAGGAAAAGCAGCTAGTTTATAGGTAGCAGATTTCTTCTGGAGGCACCTAAGAAGTTTGTTCTCTTCCAACTTGGCATATTCCATCCTTGTCTACTTTATTCACTTTGTTATATGTGGCCTTGTCACAAATACGGAAAACCATCTGAAGATGGAGACCTCAGAGAGTGCCTTTTTGTACCATCTCACTTTTTTTTTTAAGAATTGTAATTTATTTGGGAGAGAGAGAGCTGTACTGTCTCAATTCAGTTCTCTTATAAAGAAGAATGAAAGCAAGGTAGAAGCGAAATGATTATTAATACTTGAATATGATCCTCCATTGCTTTTTATTTTATCTTATTTTTATTTATTTGAGAGAGAGAGAGAGAGCGAGTGCTTGAGCGGGAGGGACAAAGGGAGAGAGAATTTGAAGCAGACTCTAGTGCCGAGCATGGAGCTCAGTGTGGGCCTTGACCCTAAGATCATGACCTGAGCCGAAAAGAAGAGTCAGCTGTTTAACCAACTGCACCACCCAGGCACCCCATCCCCTAATTAATGCTTTAAAAAAAAACTTACTGAGATATAACTGACCTACAATAAACTGCACATATTTAAAGTGTACAGTTTGATAAATTTTAACATATGTGCATGCCCATGAAACCATTCTCACAATATTCACCATCCCCCAAAAGTTTCCTTGTGTGTCCCCTTTATAGTTCCTACTAGCAATGCCCTCTCCAGGGAACAACCAGTAGCCTTTTTATAAATTAGGTTACACTTTCTAGATTTTTATAGAAATGGAATCATAGCGTATATACTCTTGTGTCTGGCTTCTGTCACCCAGCATGACCATTTTGAGATTTATCCATGTGGTTGCATGTGTCAATAGTTCATTCCTTTCTCTTGTGGAATAGTTCCCTTGTATGGATGCACCACAATGTATTTATCCATTTGCATTTGCCTCTTATTGGGCATTTGGGTGGTTTCCAGTTTTTGTATAAATAAAGCTGCTATAAGAATTTGTGTACAAATCTTTGGGTATATATTTCCTCTCCTGTCTATAAATACCTAGGAGTAGAATGGCTGGATCATATAGTAGGTGTATGTTTAACTGTTTAAGAAACTGCCAAACTATTTTAAAAAATGGTTGCGTCAGGGGTGCCCAGTGGCTCACTCGGTTGAGCATTTGCCTCTGGCTCCGGTCGTGATCCCAGGGTTCGGGGTTTCAGCCCTGCATCGGGCTTCCTGCTGAGCAGGGAGCCTGCTTCTCCCTTTGCCATTCCCCCTGCCTGTGCTCTCTCAGTCTCTCTGTCAGATAAATAAATAAAATCTTAAAAAAAAAGGTTGTATCATTTTACATTCATACTTTGAGTTTATGAGAGTTCTAGAGTTCTAGTTCATCCTCTCCAACACTTGGTATGTACGGCCAGTCTTAATTTTAGTCGCTTTAATGGGCGTGTAGTAGTAATACCTCGTTATGGCTCAGATTTTCATTTTGGTAATGACTAATGATGTTGAACACTTTTTCTTGTGGTTATTTGCCATCCATACATCTTTGGTCACCTAGTTTTTAAAAATTGGGTTGTTGGTTGTCTGATTGTTGAAATTTGAGAGTTCTTTTTACCCGAATAAAAGTCCTTTATTAGATAAATTCTTGACAGATTTTGTTTCAGTCTCTGGCTTATCTTTTTATTCCCCTAATTGTTTTTTGTGGAGCAATAGCTTTTACTTTTGATGAAGTCCATTTTTTCAGTTTGTTACATTATGAATTGTGGTTTTGGTGTCCTATGTAAGAAATCTTTGCTTACTCCAAATTCACAAAGATTTTCTCTGGTTTTCTTCTAGACATATTATAATTTTATGTTTTATGTTTTGGTCTAAGGTTGAGTTTTAGTTGTTTTTTTGTATATGGTGTGAGGTATGGATCTACATTTTGGGGAGGGGGAGGGACATACGGATATTCAGTTGTTTCAGCACCCTTTGATGAAAAGTCTATCTTTTCTTCACTGCCTTGCTTTTGTCCTTTGTCCAAAAACAATAGATTTTTCTTATTGTGCCCTTCTGTTTTTCTTCTATGTTGTTCAACACTGTGAAAACAAAAGGAGAACAGATAAAGACCAGACTCTTTGGAAAATAAACAAGACTTTTAATAATCTGGTCCCAATTCAACTCTCCTTGTTCATCTCCTACCACAACTAGCTTCTTCCCATCTCCCCCTGTTTTACTATGTGGAATTGCTTTCAGTTTCTTGATTGTGTCATTGGCTTTCATGCCTCTGCGCTTTCCCACAAATTCTTCCCTCTGCCTGAGATACCCTTTTCCCAGTGAATCATCAACTCCTTTGTTAAGACCATCCAGATGCTTCTGAGAAAGCTCCCATGGTCTAAATTAACTGCTCCCTTCTTTGTGCCAACAAAGCACATTGGACCTCTACTGAGTACTTTTTAAAAAGATATTTATTTATTTATTTATTTATTTATTTATGAGAGAGAGAAAGAACACACATGAGCATGTACAAGCAGGGGAAGGGATAGAAGGAGAGGGAGAGAGAGAATCACAAGCAGACTCCCTGCTGAGCATGGAACCCAATGCAGGACTCAATCTTACCATCCTAAGGTTATGACCCCAAGATCATGACCTAGGCCAAAATCAAGAGTGAGATATTCAACCTACCGAGCCACCCAGGTGCCCCTACTTACTACTTTCTTTTATCATTATCTACATTACCTGTCTTTCTTAACAGACTGAGTTCAGAAGAAGATGTGGTCAAGGATCATGGCTAATTCATATTTGTATCAAAATGGCTAGAACTCATGAAGCAAGGAAATGTTAAAAGAATAGGTGCTTGAGAGAAGGGTGAGGAAATTAGAAGTGAGTATTTTAAAAGAAAAACTCATTCAGAAGAAATACATTGTGTTTAGATTTGGTTTGCCTTTGTGGGTAGAATGTCAAATGAGCTCTAGGAAATCTTAGATAGGACTGCCTATTTGTCCATGCATTTCTTTATTAACTTCACAGGCTTCTTTGATGAGATTTGGTTATTGTGTCTTTACAGAGTTAAATGCAGTTAGTAAATTATAGAGGAAAATTACAAAAGACAGTAATTAAGAAATGTATGTTGAGAATGGTATTTTCTTTTTTTAAGAATTTTTATTTATTTATTTATTAGAGAGAAAGAGAGAGCACAAGCAGGGGGAGCAGCAGGTGGAGGAAGAGGGAGAAGCACGCTCCCTGTTGAGCAGGGAGCCCCATGCAGGGCTTGATCCCAGGACCCTGACACTTAACTGAGCCACCCAGGTGTCCCGAGAACGGTATTTTCAACATATATACATATAAGGGAAGAGGAAAGAAATTGTTGAATTAATAGCGGCTGAATTGTAACACATGTTGGTTTTTTTGGTGGTGGTGGGGTTTCAGGTTTACATAGTATTTAGCACTTAAACATGTGCAAATTGGTGTTTAATAAATATATGATTGATACGTGTCATATTTCCTATTACGGCTTTTAAGCTACTTGTGGTGAATGGAATTCAGTACCACTGTCTTTTTGCACATAGTTTTAAAAAATTCTTAATCCTGATGAAAGGTATTCAATTAGAAGGGTCCGTGGGATCCAATTTTGGTACTCATTTTCCCTTCTGTTGCTCGGTGATGTTTGGCAAGAATTCTAAAGACTAATAAATTCAAATTAAAGGAAGAAGTGATTAGAAGTAATATACAGACAAATATGCGTGTGTACATGTGTTAATGTCAACACATTGATTTCATTTTTTTCTTGCTTATGAGACTGGACTTCACCAAACAGAACAAGATTTGTGTTCTTCTAGCATTTGCAGAAACAGTCTCCTAACAGAGGCCCTGAGCCTATTAGCACTAATGAAAAGAGTCACCCAAGGGAATAAGATGGATGTCTGGTGTTTGCATGTGGTAATTTCATGTATGTTTTCTGCTACAAATAATGTCCCAATGCTTGCTTCTGTGTTTTCAGGTTCATGTGCCTTTTTTCTGATAGCTAAGCTGTTAGAATGACACTTAGGTTTCATTACTGCCAATCATTTCATGACCTTATTTCCTAATTTTGAATATCACCTAAATAAATGCATCACAGCAGAGTTGTTCGTGTATGCTGATGATATTGAAAGAAGACTGATGGTTTCTCATTTTCAGATTTGGTGTTTATGTCTTACTGAGAAGGATACCCTTGTACCCAGCTTTGAGAATGTTGAACTTTGGTTTATTTGTTTATTATATTATTATTTATTTGAGAGATGGAGAGAGAGAGAGAGCATGAACAGGGGACAGAGGCAGAAGGAGAGGGAGAAGCAGACTCCCTGGTGAACAGAGAGCCCCCCCCCCCCAAGGTCATAACCTGAGCTTAACTGACTGAGCCACCCAGACGACCCTGGACTTTGTTTTAAAACAAAAAATTAGATATGGTTCAGAGGATTTTTAGGGCAATGACACTACTCTGCATGATATTTTAATGGTGGACACATGTTGTCATACATTGTCTAAACCCATAGAATGTATAACACCAAATGTAAGGCTTAATATAAACTATGGACTTTGTGGGATAGTGATGTGTTAATGTAGGTTTATCAGTTGGGAAAAATATAGCACTCTGGTGGGGGATGTTGATAATGGGGGAAGCTAAATATGTGTGGGGGTATATAGGAAATCTCTGTACCTTCTTCCCTATTTTGCCGGGAACCTGAAACTGCTCTAAAAAAAAATTAAGTCTTAAAAAAAAAACCCCACAAGAAAATAACATTTTTAAAAGCAACTGCCTTACCAACATATACTTTGCCAGTGTTTCAGAAAATAATAGTTTTATATAAAAATATGATCCTAATTAGTATTTGCACCTAGCTTTATTGCAACCTATCAAGGAAGACGTTCCCATGATCATAATGTTCTGCCTAGGATCCCAGAGGAGACTGCAGGCTCAGTTAAGCAGGTAGGATTCTGGCACATACGCTCTGTCTCCCTTCTCTGTTTGCATCTGAGCAGGCCCCTTTTAATCATTTTATATAGTGCCTTTCTAGTTAAAATTTTGTTTGGAGAAAGGTACTTGCTGCTTCAAGATGCTGCTGCTGCTGCTGCTAGAGGTGGGAGGGAGGAAGGAGGAAGAAGAGGAAGACAGGAAGGAGAAAGAAAGAAAGAGGAGAAGGAGAAGTAAATGTTTTGGGCTAGGGATTAGATGTTTTGGAATCAAACTTGACTTGACTAGTTCCATGTCATCTTGGGCAAATGACTTTTGGGCCTCGGTTTGTTTTTCTGTAAATGGGGGAAGAGAGGTTTAAAGTAGATCATCTGAAGGGATACAGTATCTTTACAACGCCCTATGTATTGCTCAGAATAGGGGCAACCTGAGCATATGTAGATCAGAACTCTGTGCTCTGGCTCTGCCAGTCTCACATCCCCAGCCCAAGTGGTCTCATGAAGAGCCATCAAAGCCTGACATTGATAAGAGGCCACCCCATTGTCTCAGAATTTCCCTCTGTAGGCTGGCCTATTGTGATCCATAAACACAGCTTCTCCATTTACCGGTGTGCCTCTGCTCGACAGTTAACCGGTGGCACGTGGGTTTACCAAGAACCATGTTCTGTTTCTTGGGATTTGCCCATATACTACCTATTATTTGGTAGGCAGATGAATGCCACTGGATTCCAGAAATGATTCCACCCCCCCCCCCCCACACACACGTACTCTTCCTCACCAACATCTTAGGCTCTAAGGAAAGATCTGAAGCATATTTGGAAGCACTACTCTGTAACTCCAATAAAATGTGTCTCATATGAGGAAAAATGGATTATTGGATTTTGGCTGGCAGCTCTTTTCCTTCAATCACTAAACCAAATTTGCTTGATCAATTCAAAATCTGATTTGAGAGGCTATCACAGACAAAGGTTATTGCTTAAGTGGGTGAGGTATATGACTACAATCAAACAAACCATTTTTTTTCAATATGATTCTATTATGACACCTGAGTTAACCAATGGAGATAATGGAAGAAATTTCCTTTAAAAATCTTTTAGACGCCTTTCCTTTACTTACTGTTTAATTTTGCTCATTACAGTCCATATTCTAGAACTCAATCCATAGGCTCAATCCTGTTATAGTTAAAACCATGCCAAAGTGTTTTTGCGCCTGTAGTGGGTGTTCTTATTAATGAAATAATCTGATTTTTAGAGTTATCGTTATTGCTGTTTTAGGAATGGGTTTTCTTTCTTTCTTTCTTTCTTTTTTTTTAAGATTTCATTCATTTATTTGGCAGAGAGAGATCACAAGCAGGCAGAGAGGCAGGCAGAGAGGGGGGGTGGAAGCAGGCTCCCTGTTGAGCAGAGAGCCCAATGCGGGGCTCGATCCCAGGACCTTGAGATCATGACCTGAGCCGAAGGCAGAGGCCTTAACCCACTGAGCCACCCAGGCACCCCTTGGAATGGGTTTTCTTAATAAAGTTCAATAATGTTTTAGAAGGTTAAAGGAACCAGGATACTTCTCAGGTAAGATCCCATCTCCTTTTACTTAACTGAACACAGGCAATGTGAAGGCCACTTAGAAAAGGGGAGAGCAGGGACGCCTGGGTGGCTCAGTTGGTTAAGCAACTGCCTTTGGCTCAGGTCATGATCTCGGCGTCTTGGGATCGAGTCCCGCATCGGGCTCCTTGCTCCGCAGGGAGCCTGCTCCTCTCTCTACCTCTGTCTGCCTCTCTGCCTGGTTGTGTTCTCTCTCTGTTAAATGAATAAATAAAATCTTTAAAAAAAAAAAAAAAAAGAAAAGGGGAGAGCAGAATAGTAAACAAGGACAGGGTCAAGAAGAAGAACCCAGTGGGCACTGCAGAGAAGCCACGGAGAGGAGAGTCAGGAGTCATCATGGTCCTCATTCACTCACTGCGTGCGGCTCTCCGCACAGGCCGGTGGGAACATCGGTATGTCAGCCTGCAGGCAGACAATTCCTTCCAAATAATAAGTTCCTTGGCATGAAATGTCTCATCTACTGAGTAGTAGGATAAATTTTGTGATATATGAGGATATTATTGGCTTAGGACAAGGCTTTCTTTCCTAATTGGAGGTGCTTTGTGGGCTCACCATTAGCATACCAGCTGATTCCTCTTGTGTTGCACTGCAAATTGCTGATTAACTGCTTTTATGTATGCAGAGCTGACAAGTTGCCTCATTTAGAAACAAACAGCAGTGCTCTAAGGAACTAGTCAGAAGTTCAAACTGACATTTAGAAATTGTAAACCTACAGACTTCATGACAAGTAATGCTGTCAGTTTAAATTATAGCTTTTCTACCTAGAGATAGGATAAAAAGAGCTAGTAATATAGCCTGTGACCAGTGTATTAGAGAGAGATTCTGCTCTAGTGAGCTGAGAGATTGTGCTATTTGGATCTAACATTCAGTTGCACTTCTTTTTCCTTGGATATTTTCTGGGTGATCAGCCAGTGTGAAGGGTCACCAGTGTGGATGGTTGTAACAAATGCATATTAGTTCAACCAAAAAAATGCTCACTTCTTGCTTTCAGGGGAGACTTTTGAGTAACTGAATTAGGAAACGAATGAGTTCAGAGTTCCAGTCTCAAAATAAAGAGTGTCAAAATAAAGAATGTCAAAATAAAGTACTTTATGTTAACATAAGGAAGTTCAGCAACAATTTCACTATCTGGAAAGATTGAATTCTGTGAAATATGTGGAATGATGGTAGGGAAGAGTCAGTAAATAGTTCCCTCCTTGATTTTGGTATTTCCTAGCTAAGTACTTCCCGTCATCCCTTTTGTTACTATCTGTCTGGCATTTAGATGAATTTTCTCCCAACTAAATCAAGGAATCAGCTCTCCTGTAGTGAAAGTATATTGTATCCCAGAATAGCTTGGTCTCATGTGCTGGCTGTGTAGTCCTTTTTTACTGACTGCTGGTGATTGATGTATGAACTGTAGGGGGTCCAAGATTGGTGAATCAAGGTGCATATTGCATGGGGGGTACTCTGGGGAAAAAAACTCTACCTTTGCAGGTGTTACTTTTTCTTTTTTTGGACTACATGTTTATATAAAACCATTGAATTCTAGAATGTTAAAAAATCAATTGAGTTTTCCAATCTAACTGGAATTGGCAGAAATGTGACAGAAATAATTTCCAACTAATGATTAAACCAGTGGCTCATGTAGAGAAATGGTCACTGTTCTCGTCCCCTCCCATCTGCCCTTTGCTTGGGAAGCACATTGCAGTGGAAAGAACTTAGAGTCAGAAGACGTGGGTTTAATGCATTTCACCTCTGAGTCAGTTTTTTAATCTGTAAAGGATATCTATTTATAGCTTTATTGTGAGACTAAAATAAAATTGGAACTATTTTGTGGACTGTGATGTTTTATGCAGATGTTAGGTGGTTATGTTATGATTATCATGTAGCATAGCGCGGACCAGCTTCATGGGCATCCAACCAGTGTAGTTACCTAAGACCCCACGCTCAGAAGTGCTTGGAATTTAATGTGCTGTGGTCATCGTCCTGAAATTCTGAATCGTTGTATCTTTGAAATTGTATTTTGACGTGAAGTCAGATGGGCCAGTAGAACATGTGCTGAGGGCTTGGTGGCTCTATGACCCAGTGTTTGGCCACTTTTCAGCTCCCTGGGGTGAATTCTTGGCTGCCTACTTCTGCCCCTGCCCAGAGACCGCTGCCGCCCACCACTCCTGGCAAGAACTTGGGTAAGGGCCTAGGAGTGGATTTAGTGTGTGCCCTACATACCTACATACCTACATACCAAGTCGTGGGTGGTTCCTAGGTGCCTGTGAGAATCTGCATTGTCCCATGAACATCCTCATGCCACAGTATTAAGTAGGAAATTTAAAAAATTCCATAACTTCTTGAGAGAGAGATAACAGAAAATAGGGAAAAGCTCTTTTTCTTGATTTTAAACAAGAGACCCTGCAATTTTCACTTTGTACTGGCCTCTGCAAATTAGGTGTCTGCTTCACAAAACATGTAACCCGGCCCAAGCAGAGTAATTTTCAAACTCTGCCCTTCGGGACCCTACGGATTTCACTGAGCCCCTTGAAGGCCCTCATGGGGAGAGGTAATAGAGACTTTGACAAGAGCAGTTTGGTAAGGGTGGAGTAGGGAGTAGCCAGATAGGAGTGTATGTAGGAGTAAGTGAAAGATGTATTTTGTAGACAGCAATTGAAGCAAACTTCTTCAAAAGATTGGCCTGGAAGAGTAGGGAGGAGTGGAAGATAAAAGAGAGGGAAGGGTTGCTTGTTTTTGTTTTTTTGTTTTGCCTTTTTTTTTCCCCAATAGAGAACTGAACATATTTAGATGTTAATAAGATAATTGAGAGGGAAAAGTTAAATATAATCATTTTCAAATATTTACTGAAAATGTATTACATGGCTTTTGCTGTACATTCTTGAACTGAGGTTCAGAAGTTTTCATTTTCCAAAGCACCAGAAGATGCTTTAGATTTTAGTCTTTTTACCCAAATACGGGAGGACAGTGTGAACCCCCTTCATGTGGCTCAGGGCCATCCACATTTGGCTGTCTTTTCAGCTGTCATGGGCTGGTGCTGGAGCAGAAGGCCACACAATCCGTTCTTCTTGACTCAGTAGTACAGCAGGATGATCTTCTGCCCTTGCACACTGTGTTTGGGTGTGAGATCTGTTGGGCTTTTGAATACTCAGCCTTGCAACATGCTGGGGGCAGCTGTCATATTGGCTTCTTCAGGTATCTGGGATAGCTTTTGGCAGTGACTACTATTCTTTGATTCCCTAGGCAATTGGAATTAATTGGCTCCTACTTGAATAGAATATTTATCAGATTTTGAAAGTAGTGAATAAGAGTATTGTGGATTACTATATTTTTGTTTCTTTATCTGTAAAATGTAAACAATTCTACCACCCAAATTGAGAGGATTAAATAAGATAAAATACATAAAATGCTTAGTACAGCGTCTGGCACATGATTCGAAGCTTGACAAATAATTACTTTCTTTTCTAATTCTTTTTTTTTTATTAAGTGTTGTGAGGCTATGCCTTTCTTGATGCAATAGAGATGGTCACAAAAATTATGTGCAAAATCAATATTAAAATTTTAAATTATGTTGGATGAAATTTCCATTGCAAGAAAGCTTTCTGTGATAATTCATTTTCCAAAAGGGGAGAAAATACTTTTGTAAAGAAAAATATCTCTTGTTTGTTTATTTATTTAGAGTGCACATACAAATGGGGTGAGGGGGAAGGGACAGAGGAGGGCAAGGGAGAGAATCTTAAGCAGGCTTGAATGCTCAGTGCAGAGCCTGACCTGGGTTCAGTCTCACCCTGAGATCATGACTTGAGCTGAAATCAAGGGTCAGTTGCTTAAAGAACTGAGCCACCCAGGCACCCCTCTCCAGTTGATTAAAAAAAAAAAATTTCCTTTATAGCATTTATCTAAGTAGAGGCAAGTAGATTATAACCTCTATTTGTAATCTCCCTTATTTGTAAAGTTAGGATAATATTAATATATAACATGGTGGTGTTGTGAAATTTATTTGAGCATGATGGCTGGCATAATATACGTGTTTAATAAATATTAGCAATAATTATTATTTTATTTTGAGATTGAGGATTCTGTTTTTAAATACTTATACCCATATTTGTGATCGTAAAATAGTATTTTTCTTTATTCTTTTTTTTTTTTAAAGATTTTATTTATTTATTTGCCAGAGAGAGAGAGAGAGATCACAAGTAGGCAGAGAGGCAGGCAGAGAGGCCGGGGGCGGGGGGGGGAAGGAGGCTCCCTGCTGAGCAGAGAGCCCGATGCGGGGCTCAATCCCAGGACCCTGAGATCATGACCTGAGCCGTAGGCAGAGGCTTAACCCACTGAGCCACCCAGGCGCACCCTATTTTTCTTTATTCTTAAAGAAGTTTATATGTTAGTATATATTAGTGACATTGGGAAGAGGCATCCTGTGAGTCACATGCCATACTTATTTTTTGTGATATAATATACATACCATAAAATTTATCATTTTAACCACTTTTAAGTATACGATTCAGTGGCATTAGTACATTTACAGCCCGCTTTGCCTCTAATAAGCTTGTAGGATTGAAGATGATTCTGGCCTGGAGTTTTGTCATTTGCAAAATAAGGTCTCTTTCAGCTATAACTCTTCAGTTATGTCTTTCTTTTTATTTTTCTCTGTATTCTCTTCCGGAACCCTTGTTAGATGTATGTATTCTGACCTATCTTATTCGGTCTTCCTTGCCTCAGCTTCTTTTTCCTGTATTTATCTTCTTGTCTGTCTTGCATTTGGGGTAATTTCCTTGGGTTAGCCTTCCTAGTTGCTACTTATCAGCTGTGTATTGTTCAGGCTATACCTATTGAGGTCCTTTCCACCAAATAAGGTTCCCTCCTCCTTTTATTTCCAGTTTCTATTTGATTCTTTTTCAAATACGCCTGGTCATTTTTCATACTGTCCATTTTTAGCTTCTTACTTCTCTTATTTATCTTCTTCAACATTTCAAACATAGTTGTCTTAAAGTTTCTTTTAGTCCCTTGAATGATGCCTAACTCTCGTGGTGCAAATTCTGCCGTCTACATCCCTGCTCGGGGTAGTGGGTGAGGTTTTTCCAGTCTGCATGGGCAGACCTTGGCGATTCTTGGTTTTATTCAGGTAGTTCATGTCCACTGAGCAGGATTCATGAAAAGTGCCACCTGGGCACCTCTCACCAAGGTGTCGTCAGCGCACCCCTCCAGTGGCTGAAGCCTATGACTGATTCTAGTACTCCTTCTTCCTGGGAGCTTTATTGGCTTTAGCTCCTACTTACCATTCTGTCTTTATTTCCTTTGTTTCTAGCATTTGGGGGATTTCCCTTCCTTGAGTCTAAGCTTGGACATGTAGCCTAAAATTATTTTCATATATTCTACCCATTCTGTGTTTTCAGATTGACAGCTGTCTTTCTACAGGAGCCCAGTATACCATTTTTGCCATATTGGAAGTCTCTGCAGATATCTAGACATGTACATGTGTATTTCCCTAATAAGTCCTTAGAATCTTTGATTAAACATCCCCCCCCCCTTTTAGTCCTGGAGTAAAACTTAATAGAGTTGGTACTCAATAACTAGCTGTTGAATGAGTGAATGAATGAATGAGATCTAAGGCATTGGCTTCCACTTTTGAAGTATAATAGACCATTGGCAAAACTTCAAACTTTATCATTGCTTAGTTTTTTCAGGTTTTTTCCTGCTTTATTCTCTTTTTAAATCAACTACATAACCTGTTTTAGTTAAAGTGAACTGAATTAGAGGGTGGGGTTGTGGAAGGGAGAATTACCCAGAAACCAAAGCACGGCAGAGTTCAAAACTGCATCAGGAATTAGTGATCCAAAGAGAGAGGTAAATATCAATAAGCCACTAAAAGATATTCTTAGACAGAATCAGTGGAAAAGCCCCCAGGGACCCTTCTGAAAGGAAAGAGCAGTGTTATCAGCTCCCCCTGTACCAACCATTTGTGTTTTCTCATGAAATTCACCTCCTTATCTTTATAGGCAGACTTTGATAAAAGATTGCCAACTAAGTGGTGTGTTTTTTCTTGACTTCCAAAACTGCTTTAATTTTCTCATAAATACCAAGATAATCTCACTTAAACTAAGTGCCTCCTTGCATCTCAGGCAGAGCCTATTTTTCTGCTCTTCAGCTCGAGGAGGGTTAATATTGGCTTTGAATGAACATCTGCTGGCCCCATATTGACATAGGAATAAATTATTCAGCATGTAGTATTTGGGAATTTAAAAGCTCCATGATGAATTCTACAAAACTATATTATGTCTCTGACATTCCAGGGTTTCATTATTTTGTCTTCAATTATTCACAAAGGCTTTTCCCCTCTCAGAGCATATACGGAATTCTTCAGATCAAGTAAGCCCAAGGCTGAAAGGATGGAAGACTGTATTAAGACGTGATGTTCTCCTTTTTGTTTTGGTAGTGTTTTTCTTTTAAGGTGGATTAAACAACCTCTTTCCTACACATATACAATTGAGATCTGTTTGTTGTGATAGTGAGTTCCTTTGTTTGCGGAGCACAGGTTGTTAGGACATACTCTACACGTGCGGTGTTACCTGTCCTTTCTTAACAGCTTTGGGGAAATGTTTCTTGAAGATTATAACAGTAATTCTCAAACTTTATTTACTGTAAAAAAAATGTCTGTTTCCTATATGTGCATAGATTGGTGCTTTAAAATCCAAAGTTGAGCAAGGGCAGTGGCGGGGGCAGGAGGGGTCTCTTAAATACCTCTTGAATCATTTTTTTTTTCTCCACTATCAGTACATTAAGTCTGGCCCTCTTTGTTTCTGATGGCATTGTTGTGATGGCTTCCCACTAACTCAGGGGTTCTTAAGTGTGTGTGTGTGTATGAGTGTGTGTAGAGGGGAGCGTCAAACACCGTTAGCAGTCTGGTGGAGCCTCTAATTGCAAAAAAGTCTGATTATAGAAATGTAGCTTCATCCATGGAGTCTTGTACAGCTCAAAGTGTGAAATATATTCTAGTTTAACCTAACCCAGTCTCAAAAAATATTTTATCGAAGCCAAAACTTTCTATTCTTTCTATTGTGATTAACCCCAAAGCAAGTTTTTGGAGTCTAAGAAAAACACATTAAACCATGAAAAAAAACTTCTTCTTTTTTTTTTATGAACAGATAACGAATACTATTAGCACTTCAAAAAGCCTATAAAGACCCAGATTTTCTTAACAGTCTTAATTCGTATACACAATCCATTCAATTCCTAAAATCGCTAGTAAATCTTGTAGATGCACAGAATGTATAATAGGAAAGTAAGTTAAAATAGCTATGAGAAAATTGTGCTTTATCTAGGATGTGGTTAATGTTTAAACTTGCCACTTGAGTCCTGGTCTTATAGCTCTCTTTAGTTGCTGTTTTATATACAACGTGTGTAGGAAGGGACAAAGAAAGGTGAGAGATAATGGATCTGTTTCTCTCCAGTGCTTATGTTGCTTTCTGCTAATGAGTTAGATATGAAAAAAAGTGCATTTACTTACTCTTTCAACCTTCTGGGTACATACTGGACAGGTATGCTGGTTTTGTAAATGAAGATAACATTACTGTCTCATCTTCACTGTAACATAATGGCTGGGTTAATTTTTAGAAGTATCAGGTACTCGGGGGATTAAGGGAAATGCACTTGGATCATGTCATTCATCTGCTTTTTTTTTTAAAAACAGCTTGTTAGTGGAAAGTTAATTCAGATCTTTTCTGGGTTATGGTAGGAAATGATTTGTTTTCATATTTTGCCCCAAATACATAATGGCATGAATTATAATAATTGCATACATTTGTGTCTGTTTACGAAACATTTTTTACTTATTTGATCCCATTTTGTCCTCACCGTAACTTGTGACACAGGTATGTCAGGGATTATTTACCTCTGTTTCACAGAAGAGGAAACTGAGGCCGAGAGAGGCTGTAACTTACCTAAGGTCACAGAGTAAGTAAATGGTAGAGTGGAGATAGGAACTCAGGCCCTCTTAGCTCCTTTCTAGTGCCCTTTTCTATAACTCCAGGCAGAGAAGGTTTGCTCTTTGCTTTCTCTGCAGTACCTTTTTGTACTGCTCCGGCGGATGGGTGGGCGTTTGTTCAGTGTTGGTAATGGACATGGATTATGTCCGCATCTGCTTGGTAGAAAATCAGTCACTATACTGAGCAATGTCCATTTAAAATATTAAATTGCATCAAAACTTATGACATTTAAAGTGCATTTACAATTTAGTTAAGATAACAATTTCATCTGTTTCTATGTAATTACAGAGGTTTTCAGTCACTTTAATTTAGCAGACTGGAAAAATATGACCTCTGGCTACATGGCCTTTTTACTTCGTGTGTGTGTGTGTGTGTGTGTGTAACTGATGAACTTGGGGAGGTTTCATTACTTTCTGCTCTGCTTTTCCAAGGGCTCTAATTGTCTCTACTGCAACCTCCAAGCCTCTTCCTCCTGTCTGCTGACAGCAGTCAGGGTTTCCACGTGGCATAGAGCAGCAGATTATTGATTTTGTTTTTTGTGTCAGGGCACTGTGTGTGTCACTTGAGGTGGTCTTGTGGGCATTTAGTTCATCAGTGATTATGCACAGGGCCCACTTTAGCTTGAGCTGGGAAGGAAATGTCAAACAGGGAAGGGCTGGGATGATTCTTTTAAGAGTGAACATCAGGGAATTTATACCAAGAGAAATACTGAGCTGTCACTTCTCCTTCAGTGCTTCACTTTGATTTCCACTTGGCATGTTTAAAGAGCCTGACATTTCGTTTCTCCATGTTCGCTTGAGCAGGGAGTATGGGATCAGAAGCCATCGATTGGTTAGCAGTAGTCTATAACTCTTAAATAGCATTCGATCATGAATGAAAGCTCCACATGTTTGAAAGTCAGCCCCCACATAATTGGGTATATCTTCAGCCTGTGAACTTCTGTCCTGTTTTGGATCAAACATAGGAAAGTCAGTCTAATTCTACTAGGTTTCTCTGAAGACTCAGCTCCTCTTAGGTGAGAGCAAATTCCAAGAACTTATGGAAATCTGTGTGCTTTATCTTGCCCTCAGATAACCTCAGGAGGCCTGCGACACTAGGCCTGTACCTACTATCTTCTGGGAGCCCCAGTGAGTCCTGAATATCATGTCTTTCCCTTGGCCCCTTAGCTACATTCCCCTTTCAAGGATGGAAGGCACATGAGAGGACTTGAGGGCCGCCATGCATGTGGGTAGAAGCTGGGGGTGCATCTACTGCTTTCGTTTGTTTGTTTGGTTTTGTTTCATTTTGTTTTTTTACAAACTGAGACATCTGTGAGTTTTGCAGTTGTCTCTGGTGTCTAGGAGAGTTATGGTTGTTTCCTTCTCTGACTTTTACCCTGGCGGGGGGGGGGGGTTGCGGGGTTCTCCTCTCATAGCCCTCAAGCGCTAGGTGGACTATCTGAAACCAAAATACAGGTTCTAGACTAACTTGGAACACTGGTAAGGCATGTGCCTGGTTCTTTCCTGCTGGCTTCATGCTTGAGTGGCAAGCCTGCTTTTGCTTTTGATTGGTTGATACCAGTCTAATAGTTCTGAAGGGAGATGTCAAAACCCCATTGCTCTAAGTCCCTTTCTTAAAATGCGTGAGATGGTATGGGTGCTGTTCTCCCTGCCGCCCTTCTCTGTGGGCCTCACCTCCCCTGAATGGGACATTACCCAATGTTCTCCCTCATTCCTACCCCATCTTCTTGGAACAATGGATTGGACATCTTACGTTCATGGTACTCCCTCCCTCCTCCCCTTCCTCTAAACTATCTGCATTGTCTGTACATAGAAAATGTTGTATGTTACAGAGATTGGCCATCTACGAAGTATGTACCAAGGACAGCTGTTAGGCAATTTTCATGGCTACTCAAGGAGGTTATGTCCACAAGCCGCACTCCTTGTCACCTGCAGGGGCTTTTGTCAGCCATGTACCCTAACAGGTGGTAGCTTTTGGATCTTTCCCTGATATACCGTGGCCCCTTGTCCACCAGCTTGGATGTCATTCTTAAACTCTGGTGAGAGTTTGGAGCTGGTGTCACCCCTCCTGGCTTTTAGATATTTCTAGTGAGCATAAAGTAGACCCAGTATTTCAAATAAGAGTCGTTGGCTAGCACATGTCTTCATCCCTAGCTATTCAAATTGCTGTTCCCTAATCTAATGTGACACATTAGAGTGAAAGCAGTGTGAAACTTGAGTGCCCCATTTTGACGAGGTTGGTAATGTCCGGTATAAAGAATGATAAACCATGAACTGACATGGGCAGTTAGACAGACCTGAGTTCCTGTCGGAGATCTGCCACCTATTATCTTATGCCCTTGGGTAATTTATTTACCTTTCGGAAACTTAACTTCTGCTCTGAAGATGGGCTAATCATACCCATTTCACAGATTGTTATAGAGATTAAATGATAACATATATAAAAACACCCAGGGTAGTGAGTGCCTGACATTCAGTGTTTGTTTTCCTTTCTTCCTCACATAAACTATCCCTACCACCAACTCCCACCCTGAAGATTTAATAAGGACTTACAGGTTTATAAGACAGAACGACTGATTCAGTTTAGTTATATAGGAAACAATTTCTTGCCTGTGCATGCTGACTTTTTTTCTGAGAGAAGGTTTTAACATTGAATGGATTCTCAATTATTTTAAATACTTTAATATAATTTTGTTTGAAGTGAGATGATGGACTATGTAACTATTTAAGATCCCTTCAAGCCCTGGAGTTTTATGATTCTTTGTAGTTTTTGAAAAACCAATATAATATGCCTTTCTGGGTTTTAAGTTCTGATTTCTATGCAGTAAAAGTCTTAGAAAAAAAGAGAGAGCTTCATAAGAAATTTTTCTTGTTTATGTAACCGGAGCATTCATGTTTTTGTGATGATGTTTTCTTTTAAAAATAAAAACAGCTAAAAATGAATTTCTTTGCCAAACTCTCAAAGTGGTTTTGCCTTGGGCTCTGTGAGCAAGCTCGGGCAGATCCATAAAAGGTCACTGCAGGCACCTCGGCTAACTCGGTGTCCTTAGCTCTCTAAGGAGCGTGGGGCTTGCGGGGAAACAGAGCAGGAGGCCCAGGAAGGAGACGGCTCTGGACTCGAGGATTCAATAGTCCCATGCACTGTATAAGGAGTTTTAGGGGGTGATTATTAGCATTGTGGCAACAGTTATTTTTCTTTCTTCCCTGTGAGCTTTTATTTTGGGGGTCTAGCTTTGGAAGTTCTGTTAACTAGCACTTTGTTGGCTGTAGTATGACATATTCCTTTGTGGTTCCAAATATTTGTGGCTGTTGTGGGTTTTTCTTTTTAATTTCAGTTCCTGTAATATTAAGACCAGCTGGTTAAAGTTATTTATTTTGATACAGAAAGGTATTATGACTAAACTGTACTAAATAAAACTTTAGTCAGGGAGGCGGCATACTATAGTGGGAAAGAGCTGAGGCTTTGAAAGTTACATCTGAGTTTGAGTCCCAACTCAATTGGTAATAGAGTGTGTGTGACATAGGGCAAGGTGCCCAACCTCTCAGAGGCTCCTATCCCTCGCTTGAAAAAATGAATTACCAATTCTTATGTTTCAGGGTGGTTGAGAGCATTAATATATGTAACGTGTCCTATGTGTAAAGGTCAACCCATGTTAGTACCTTTCTTACCCTTCCTTTGGCACTCCTTATTCATAAAAGAATCCAACCTCTGATTTTCAGAGAGCTAGAGCCTTACCAGATCCTCTAGAGATGAAAGGAGAGAAAAACCCTGCCTCTTCCTCCTAATTAAGGTCGGGGAAACTCATTTTCTCACCCCTTTGGGAAACTTCCTTCTCCCAATGGTGGGCTAGATCTTATTTCATGCAGATTATAGAATTAGGATCATTATAAAATAGCTTTGATTGGAGCATAAATGGAGTGCCTGTGTGGTTGGTAATTATAATAATTCCAATCAGAAGAATGAGCTTACTATTCTCAGTTATATTTCTTTTAAACCACTATGTTTTCCAGCATGTGAGACACTCAGTCCTACAACTTCCTTAATGTTTCCAGACTCTGGGGTTTGGCAGGGAGTATCATGGTTCAGTACTAGCAGCAAGGTATTTGACATGTGTTAATTTTTACCCATATTTCAAAAGTATCCAGATTCTTTGTATCGAGAGAGGAAGCTGAAGAAATTCTGAGTGGAGATTATTTTAGGAGACAACATGGTTGAATTTGAACGGTTATTTTAGGAGACAACATGGTTATTTTCTTGGTAATACTGCTTCAGGGGGTATGTGTTTCATTCTCTCTGGTTAGTGGTTCTTCGAGACGCAGCTTAAAGGCCCTTGTTTTGAACACGGTCTAATTTCTGAGTTGTGAGACACTGCACTAGATTGCCGGACCAGCGATCCCACAATGGGTGTGTGTGGTTAGCACATTCTTTCACAGGCGTAGGCCGGACACTTGTAGAGTGACTAAGGCTGTTTAAAATAATGTGTTATTTGTTTCTATATGTTTGTTTCTATTGTTTCTATGTATATATACATATATATATTTGTGTTCATATGTAAACAATAGCATATATTTAATGTTGAAGTAACGAATCCTTTTCTTCCTCCTCTCTGTAAGCTCCCAAGGAAATTAAAAATAACAAGACACCAGGTTAATCCAAGTTTTTAGTGTTCATGTAATTTTTTAAACAGGTAGAAGCTAGTTTTATATCAGCATTGGAAAGCTGTGAAACAGCCAGCTGTCCTGGTGTGCAGAATACATAACTCAGTGAAAATGTTGCTGCAGACAGACTGGGCTCCAGCAGATGTTTATAGATGTTTGCACATGTTCCAAATTAAATTATATTCATCTCTGGTGCCATGTTCTGCAAATCTCACAAAAAAGACTTACCTGTGCTCCATAAAAGTAATCCTTTGGAATTCTCAAATTAAACTAAAGACATTGTTGCTCCTTTGTATAAGAAACTTTTAAAGACATGCATGAGTTTCCCATCCAGGTTTTTCTGTTTAACCTCTATTATATTTTATTCTAAATTTAAACAACTTTGTGGATTGGATACTTGGGAGATAGTGGACTGTGAGATAAATTTATCAAATTTTGTCTACATCGTTTATAAGGTGTATTTTGTCATTATGTGTACATGTGTATGTATGTTCCCTTCTGTCACCAACTAGAAGTTGTCAAGAGTGAAAACATATCTTTTCATTTAACTTTTTGTGTGTGTGTGTGAGAATAGCCTGGTTTTCTAGTAGCAGAGGCTGATGTGAATTAAAAGGTGTTTGGAATTTCCTCTTGTGGGTGTAATAAAAATTTTAGTCTGGGTCTGAACGTGTGTTTGTTACTTTCTCACACTTGTTTGAAAAGTGCTTTATAGTTTAAGCTGTTCTGGTTTCTCTTATCTCTTAGCCTCCGTGATACAGTTATAACTTGATCAATAGTTTGCGGTACAAATTAGACATACTGCGTGGATACGTTTATCATACATACATCTGTATGAAAGATGAGTTTTCAAACACGTGATTTTACATATATGCATATCTATGTAATTTTTACACATTTTTGTGTGTATCATGCATAAACACATAAAATCATGGGTCCTGTAAATTAACTTCATCTTGCTTTTTGCCCACTTTTGTCTGTGAAGATTATATAACCAATGACTATTTTAAACCACTTTAAGTCAAAGCAAAAAGTGAGAGCGTTTCCAAATTTTATGAACTAATATATGTCTCACGTCTGAATAAAAAAATATTGGCAGTATGTAGCTAAAATCCAAGTGATCTCTATGTGATAGGATTAAAGGATGAGTTTACTTTTATTGTGCTTTTGTATTTTTCCCAAATTTTTTAGAAGGAACACATATGAGAAAAATACAAATACTTTAAAATAAAGTAAATGTAGTTTAAATCTCATTGAAAGAAACATCTTAGACCTATTTCACCTTTTAGTGGAAAAATACATGTTTATATTTGATTAGTAATATGATAAATATATTAGCATAAAGAACTTGGGTCCAAATTGCAGACTTAACTGTAAAATAATTAAGTAATATTACCTTTTTATGTGACCACCACATTAACATGTTAATTAAGCTCTGAGAGCACATTTTTCTAACCTCAACCATATGTAGAAATTAGGAAGTTTAACACAAAAAACAACAGTTTTTAAGTTATGCCCAGAGTACAGTACATATCAAAATCTGCTAACACGAAAATGTCTTTATGATATAGGCTGATCTAGTTTAAATATTGGTGGGGAAAAAGCCCCATAAGTATCAGGAAGTCTTGACAAATTTCAAAAGAAACATGAAATTTACCCATGTTAGTATGACTTTGCAATTAATTGAGCAGCTTTTTCCCTTGCTCTGTTGTTTTGATGTATTGGTCTCCAAATGCCCACAATTCTTTTCATTTATCCTCAATTCACCTTAATTAGCCAGTTGAACTAAGGCAGTACTCTTTTGATCTTAGAGATAGATGTGTCTCAGGGCATTATTTCTAGTTGGGATTGTTGTAGGCTTCTTGAAGATGCCGCATGTTGTACTCTTTGGAGATACTGAAGTATTTGCTCTTTCTGGTCATCTAGTTTAATTCAATATTTCAGGTTATGTTTAAAACTGGAAAAAGTCACCTGAGCGATGAAAAATGTGGTATTTTCAAGATATTCATTAACCTGTAAAATATTATTTTCTTTACTCTGGTCATTTTAGAGAGGACCTTGGATGCAGACCCTATTTATTAGAGACTCCTGAATGCATAAATCAATTTTGACGTTTTCTTTGGTCTAGTGATAATGTGACTTGTTAATAATCACTGTAGTAACTTCCAATTAATGAGAATTGTGACTTCAGATTAGGTTCCTCCTAATTAGTACTTTGTCATTTTACTTCATCAGAAAATGGTGTTTGCTGGTCTGGAATTAAGAAGAGAGTTCCATTTGGCAATAGGTGTTCATTAACACATGGAAAGAAATAGACCGGCTCACACCCTTCTTTGCCAATTGCGAATGTTTTGTTAAAAGAAAAAGCTTGCCTTGCTTTGTGGGGGATGGTTGTGACAGATTTCTTATGCAAAACTCTTACATTAGGTTTTCTCTTTAGGAAGAAGGTGTTTGAAAAGGAGACATTGAAATGAAACCAAGTGTTATAATCACAAAGCTAAATGATAGTGAATGTGGAAGTGAATGTGGAAGTATTTGGGGGTTTTTTTTAGATTTTTTTATTTGTGGAGAGAGAGGGAGAGAGAGGGAGAGAAGAGGGGCAGAGGGATAAGGAGAGAAGCAGATTCCCTGCTGAGAACGGAGCCCTGCAATCACAGAGCAGGACCCTGAGGTCACTACCTGAGCTTAGATCACGACCTGAGCCGAAATCAAGGTCATCTGCTTATCCCACTGAGCCACCCAGGCACCCCAAATGTGGACATTTTAAGAAGAAATTTGGAATGCCTCAGCAGTTAGCCACTCTATAAATAAAGAAGATCTCATTTCATAGAATAGGATTTTAGAGTGTTACAATTTTAAAGAACCTTAAGAGATCACTTAACCCAACCCCTCACTTTAGAGATGATGGAATTGGAGACCAGAGAAGGCAAGTAATTGAAATTAACATAGCTGGTCAGTAACAAGGGTGAAAGGACCCAAGGTTTTTTTACTCCTTGAACAGTATTCTAGTTTACTACCACTTATTGTTACGGTCTTAATTATTGTGCTCTCAGGAAGTTTAATCTAGTCTAAATGTTTTGCAGGAAATGTGATTATGATTGAACTAGAGGTTAAAAGTATAGCAATTTATTTTCTTTAGATTTGTCAAAAAATTTGGTACAAAATTATAGCAGAGAACTTTAGCTTTTTTCACCGTAAAGTGATGAATAAGTATAAGGATTTTGAATTTTGGCATGTAAATGCTTTTTAAAGTAAATGTCATTTTGAATAAAGGAGCCCAAATATACAATTTAAGAGATTTTCCTAGAAGTCGGTGTAGCTATTATAAAAGGGTGGATCTATCCCTGAATGGTCAGGTCAGAATTGAATGTTGGCAGAACAATGAGCATAACCTTGTTCTTTTCATAGAAGTCATCCCCTAGCATCATAGGGCAAAGGGACAGTCTTGCCTTATCACGTGAAGTGCTTTCTCTGCTGTTGCAATGTGAGACAGAAGCTGGAAAGAATTCGGTTTTGAGAGGATACTGATGTCTCCAGACTATTTTGATTTCAAGTACACTGATATTTGTATACTAAGTTGTATCTATTTATGTTGAAATCTAGAGGCCTTCACTCTCAGGGGAGGATGAGCAAGACAGCAGGAAGAGATCAGCTTTCTAAGCCTCCCTTTTTGTTTTTATTACAAGGTGTTTTTACAGTTGTTACTTTTGTCTAGTTTTAAAGCAAGCTATTCAGATTGTTTGAAATAACCATAAGAAAATTTGAATGATTTTCAAATAGACTAAATTGAGCTCTTATCATTTAAAATCGTTTTATTTTTGTTTGCATTGGCTCTGCTTATTGCTCCGAAACATTTCTTCAGGAAGGACTTCTTCTCATCTGTGGTCTCTCTGGCAAATCAAATCAGTGTAAGCTTTTGAATTTCAAATGCATGTTTTTTAGATTTAAATTACTGTCCTCTGCTATAGGAAGAGCTCAAGAAAAGCATCTATAGTTAAGAAGGCTGGACTCTTGCAGTGAAATTCGAGGCCATTAGAACTCTTGGTCTTATTTCCAACTGCATTAGTTAACTGCCTGTTAAGGTTCAGAGTTTATTGACCAATAGGCATTTATCACTCTGGCCATAATGACACAATGATTTACATTAAATTCCAGAGTTTATGGAAATAAAAAAGAGATCTTGCAAAGAAAGTGGTTAGTGGCTGCATTTAATTATTAGGATTAATTAGGCATTTAAATGTAGATATAAAGTATGTTTTAAAAACAAGTTATTTCTCTTTCATTGCCCCGAGCCAATTGTGCTGAAGGGTATGAAGATTTTTGTTGTTGTTCTTTCCTTAAGTACTGCTGGTTCTCTTGTTTCACAGAGTGTCTACCCTGAAATTGCTGAGCCATGTCTTTAGAGAGTACTTATCAATATTACAGGATATTTGGTACTTTAACATTTGCCATTAATAATATTCAGGGTAATTTTGAAAATAATCAACATGGTTGGTATAGGATATTAAGTGTGTTCTTCTGGGAACTTAAGAAAATGATTTGTCTTTTTTTTTTTCAAGGACTTTTAGTGTAAGAGTTTCAGAACCTGTGTTCCATCACTTCTATATTTTTATTTAATTATGGCCGCCACTTTATAATTAATAAGGATTCTTTACATAAGATATCAACTAAATTATGGGCTTTGCACATCGTTTTTGAACTTGTAGTGGTTAAAAATGTATCTTAGGAGCTACTTAAAAGAACTTATTAAAAAATTAATGTATCCTGAAAGAAGGTAGAGAGAATGACAGATTATGAAGTAGAACCTAGTTTTTAAGCTTTTGGGATTCTACCATTACATTCAAAATTGATATGGGATCTGAATATTCATCTCTAAGATCATTTGAAATGATAAGCTGCAGAATTAGAGCTACTTCTCTGTAGAAGGCTAATTTGCAAGTGTCAGCCAACATTCCTTTCAAACAACTTGAAATGGGTTTCTTAATTTGCTTTAGAAGTGTAGTTTCAGAAAGTTGATGCAACCAAGTACATTTGCATTTCCTCTGGACAGGATAAATCCACTTCATTGATATTGGTTTGGATAATTTTTCCCCAAGGGGCAATGCATTTTTTTCAAACTCAGAGATCCAAGAGCTTTATGGGTAAAGCTTGCTAGGTTAAATTCATATCGGTCCTGGCTGGGGAGCGTGCTGAGCCACATAAAAGATGTAAATATGGATTAAGTCTTTCTGGATTTCAGCGTCTAAACAATGGAAGGAGAGAACTGAGATTCTGAAAGACCTTAAGTTCAAGGCATGAATTTGGAAGCCGTCAGGATTGCAAGTTTAGGAAAAGCAGAATGAGAGATTGTGTGCTAGTGGAATGGAATTCTTTAGTTAATAAATATTTATTGATGGATAGATTGTATCTATGGTAGTTTGTATGTATATAGATACGAATAAAAAATAACCCCTGCTTTTGAAAAACTCATTTTCCACTGATTTGTTCATTTGTTTGTCATTCAATAATCGTTGGGTACCCACTCTGTATCAAATAACTACTCTGGAGATACAAAGATGAAAAGGCATCCTCTCTGCACTTCAAGAGCTTTCAGTCTGTGGGACATATTCCTGACGTTCCCATTTGGGCATGGAAAAAGTGCTCCCTTATTGATGCTGTTTTAGAGGGTAGCTATACACTGAAGGAGTGGAGACCTGGCTTCAGAGTTAGTTCTGGGTTTGAATCTTTGTTCTGTTGCTTATAGCCTGTTACTTTGGGCAAGTGACTTAACATTTATCAGCTTTGGGACTTTATCTGTAAAGAAAGGCATAATAATCTACCTTACAGGATTATTAAGACTAAATAACGTTACTTATGTGAAAGTGCTTGCTACATGCTAATAAACATCAGTTCCATTTCTGATCCTTTCTGTAATATTGCTAGATCTACTGACATTTTATATGAACTAGGTCATTGTGAACTGGCTGGATAATATAACCGTACTTTACAGCATAATTTGTTTATGCTAAAAATGCTTAAAACATTCTGAGCAACTGACTTGAAAGTGAACTTTCAGAAAACAATTCCTTTGTGCGTTGGGAAGACCCATATTCAATTTTCACATGCACTTGTTTATATGTTGCTTTGAAATAATTCTTTTTTTTGAAAAAAGATTTCATTTATTTATTATAGAGAGCATGCATGTGCACACATGCAAGTCAGGGGAGGGGCGGGGAGAGAGGGAGAATCTCAAGCAGATTTCACAGAACCCAATATGGGGCTTGATCTCAGGACCTGAGACAATATCAAGAGTCGGACACTCAATCAACTGAGCCACCCAGGCGCCCCCATCTTTAATTATTCAATACGCAGTTTTTACATATCTCCTCATGTTGATGTATGCTTTCTGAAAGCTGAGATTAATGATCTCTTCTTATAGCACTGAATTAATTTATACACAGTAGGTAGAGAACACATTTTTGATAAAAGGCTGTACAGTTACAAAAAAAACCCCACCAAAGATTAATTTAATTAAAAATATGAAATAATTAAAAAATATGAAAAAATTTTGAGTCTACAGTTTAAAAATCAACAACAAATAATACTAGAAAATGTTTCAGTCTAAAGGTTTTATAGCGAGCTTAAATGATAGAGCAATGTTAGCAATTTACGATCTTCAGGAGAGATGCATCATCACATCATTGTTGCAGCAAAAGGTACCTGTCCAGTGGCACACAAGAGTTATGTGGTGCAAGAGACTTTACCAGGTCAAAGAAGAGCACGACTCTGGAAATGTTTAGCCAATCAAGCCACCACTGTGGCTGTGAATGTTACTATTTATGTATGATTATCAAAACCTAGTTCTATTTTTTTATTTTTTTTTTAAAGATTTCATCCATTTCTTTGACAGAGAGAGAGAGAGAGAGAGAGAGAGCACAAGCAGGGCGAATGGCAGCAAAGGGAGGAGAAGCAGGCTCCCTGCAGAGTAGGGAGAGCCCTACTCTGGTAGAACCAGAGGGATCTACCAGTAGGTAGGGATCCCAGAACTCCGGGATCATGACCCGAGCTGAAGGCAGTCACTTAACCAACCGAGCCACCCAGGCACCCCGAAACCTAGGTTTATTAATAGAGTTATGCAGTTGCTTTTGATGGTTGTACCTGTTTTCAAATGATTTTGCAAAGTATAGATAATCCCAGTGAATAGGCATGTGATATTATATTGATTATATTGGATATGTTTATTACATTGATATTATACCTAAGTGAAATTTCCAAACCTTTCTCAGTCAAAATAATTTTTTAAATTTCTAGCAATGTAGGAATTCCTCTGCTATTCTGATGGCTTTTTTAAAAAATTTTTTATTAACATATAATGTATTATTTGCCCCAGGGTACATGTCTGTGAATCATCAGGATTACACACTTCACAGTATTTGCCATAGAACATACCCTCCCCAATGTCCATATCCCTACCCCCTCACCTCCCAACAACCCTTAGTTTGTTTCTTGAGTTTAGGAGTCTCTTATGGTTTGCCTCCTTCCCCATTCCATCGTTTCATTTCTCTTCCCCACCCCCCCATAACCCCCTGCCCTGCCTCTCAAATTCTTCATATCAGTGCGATCATGTGATAATTGTCTTTCTCTGACTGACTTATTT
>CM052808.1:18427943-18525915 GCA_028533885.1 Nasua narica | reverse complement strand
TATTTTGGTGAGAATTTTTACATCCGTGTTCATCAAGGATATTGGTCTGTAATTCTCCTTTTTGATGGGGTCTTTGTCTGGTTTTGGGATCAAGGTAATGTTGGCCTCATAAAATGAGTTTGGAAGTTTCCCTTCCATTTCTATTTTTTGGAACAATTTCAGGAGTATAGGTATTAATTCTTCTTTAAATGTTTGGTAGTCCGATGGCTCTTTTTTGAAAGGGAATTCATTTGTCCCATCTCTGCTGTTTCTTTTTTGGAATTGCCATAATTTCAAGAGAATGCATCACCAAAAGGACTATTATGCTGATGAATGAGCGCTTCCTGTGCCTGTTGGCAGGCACTAAGTAAGCTCTAAGAAAACTGAAATTCATTGAATCTTAGCAGGGCTATTAAGAAAATAAGTGCAAATTGTCAGGAGAGGAGAGGCTTCCTCCTTAACATCATCACTTGACTCTTGGGTAAGAAATGTTAGGCAAGAAGGAGACTGTTTCAATTTGTCATCCTCCTGAGCCCTCAAGATGTTATCTGTAGTGCTGAAATAAACCATTCCTTTCTCTAAGCAGAGAAAATGAGAAAATGGTTTATGCCCAGATTGGTCCATTTAGTTAGGAGGACAGTCACATAAATAACTACCTAAGAAAACAAAAACAAAGGAAAAAAACGGGAAACCTGAATCCCTGGCATAAACCCTTTCCAGATTAAAGTCTCTGTAAATAGGATGTGCAAGACAGAACTGCCTGCTTACGGCTGTGATGGGCTAAGGGGAAGGCACTGTCCACTTTAACCTCTTTACCCAGCTTTTCCAACTGTAACATGAAAGCCATTTTCTTTTCTAAGGGGAGAGCTAGATTATAAGGTTGTAAGTGACATGTGGGTTTTTTTTTTTTTTAATTGTTGTTTGGTTTGTTTTAATAAACAGTTTACTTGGTTAGGTTCAGGGTATAAGCCCTGACCCACATTTTGTGGACTTTGGTTCCAATGCCAGTTAAGTTTTCAGAGCCTTTGTGGTTCTTCTTTTGTAGGTATTATCCATTGGCCAGTCTGAGAATTAGGTAGTTAGTTTAGTTCTCAAAGCCTTTGGTATGCTATTTAGGATCAGATCTGGAATTATGGGATTATTCTCAAAAGTTCCCTTCTATATCTAATCTCCCTGACACTTTCCAACTCTAGCTGCTCCCTTCCCTTCCCATTCTCTAGCAGGAAACTGGGACTTTAGTTTCCCTGCTGTGCCATGCATATCCCATTACTACCTCTGTATGAGGCATCAAATAATGAAAGGGCAGAGAGAAAGAAAAAAAACATTGGGAGTCATCCTGTACTCCTGGGACCAGAGAAAAGGGTCCCTGAGATTTGGGATGCTAGTCCAGCAATCACTGCTTTTGCTATTCCTGTTACTTGCCTGAGGTGTTAGATTGGGAACGAGTGGAAAGAAGACTTAAAATACGGGATTTTCTCCACTCTTATCCTCAGGAGTCCTCCTTTTTGCTTCTTTGGCCAGAAGAAGGAGAATTTTCTTGGAGGGTTTTCTGTTTGAATCCCATAAGTACTCCCTTCGTTTGAGCTGCTTTTGAATCTAAGACCGGTAATACCGGATGGAAAGGATAAATAAAACAGGAAACCCATTGCTGGTTTGGTACTACTTTGAATTCTGGTCTCCTTCCTCAATTTATCTGCTACCATTTACTCTTTAGAATCCTCAGAGAGCTCTTCCATAAAGTCTTTCTAGGGTATCGTTGTCTTCAGTGGGGACTACTAGATACTCCATCTTGCCTAGAGGTGAAACCTTCTCTTTTGAAAAGATACAAGTATATTGTTACATTTTTGTGCTGGTAAGTATTGACAGGCAGATATTTTCCTTTTTCTTGCTTTTCGTTGCAGTATGTGGCACCCTAACACACATGTGCCAATGTGGAAAGATTACATAATATAGGAAGGGGAAAGATACAGGCAGCAAAGTTTATCATGTAGAAAAACATGAGTGAAATATTTGTGCAAATATTTTGGGGCATATATTCTTACTGTGCAACCCTGCTCTCACCACTTGCTCATGTCACCCTCTTCATGTCCCTCTCCCTGATACCTCCTGTTTTCTGGAGACTCTTTCTGCCAGCTCGCCACTGAAGCCATTGACAAAATTTAGTTGTCAGTGGCTTAAGCGGTGCTTCTCAAATTTTGCTTTGCCAAGCACCTGAAGTCAGAAGACAGGGACTCTTCCAGGGACTGGAGCTATAGGCAGAGTGGAGACGGACAGTTCCTTATGTTTTCTTTAAAAAAATTATGTGAGCTCTTCATTTTCTTCTGTAATTTTTCATATAAAAATAATTCCCCATTGATGGTTAAAAAGTAGCACTATGGTGCAGGATCTCAATAGTGTGGGAAGTCCTGAGTATGTCAGAACAATGGTTATAATGGGAATTCTTCTTACTTTTCATTCAGTTTTACAGTGAACCTAAAACTGCCCTAAAAATAAAGTTCATTAGGGACGCCTGGGTGGCTCAGTGGGTTTAAGCCTTTGCCTTCAGCTCAGATCATAATCTCAGGGTCCTGGGATTGATCCCCGCTTCGGGCTCTCTGTTTAGCAGGGAGCCTGCTTCCGCCCCCTCCCTGCCTGCCTCTCTCCCTCTCTGATCTCTCTCTCTCCCTGTCAAATAAATAAATTAAAAAATCTTTAAGAAAAAAAATAAAGTTCAGTAATTTAAAAAATTCTCTCCCAGAAACTTCAAATAAATTTGGCTTTTCAGGAGATGTGTTGTGTCATTGTATAGCTTTGCCCTTCTCCATGGTGCAATGCTATGGACTCCCATTTAAGATAATTTTATGAGAAAAACAAAAAGTTGGCAGATCAGCAAGAACATGGAGTTACTAATAGTGGAATTTTATCTGCTCAAGGAAACCTTATGTAGAATTCCCCTATCCTAATATATAGCACTTATGGTTATAATTTTTCTTTTCTTCTTCTTCTTTTTTTAAAGATTTTATTTATTTATTTGACAGAGAGAGATCACAAGTAGGTAGAGAGAGGCAGGCAGAGAGGGAGGGGGAAGCAGGCTCCTCGCAGAGCAGAGAGCCCGATGAGGGGCTTGATCCCAGGACCTGAGATCATGACCTGAGCTGAAAGCAGAGGCTTTAACCCACTGAGCCACCCAGGTGCCCCTCTTTTTTTTTTTTTTTTTAAGATTTTATCTATTTATTAGAGAGGCAGTATGAGTGGGAGGGGCGGGGAGAGGGAGAGGGAGAAGCAGACACCCCCCTGAGCCCAGACCTGGGGCTCAATCCCAGGACTCTGAGATCATGACCTGAGCTGAAGGCAGATGCTTAAGCGTCTGAGCCACCTGGGTGCCCTATAATCATTTCTGACTGACCGCCTCCTGGAAGGAATGGATTCCCATTATTGTGGCATGGTTTAGATGTAACTACATTATGGTAGGTGAGATGCCAATTTTTTTTTCAGTGATCAGTGAGAATTCAATCTCTTTTCATTCCCATGGTTAGCTTCACTGTTTTCCCACACCCACCATTCTCTCTGTCCACCATTATTTTTTTCCATTTTGCTTCTGGTCTTACCACATTCCCCAAGACCAGGCTATGTGTGTGAAGGCACACAAGCTCTGTGTTCCAGGATTCGGGGAGGATTGGTAGGGCAGGGGCATAGAACTCATGCTAAAGCCAGATGATTTCTTGGAGAATGTTCAGGAAATTCTCTGGTTTTCTGTTTGGCATGATTTTATACTCTTCCTATGCCACACCCATACAGCAAAGGCACAAGATATGGAAAGTTCAGGATCATTGCTCTAGGGTACTTCAAACTTCTTTCACTGTTTATTTTTAGAGCTTAGAAGAGAAACTCCAGATGATGGTACACACATTTTATAATCTGACATAAACATTGACATTGGGAATCCCTCCAGCGCTAGGAAATGACACCTACTTAGTTAACTCCTGGTTGTCATTTCATCTTTTAACTTCTTATCAGATTTCGAATTTCTTTTTAAAATATGATTTACTTGTAATTTTTTTTTTACCTTAACACTTTTGATTCAATTAGCTAAAAATTAATTTGGGGAAAAGGAATAACTGATATGATATGAAACAATCAGGACTGAGAGCAGATTAAATGGACCAAAAATCTATGTTGGGGAGAAAAACAATTCACAGCTGCAGATTCGGTTAGAACATTATGTTTAGGCCATTTGGGCCTCTGACTCCGGGTTGCAAACTCAATAATGGTGTTTTCTAAAATAGCTTCCAATCTCTTGCTTGTGCTTTCAGTATACAATAAGGCGGACTAGTAAAAAATACAAGTGTAGTTTTCTGGAGAGATAGGAACAATTACTCCCAGCTGAGCAGGTAAAACATATTGCTACATGAAGAATGTACTCTTTGCTGATTCTCAAGGTTTTATTTATTTTTATTTTTAATATAAAGTGTCAGCATACAGAAGCAAGAGAAAATTCACTTGAAAATGTCAGAAAATAAAAGAAGCATAGTAAATTGTATTGCAGGTAAAAATCCATTTTAGCTAGCAAACAAACAAGCAATGGCTGAGAAGCTTGCTGATGGCTTCTTTTGTTTCTCTTTGATTTAAAGCCTCATGCCTGTAATCTAATTAACATCGAACTGAGTTGCAAGTACAGTGGCCTGTTTGGTTCAATAATAATACATTTATATGAAAGGTTAATGAAATGAATTTTTCCCCCATTCAATTCATTAAAAATTGTTCTACAATCAACGGTTGCTAATGGAATAGAGATTAAATATTCATGTTCATAAATTTTCTGTGTCATTTCTGATTTTCCTTCATTTCTGCCTCCATAGGTTGAATTTTGTGAGTACAAGAGTTCGCAGACAAAAACCTTGATTTAGAGGTTAATTGCACCCCATTAATTCTTTTATCAAAGAGGTAGTGTGGAATGGTGGAAAGAGAAAGATTCTGGCAGTGGGTTCGTCTCCCTTTGTAGCTGTATGATTTGGGGCAAGTTTCATAACCACCTCTTTTGTGTGAAGGCATTATAAGAACGTCTCGCAAGACATTGTGAGGGTTAGTGATAAACTGTGGAAAGCACCTAGCACTGTGTGGGACACAGAGTTAGCAGTTCAACAAATGATAATCAGAGAAGTTTTTGGAAAATAAAACACCTGCATATATGCAGTAGAACTTAGTGATGACTTACAGTGGCAGGATTGCTGTGGTAAGACAGGCTCCTTGTTCATTCTAAAATAGGTGTCAGGCTTGGGCCTTACAACCTTGTAAACCTTGTAATTCTCCTAATCAGTGTGTCAGTATAAAGCCTCTGAGGGGAAAGACTGTTTCATGTTTCTACACATAGATTTTTTTGGTCATCTATTTCCCTCCACCTCCTTCTTTTTCGCCTGGGCCAGTGGACCTTATTTATTTAAACTGCATATGATGTTTTTCCCAGATAATGAATTTACTAGATAATTAAAGCTTACTCAATCAACTGCCAAGGTGTAAACTATTTATTTATTTATTTATTTATTTTAGAGAGGAAGGGGATACCAGGGGAAGAGGGAGAGAGAGAATTGTAAGCAGACTCCACACCCCAACACAGGGCTCGATCTCATGGCCCTGAGATCATGACCTGAGCAGAAATCAAGAGTCAGCCGCTCAGGCGATTGAGGCACCCAGGAACCTCTACTTTACAGGCTTCTTAAACAGAAGATGCCAAACATAAATTAACTATTTCCCTAATGACTCAAGGTAATCATTATGGTCATTAATTTTTGTTTTGGGTCTAATTTTTGTCAGTCCCTGGCCCACTTCAGCAAAGGTGATTTCTGTTCTGCAAGCCGGTGAAGCAGATGAGCCACTTGATCGAACAGCAAATACCAAATAAGAGTAACAGTCAGTGAAACATTCAGTTCCGTTCAACTTTTTAAAAAGAGGCTACTCTGTTCTGTATTTCATATGTGATATCAGTCAGCAATCATTGTTATGACCCTTTGAGGTCATCATCATCCCCCTTTCTGTAGGTGGAAAGGGAACACGAAGTTTGGTGACGTTAAGTGTGTTGGCCCAAAGTAATCAGGACAGAATTCCAACATCAGCCTTTTGAGTCCTTTCTCTTTCACCACAACTGCCTTGGGAATGAGGCACATAGCTTTAGTTCAGAGCTTTGGTAGTAGTTATTTCTCTTGTTTAATATATCCCCTTTCAATTTCCAGTTTAGATTGTGTTTGGAGGTTTGTTGTTAGAGGAAGACCAAATTTTAGAACTGCATTGTCCAATCTAGTAGCTACTAGCCACTCCTGGCTATTTAAATTTGAAGTAATTAAAATGAAATAAAATTCAAAATTTAGTTTCTTAGTCACTTCAGCCACATTTCAAGTGCTCAGTGGCCAAGTGTGACTGGCTAGAGAGGCTGCCATTATTAGAGAGAAAGAACAATTCTATCATTGCAGAAAGTTCTATTAATTTCTCTCTTTAAGTCAAACATGCGTAACAAAATATGTAACAAAAATAATTTGCACGTAAAAAAAGAAAAAAGTAATTAGTGTGTATGTATCCATATAGGCGCCTATTTTATATAAGATGGTGAAAACTTATTGAGGGGGTACCTGAGTGGCTCAGTCGGTTAAGCATCCGACTCGTGGTTTCGGCTTAGGTCAAGATCTCAGGGTCCTGGGATTTAGCCTCATGTTAGGCTCTGGGCTCAGCACAGTCTCCTTGTCCCTTTCCCTCTCACTCTGCTTCTCCCCGTCCTTGTGCTCTCTCTCTCAGGTACAAATGAAATTTTAAAAAAAAACAACAAAAGAACAACTTATTGAGGACATGGGTTCTGTGCCTTCATTTCTATCTATCCATTTTTATGTGATATAATGTATAATTTATAATATAAAATAAATGTGATAGTAGGTAATTTGTATATATTTACATTTTGCTCATATGTGTCATATTTGTTTTAAGTAATAGTCTTTTATTTTCCCATACAAAGCATTCCTGAAAGTCAAATATATAAAATATTAAGGAAAATATTAAACCAGAGTTTGACATGTTCAGTGAGGGTAAAAGCGTTAATTCCTAGATAACTAAAAAATAAAATCTCCAATCATGCCTTTCAGGAATCATTTTTTCATATTCTTTAATTTTATTCTTTTCCATCATAACTGAGCGTAGTTAGTTGTTCTGTGTACATCTAGTGATATTAAAGTTTTTCTGCCTTTGGCACCCTGTAATCACTTTCATTTTGACCCAGTTGTGTTAAATTATAGATTAATACTGCTGCTTTTTAAAAATGAGAATTGGCATTTCTGTTTTCCCCATTTCCACTCATTTTTAAATAATAAGGTAAAATTTAGTAAAATAGTTATGCAATTTATAAACATTGTTGAAAAAGATGGTGATGAAGTGGTAGCAGGTGGTATGATTGATTAGTGGGTTTATCACCATGTTATAGATGTATTTATTCTTTAGAAAATGTAAAAATGTTCAAACAGGAAAGACAGCTTAGGAATATTAAAGTATGGGGCGCCTGGGTGGCTCAGTGGGTTAAGGCCTCTGCCTTTGGCTCAGGTCATGATCTCAGGGTCCTGGGATCGAGCCCCGCGTCGGGCTCTCTGCTTGGCGGGGAGCCTGCTTCCCCCTTTCCCTCTGCCTGCCTCTCTGCCTACTTGTGATCTCTCTCTTTCTCTGTCAAATAAATAAATAAAATCTTTAAAAATATATGTATTAAAAAAAGGAATATTAAAATATAACATGAGAAAGTACAGATTAATTGAAAGCAGAATATTTGTGAGTGCTTGAACTAAATCATAGATTGTTCATGTAAGCAAACACATTTAATTTTATGTAGCATTACAGATAATATATATTTGTTCTATATTTTATGTCTAAATATATACATGTGCCCATGAGCATAGTGGTTTACCACCTCACTGACTTGAGCTGTGGTAGAGTAGCATGTTACGTTAGGACCGAGTTCACTGATGTTTTGGAAATGGAAACCAGAAATGGGATGTTGAAAGTAAAGGCTTCCAGGTCCTTCACTGCTTCCAAGGGTACTTGAGGGCTTAAGAGCCTACTGTTTCCCACATTTAATCTTGGAGTGTTTGTACTTTAGCCCTGTTTTAGTCCATCTGGACCGCTGTATCCAAATCCCATAGACCGGGTGGCTTAAACAACAAACATTTCTCTTTGGGAAGTCCAAGATCAAGGTGACCGCAGATTTAGTGTCTGATAAGGGCCCACTTCCTAGTGTCTAGGCCTTGCTGTGTCCTCACATGCCAGAAGGGGAGAGCAAGCTCTTGGGTCTCTTTTATAAGAGCACTAATCTCATTCATGGGGGCTCCACTCTCGCGACCTAACCACCTCCCTAAAACTCCACCTCCAGATAGCATCACAGTGGGGATTAGGTTTCAACATGCTAATTATGGAGGGATGCAAACATTCAGTCCATTGCAAACTCTCTGAGATGAGAGGAATAGCCACATGATAAAAAGAAAATACTAATAATTTCAACAATAGGCATAAATACTTCGGTCGTTAGTTACATTTTTATTACTGCTGAAATATTACAAGCCCTTGCAATTAGTAAGCAGCTACTGCAGGTAGCAGTCAACACGTTTAGAGCTTTTTATATTCTTCCCCTCTGGATTGTGGGTAGCTTGAGGGGAGAGGCCTGCCTGTTTCTTTTTATCTGTGGTACACATCACAGTGCCTGGTGGTGTAGATTTTTCGGGAATGTTAATGGAAGGAAGGGAGCATGGAAACTTATTCTTGTAACTAGTTGTATTTGTATTATTTGTGAGGTTATTTAGTAGCGTGTGTGGAATAATCATTGAGGGTTCTTTGTGGTGAATGACTCGGCAACACTTGAAACTCTAGACATCTCACCTTTAGTCCAGTGTATTCACTAACTCCCTTTAAGTTTCTCTTCTTGGCTAAAGCTTCAGGTTAAAACCATTATTCTCAGCGTATAGGTGCTGTGAGTAGTGAATCACTTTGCCCTTCCTTCTCCATCTGCTGCATAGCCTGTGGCTAGAATGTGGCGCGTGTGAGGGGGTTGCTGAGGTTGGCTGGGCACCAAGGGTTCAACATTGCTGCATGGGCCCCCCCTTCCCTTGTCATGCTGCACATATACTGCTTCTGCTCCATCCTTAATGATAAAAATTTGCCCCTTTCCCAGATGAGGTAGCTTCCTGTGAAACCTGTGAGTTTCTTCGGTTTCTGTAAGAGAAAAATGAGTAGCAAGAACCCGGAGGGGAGAAGCAGATAGGCTATAGCAGATCACATCAATTCTCTCGAAGCCACGGTAAACAGCTGTGAATCTCAGCACATCTTGACCTTTGCCTTGGAAAAGACTGGCAGAAGATCCTGTGAGTGGTGCTGAATCTCTCTAGACCAGATAATACTAATTTGTTTTAGTTGGGTGGGTCAAATTGTGTCTGGGAGTTCCCAGTTGCAAACAGTCTTTTAGGGAGTAGTGGGGGGGGGGGTGAATGAAGCAGTAATAGGAATTGGATCATATTATATTGAATAATAGAATTCTGAAATATTTCTTGGACTCCCCTTATATTCTGTAGGTCTGTAATTGTGCATTCTTATTGTGATTCTTCTCTCATTAACTAATCAAAATAGCTACTTTTATTGTGTATTTACTCCGTGTCGGGCACACTGTGCTAAATTCTTTTTATTCTATCACAGTAACCTACGGTCCATGTTTTATCATCATCAGTTGAACTCCATAGTGGCATTTCTCTCACAAAAGTACAGATAACTAATATAAATAACTAATTTTTTTTCAACAGCTATTCGTACATGCAAATGAATATTGTATGGAAAAAGTTGGGGAGTACCAATCTATGATTTCAGAACAGGGTTTTGTCAGTTTGATCTAATTATGCTATGTCTTGACAGGGTTACAACTCTTAAATCTTTTTTTTTCTTTTTAAAGATTTTATTTATTTATTTGACAGAGAGAGAATACAAGCAGGCAGAGAGGCAGGCAGAGGCAGAGAGAGGAGCAGGCTCCCCACTGAGCAAGGAGCCCGATGCGGGACTCAATCCTGGGATGCTGGGATCATGACCTGAGCCGGAGGCAGCTGCCTAACCAACTGAGCCATCCAGGCATCCCAACGCTTAAGTCTTTTAATTGAGGAAATCTTACTAAGTTGAGTTGAGGGTTTTAGAGGGGCATACGGCAGGGCCAGAGGAGACTTTTGAGCCTTTTCTTTTATACACCTTTTCAAAATCTTCTGAAGAAAGAAAGCCAGGATTGTGGGCAGCATGGCCAAGTTGTACCTTTTCTCATCTCATTTCTGAGTGCCCTAAGAAAACAAAACGTGCACACTCTTCTTGTGAAGTAACTGCTGTGTAATTTGTGACCCTAACTTGCATTTAACACTGAACTTTGCCTACCTGGACAGAACCGCTAAATCATACTTTTCAGTGATTTCATTGTTAGACATGGAAAGCAGTTGTTTCTTCAGTGAAGTAATGAATGATGAAGTTTTGTTTTAAATATACAAGAAATTATCAAAGTTCATTGAGACTCTTATAAGATTTTTGTGTGTATTTTCCCCCAATTTTATTGAAATAACAGCAGTCTATATTAGTTGAAGGTGCATAGCATGATTTGACTTACATGTATTGTAATTATAATTGAAATGATTACAATAGATTTTTGTGTTTCTTAAAATATATAGCTGAAATCAAAAACTACAGACATTTTTTGTCTCTATCCATAAATAATAATAATAATTTACAGATATTTGGCATATATATGTGTATATATAAATAAATATACTTTTTTTTTTAGTTTACATTTTCTAGAAATGCTATATTTCAAGCTAAACTATAGTTATTTTTACTTGGAATGTGGTATATATTGCCTCTTGGATTATAGAACTCACCTAAAATTTGACATGAAAAGGGTAGTGACAAATGTCTATAAACACATTAAAGATTAAAACCATGGCTGAGTCCATTGAAAGGAAGTGATCTTATGAATTAGTAATGAAAGTGCATTTACAGGTTATTGTCTTACTAGGGTCTGAGTTTTAACAGCTGCTGGTAGTTTAATAGAAGTCTGGATAGCCCATAATTGAGTATTCATTCTGTTTATGGATTGTTTCTTAATAGAAACACTTAATAGTATTACCTATCCTAAATTACTTCAATGGGGAGTTATAAAAATGAAATAAGATAAGGTAAGTCCATATGTTTCGTATACATGAAAAGAAAAGTGCTCTCTCTCAGTGTATGTAATATAAAATTATGAAATTGTGTATTAAATATATTGAGTGGCAGTTTTAGGAGTTGGTTGAAACTTCATTTAGATCCCATGAATACAATTTGTGACAATTTCAAAGTATATTGGACTGAAAAAGTTAAATGTGTGTTATAAACATATAATATTATATGATTATTTATGTGAAACTGGAGGCCCAAGTATTTTAGGAGATGTCATATAAGCAATGACTGTATTAATGTCATTTTTGTGTATCATTTAATCAGCTACAATCATTTAATCATTTTGTGTATCATTTAATCAGTAACATTTTATTCATTTACTTCTTACTGCTCTGTGTTCTTGAAAACAAACTGCGTGTTTTAAGACTTTTCTAAACTTTAAATATTTTACTAATTTTCTGGCCCTTTCTGCAATTAGCTGGAAGGAAGCTGTTTTCTTATAATCAAAGTTGATAATACTAATTTTTAAACTAATCCAATTAAAGAACACAAAGGACAATAATCTTATTTTGTTTCTGAGCAAAGCACACATATTTTAGATAACAACTTTTAAATACTGTGTCTGAAACACCACATTAATGTAGCCATGTTATATTACTCATTATTAAAATTATCTTAATAACCACCACCAATTATCTTAATAGCCATAACCATTGATTCTTCCCCTTAATTATATAAAAGGGGAAATTTTGAAATAAATGGGATTTGAGTATCTCTCATTTATCTTGCACCATACCAGATACTTTGATGAGATATATAAACATCTCCAAACACCTGTCTTTGAGGAGCTTATTTTGTTAAAGGTAGGATAAAAAATATTTTAAAAATCATTAAAAAAGCAATTTGTAAATGAATGCCAAAGAATGTGGTAGAATTAATAAATGTTCTAGAAGTGAAAAGAGTGAAAGTTTTCAATATGATTTCCTTGAAAGAAGGATGCTCACATTTTAGGATGTTGGAAGGAATCAGAATTGATTTAAGACTGTTTACTAGATTTTTGAACCAAGACAATTTCCATCTTAGGTCTACTGACCAATTGTTGTAATAAAGAACCACCATCGGTCTTCGTGGGGCATAGTGTATAAGTAAGACGCGCATTATCTTTTCTTTATTTCCAGGCATACTTCCGACAGGGTGTTGCCCTCCAGTACCTCGGACGTCATGCCGATGCCCTGGCAGCCTTTGCCTCTGGACTGGCTCAGGACCCCAAGAGTCTCCAGCTTCTGGTGGGGATGGTGGAAGCTGCCATGAAATCTCCCATGAGAGGTAAATAGGATGAAAGTATTGGTCTGACAGTAATTTAAAGCAGGACATGTCTAGCCTTTGAAGACTTTGGACTCAGGCAGTGAAGACTGATAGCTTATCACATTTGCCAAGATTGGATATTTTACACAAGGGAAGATCAAGAATCACTGTCAATACCTGATGTTAATGAGGTAGGATGGGATGGTGGTAAGGCCACTGGCCCCGAAGATTATGGACCTGGATTATATATTTTTTTAATTTTTCATGAACTATATGACTGTGGGTGAATGAATTAACTTATCTGGATTTCAGGGTTATCTAAAGAATACTTTTTTTTTTTAATAGTTCTGAGATTCTGTACCTCTAAATCAAACACCTCTAGAAGTAAAGTGATTTACTTAGTTGGACCAATACGCCAGCTAGAAATAATCAAATAAGAGAAGATATTAGACATTCTAATACTTCATAAAAGGAAATATGGATCTAACTATAGGCTGTGTCTAACATTTTTCAGAGGAACATGAAAAGATTATGTTGAATTAAAAGGGAAGAGAAAAGACAGACATTAGATTACATGGTTTTCTCCTGCTCTTACTTCTGTTTTATACCAATTGGTATTCTGGAAGAACAATGGATTGAAAAAGGTATTGGAAGCTGGAGGCATTCTAAGTCCCCAAACCACGATTGGCTTCACTTTGAGGAACATTGATTTTTGCAGGAGAACTTAGACAGATTGGGCTGAAAGGATACACGTGGTACCATCTTTGCAGTGATGGAAACACTAAGGCAGATTGACGTCAAATAGTAGACAGCTAATAATGTTCCATATTAATTAGATTATGTCACGCAGAACTCTGTTTTATCTCTGAAATGGTATGTTTTTGAATGAACCTAAAAATTTTAATGGCAGTGCCATTAGACGTTTTATCTAGTTTTGAAAATATTTGTGGCATTATATAGCGTTACTATATTGGCTAGTACAGTACTTGGCTCAAAATAAATGCTAAGTAAAAGTTTGATGAACTAAATGGGACTCATATAGTCTCTGGGTGATTCATAGTTATAAAAAAAATGTTTTCTTGCAAGTGGAAGGTTGCATGTTTTAGAAAAAAAGAGATAAGGAAATCTCTCCTCATGTGATTTTGTAACCCCATACAAAGCTGAGTCTTTGCTTGTAGGAACCTAATGGCTTCTCCCACTGGGGGACCTGCTGTTAATAAACTCTGACTTAGAGCAGATGCGCTTTGGAGCTCCAGGGCTTGCAGGGGGAAGTGGACAACAGCAACAAAAATCAATGTCTCTCCTTGCCATTTTCTGGCATTTTCTCATTCTCTCCCTATACTCTTCTGTAAGCAATTTACATGGAACATTTTTTTATTTAGTTTGTGAAGATATCACTTCTTTATTCTGAGGTGTTTCTGCTGCTGCCTTAGAATACTGGAGTGAATGTGTTGAGATCAGCAGAATCATACTTACCATTTTGCCTTTAAAGCAATTTGTTTAGATAAATGTAAGGAAATCTTCCCTGCACTGCGAGACATCACTCAGTGCTGCCGTCCCCCTTAGGGTTTTCTGTGCCATGTTCTTTCCCATCTTGTGCTGAATGACCCGAGGCTGACCCTGGAGAAAGCTGCATCTTACAGGTGCCTAGAGCGCTTCAATATTTTCTCCTCTTTCCTTAAGGCAATTTGATTTATCTCATTTATTTTTAGCATTGCCTTTCTTACTGTGTCTATTCCAGGTGGGTTTCTCTTATCAACATTTTATAGAGGCTCTTGCTTTGCCCGGTGTTGTTCTGGGCATCATCTCACATCTTAACGACCTCTCTTTTTGTCATATGGTTGTAATTCACAAAATCTGTCATCATTTGCTGCCCATTTTTCACCCACTGTTTATTTTAGCCTCATGCCGCTCTCTAAGTTTGTGCTGTTGTTGCGTAGCTGTGCAGTTTGAGTCACTTTCCATAGAGGTCTGATCTGTCGTTGTGGCAATTGGTTTTGTTTTGTAATTCTTAAATGCAGCAGAGGAAGCTCCCTGGCCCAGGTACTTCTATAAGCAAACAAAACTCCAGTGATGTGCACGGCATCCCTGTGATTTGGCCTTTTGGGGAAGTTTTAGGATTTTATTTGTTTTAAGGGTAGGGCTGATCCGTATCAATATGTCCTTGTTCCCAAATAAATATTTTTATTTACCCATATTGAAACTTACTGATTTTTTTTACTCGATTTTTTTATACTGTTTCTTATACTGCTAACTGAATTGTCTGTTTTACTTGATTAAATCATTACTTTATGGTTCCACTCATGTTCACCAACCAAGATAGCAGTTAAACTACTTCTCCTGTGGATGTATTTACATCCTTATATATACTGTATTTCCTTATATCGTTAATGAAAATATGAAAATAAGTATAAGTAAAATGATACGCTTTTTCCTGACCTCTCAAGTTATCCTTTTCCTATTTTCTATTTCTCCCTTTCAGGTAGCCTTTCGGCAATTTCAGCTCATTGTATCTTGTAAATGTTTATGCAAATTTGCATGGTAGAGCATAGTACTATTACCAACCAAATTCAATAATATAATTACAAAGTGAGATTGAGTTTACCTTTATTTGTTCCTCTAAAGACGCCAGGGCTGCTTCTTGCTGAGGGTTCTCTTGTGTATATTTTCTCTCTCCCGTTAATTTGGTAATCTAGACTATTACATTTATGGGCATTCACCTGTCGTGGTGTTTCTAGCAGCTCCAGAGGATCCAGGGAAGCTAATTTTATGGAGCGCTGGTGGAAAATGGCTATGGAATGGATAAGCTTTTCTCTCAGGGTCAAGTTGGGCTCACCTTTTATTTGCCTAATTGCTACCCACCCTCGGAGAATTCTTTCCCTTTGATTTTCTTTTAGGTGGCAGTCACTTCACAAGAGGCCTATTTCTGAAATGTTCTGTTAGAAAAAGATTGGAGTCTAATCCCAGGGCTGCCATTTGCTATTGCATCCACTGAGCAAGGTTGCTTCCTTTCTCCACACTCAGTCCTCACCTGTAAGAGGGAAATGACAGTATATACCTCCTAGTATTGTTTGAGAATCTGCCACGGGGGCCTCTTGTCTGAGGCCTCAGGGCCAGAAAAAGCTGCATTTCTCATGAGTGTTGCTGTATTTTTTTTAAAACAGTTTGGGAATTGTAGAGATGATCTTTATTCTTTTGCTTCATTTTCTATGAAGTGTAGAGCCTGAAACGTCCTGGCCGCCTTTAGGAAATGGGCTGGGGATTTATAGGCTGCCTGTCTGTATGCTGAGGGTTTTTTTTTTGGTTTTTTTTTGGGGGGGGGTTCTTATCCTTACTTTCTCCTCACTCCGACTTCTGTATTTCCTACCTTTATTTCTATGGAAGGCCTTTGAATCCTTTTGGAACAAACCTGGGAAAATGTGAAGTGGCTTAGACAAAGAGCTAAACATGTCAGTGGTTTTTTCTTTTCTTTTCTTTTCTTTTTGAGGATGATTAACTTTTACTTTTGGTATAAGTCAAAAGTTTTCTAATTGTGGTAAAATATGTGTAACATAAAATTGACCATTTTGGCCATTTTTCATTATACGATTCAGCGGCATTACGTCCATCTACAATGTCGTGCAGCCATCACTACCATCCATCTCTAGAACTTTCTCATTTTCCCGAATTGATACCCTGTCTCCACTAAATAATAACTCCCCTTTCTCCCTCCCCCTGGCTCATGACAGATATCATGCCATCTTCTGTCCCTGTGAATTTAACTACTCTAGGTACCTCCTATACGCGGAATCATACAACAGCTGCTCTTTTGTGACAAGCCAAGTGGTTTTTTATTTAGTTGCCTCTTTAAGGAATCACCCTAAGAAAAGGTGAACGTTAAAATTCAGAGGATGTTATGAACGTCACCTCTAAATTTTGTTTTTTGGGAGTACTTCACCCTCATAATACTTCGCTTACTTTCTTACCTTTCATTAGTTGCTATTCTCTCTTTGGATCACTGTTTTGGAGATTCATTTCAGAATTGTTTCTGTCAGTTGCTTGGATTTGCAGTGCAGTACTATATTTTAGTGCTGTATCCAAGAATAACCAGCAGTGGTATCACCAGGTTTTTATAGTCATGTATGTATGGAAATGTTACAAGGGTAACTTGGAAGTCTCTGGGTCTTCCTAGTGCCGTGGACAAATTGAAATCTGTGAAAATGTTAGTTACCTTGATGTTTAAATGATGACACAATTCTTTCTTGTCATTTAACTTTTTGTTTTATATAAACTGAAAGAGCTCTGTTGGACCCATTTAGACATAGAAGTGACAGATCACTGTGAGGCAGCATCGTGTTCAGAGATATTAAATCCCAAATCCAGTGATGTTAATATGTGAATAATTGTATATCTCAGAACTGATGAAATATGGTGTATCTATTAGCTGAGTGAGATTGTTTATTAATAGTCTCTACTGTGTTCCTCCAAGCTCTTCAAATGTCAGGAAATGTGACTTTGTTCATCTTAGATTCTTAAAGCCTATACATTTTGAAAGCACATAGGTGGTGTTCAGTGAATGTTGCAGAGGCCCTCTACATTCTTACGTAGTTGGTTTAACATGGGCTATTTCATATATCATGCACGGTTTCTAGAAGTAAAACATCTTAACAGCTACACGCTGACAAATCTGTTTCACGTAGCCTGATAAAATCACGAAATTTGTCTCTTCGCTACTAGCCTAAGTTTACTCTAGAATAGGAATTAGAGTAATAGAACAGTAGAGTTGGAAAGAATCTCAGAGATAGCTAATCTAACCTATGTTTTTTATACATCAAAAAAAACTTGTCCTACCACTTTTATTTATCAAAAGCATATAGACCTGCTCACTGGAGCTTCGGACTAAAGAGTGTGGGCCAATGAGACATAATTACATAATTATTACATAGTTACAGAGAAATTTGATATTAAAAATTTAAACTTACAGAAAGAGAAATGGACTTTTGTGTGCATATCTGTGCACATATATATCTATGCACATAGATGTACACACATGTATGTACACACGTATATGTTTATGCATATGTGTACACAAATATATAGACATAGGCATATCTATAACATTATAGGTTTATGTAACCGTTACCAGAATCACAATTTATACATTTGACAAAGTGAGGAGATTTAAGCTGTGTGGCTTTGAAATCCAGATCTCTTTTTCTTTAGCTGAGTATTTTCTCCCATTATTCCACATCTGCTTCCTTTCCTATAATATTCTCTGGTTCCTTCAAGCTGGCCTGTTCTTCATTCTCCATCATTCCATGTGCCTGTTCTCTCTTGGCACCTTTGTTTAGGACAAAACTTCTGCCTAAAATATCCTCTACTCTCAGGGAAAAAAAAAAAGCTTAAGACTTGTCTAAATCCTATCTACCCTTTCTTTTAGAAATCAAGTTGTTTTCATGAAGCTTTCGGATTACCCTTAATAATCACTCCCTTTTCCAGACTCTTATGACATGTATGTATATGAGCTTGCATTTTTTTTATCTGTTAATGTATCTATAGTCTCTTTCCAATATACTGCAAATGGAAATTTGTTCTTTTACCTCTTGTTCCTTCAACTTTTTTATTTAGTGAAAATTTGTACAATTTTTTAAAGGTTTTATTTATTCATTTGACAGAGAGAGAGGGATCACAAGTAGGCAGAGAGGCAGGCAGAGAGAGGGGGGAAGCAGAGAGCCCAATGTGGGGCTCGATTCCAGGACCTTGAGATCATGACCTGAGCCGAAGGCAGAGGCTTAACCCATTGAGCCACCCAGGTGCCCCGAAAATTTGTACAATTGAAGATTTTTTTTTGTGGGAGTCCTCTTCCAGGTATTTCCCTCAGTCCTCTAATTGTGGCAATATTCTCTCTTCTTTCTAACATGATGCAATTTTAGAGGTTCAATTAGAAGGCTCCTTTTTTTGAAGTCGGCTATGATTGCTATGGTTAAAAAAAAACCCACCAGCTGAAGCAGGGTATCTTTGTTGCTATTAGTCATTTTGGTCTCTCTGTGTCTGAAAGCTCTTCCTGTGTTTTGGGAGTTTCCTATTCTACATCTGCCTCCTGCCTTCCACTGTAAAAGCTGAAATCATCAGATCCTAATGTTCCCATCCTCCTTTGCAGCCAGGATCCACCTCTGAGTCAGGAGCTAAAGGTCCAAAGAAGAAAGGATGGCACAGAATTTGTTCTGGTGGTGTTGGTTGGCAGCTGTGACGTCTGTTTTCTAAAGGTGGCATTCAGTGGTGGCAGAGGCAGCATTGGAAGCCGTGTCCTGTGTTTAGTTGCAATAGTCATGTTGTTTTCACTACAGAGCTTTTGTGGCATGATTTTTGACTGTGGGTCTGGAGGCCTGCTTTTTTGCCCTTGGCAGTAGCTCTTCAGTGCATTTCTTTTCTACTTATAACCAGCCAAGATTGGTTTCTTTTGTCAATAAGTAAGAATTTTGCCCAGTATGGCATCAAAAAGCCTGGCCGTAGAGCCCTGCAGTGGGTTCTGGTCTTGGCTGTGTCCCAAGCTCTGACCTTGGGTGAATCACTTCAAAACTTAGATGCATCATTGCTAAAATGGGTATTTTCAAGGTCTTTTCAGCTAGAAAATTCTATTATTTTTGCCTCTGCTAATTGGCTGGTGGGCTGCTAATGGGATCATCATTGGCTGCCAAACCCATCAGCGGGTTCCACCAAATTCTGCTCCCATTGATTTCAGTATAGTACTATTCTTTTCTAGTAACTCCTGGGTTCTTGTGCCTGTATTTAACCCTACTGGTTAGCTAGTGTTTACTGGTACCGCTCACACTTGCATCTTGACAGGTGTAAAAATGTTCTTTGTTCTCTATTTAGTGATCTGATTGAAGGGGAAAAATGCTTTAGGCATCAGTAGGTTTCGAGGTTTCTGTGGTAATGTTGATTCAGACGAGAGCTCCTCAGTGTGGAGTTGAAATTCAAAGTCATAAATCGTAAAAATTACATTTTAATGCAGTACCGTTGGCTGAGATATTCGAGATTTAAAGAGACCAGCCTTTTAATAGTTTTTTTTACATATGCACAGTGGAACAACTAATGCGAACTAGTTTTTCACGAAAGCTAACAAATGCGTTGTAAGTGCCACATCATTGTGGGGTTATAGTCATTGGCTCTGCAATTGTCTTTAAAAAAAATGGGAGAAGGGGGAGAGGGCACTTAGAGGTCATCCTCTAAGCTTCAGATGGAAAGAATCTCTTAGTGGCTTTCAAACCCCTAGTCTATGTCCTTTTCAGATACCACAGGAAAATAAAATGAGATCAACATTAATTTTGTCTTCTGTCTTACCTTAGTAAATTCAGATGATTTTTTCTTTTATGCTTTCATTTGTGACCGCAGCAAAAGCTGATAATACTTTTTTATTTGGTCATACTGGTCTTAGAAGCCGCAGTAGATGCTGGATTGCAGTGAGGATGATGGGGACTTTGTTGGGAGAGCTTCTTTCATTGCATCTTCCAGGGCAAAGGTAGATGGAGTTTTATTAAGCAGTCATTCAGATTCAGATTGCACAAACATTTATTGAACACCAGATGTGTTAAGGACTATCACCTGTGTGGCAATGGCAAGTTTTCAGTTTAGTGCCCACATTGTGCCAATTGCGATGGCGTTATTGTAAAGCATTAAATATTCTACAGCGGTGTTTGCACTTAGCTGGGGAAATATCTTAAAAATTAACATACACAGAGCAATTCTAAAATAGTTAAGGGTCAAATGGCAATACTTATTATAAAAATGCAGCTGAAGTTTAGATACAAAGAGTCAGGTGGGCTGGAGGGCCTTGAGGATACCATATGGTGGAGTCCGAACGTGAGGGTTGTGTTTATAAGATTTTGAGAAGACAGCAAGACGGAGGAGGGAAAACTGTTCAGGGAAAGTGGCATGTAAAATTCAAAGAAAGACCAGAAGAGAAGGTGAGTGTGGCTTACGCGTATGCAGTACGAAGAAGGCGACTACTAGACGGAGGCTGGGGTTATGGAGTCGTATGGGTAAGCGGACACGGGGGGTGGTACTAGAGGAAAGGTTGAAGACTTTGTACTTGAAATGGCCCATAAAGAGGTATGATACACATTTGTTTCTAGAGCATATTACAAAAGAGCATATTACAAAATCGTTCTACATTCTCTTGTTTCCTTTTTTTATTTTTCCCCAGACTCCCTCGAGCCCACTTATCAGCAGCTTCAGAAAATGAAACTGGACAAGAGCCCCTTTGTGGTCGTGTCTGTGGTTGGGCAGGAACTCCTGACAGCTGGCCATCATGGGGCCTCTGTGGTTGTCTTAGAAGCCGCTCTCAAGATTGGCACCTGCAGCCTCAAACTGAGAGGTTCTGTTTTCTCTGCCCTGAGCAGTGCTTACTGGTCTCTTGGAAACACAGAGAAGAGTACCGGATACATGCAACAGGACTTGGATGTAGCCAAGACCTTAGGTAGGGTTGCTTCTGTCTTTTATTTCAATACAGAAAGGAAATAAAGAAAGCTGATTAGCCTGACATGGATGGGAATAACATATGCAGTGAGAAGTGAGTGTGACTCTAGAATGTTCTCTGTTTTAGAGTACTTAGTCTTCAGGGCTTTTCTTATAACAAGATACCAAGTCTCCCAAAAGGCCAAGTTCTGTGGACTAACATATTCATTGCCCTCTTCAGAGATTTGGGCTCACAGATTTAATATCCCAAATGATAGTATTGATGGGTGAATCCTTCATCTTAATTTGAGTTTTTGCCTACGTTAGAATGCATCAGCATTTTGTCAGAGGTAACAATATGGTGCAGTGGTTAAGAGTGTGGCCCGTGGAACCAGATGGCTGCATTTAGAATCCCAGCTCTGCCACCGACTAGCCATGTGACCTTCTGCAAGTTGCCTCACCTCTCGGTGCCGCCATTTCCTCACTTGTAAAATAAGTGTGGCTTATGATTATTATTGTTGTTACAGTGATTATTCAGTGACTTGCAGCACCGCAGTGAGAGAAGAGATACAGTAAATCTATCATCAGCACGCTTGTAAAGAAGCAACATGTCATAGTGGGTTTAGTTAAATGACTGAATCAACACACCGATGGTTGTTTAGAACCAGAGGTCATTAGCAGAGCATTGAGGTGACTCATAGCAGCTGGTTTGTGTCAAGGTCTTTAACCTGTCATTGCCAGGATACCTATGTCCCTGAATGTAGTTTATGTCATAACAACCGTTGTCGTCCAGAGCTTTAAGTCCTAGGACCATAACTTACTACACAGAGTCTTGTAGAAGAAGAAAATACTTTTCTTCTTTCTTCAAAGAAGGCAAATGAAATATTAGCTGGTAAACCTGTGGTTCTTAAATTAAGATGGGCATTATAAATTATAATTAACACTGTAACTTAGAGAAATTTCATCTTTTTTTTTTTTTTAAATCCACTTCAGGTGACCAGACAGGAGAATGCCGAGCTCATGGGAATCTGGGCTCTGCATTCTTCTCCAAAGGAAATTATCGGGAGGCTCTCACTAACCACAGGCATCAGCTGGTGCTCGCTATGAAACTCAAGGATCGAGAGGTAGGAAGTTTACCTGCAGACCAAAAACATTTTTTTTTGAAACATGGAGTCATTTTGCTGTTCAGAATGTTTTGCGTACCATAAAATGTTACTTTTAGAAGTTGATAATCATTGCCTCTATCTTTAATGATGGTCGGGTTTAGAATGTCTACTACATACAGACCTTGGGGCTGTAGAATTGAATGAGACTTGTTCCCAACCTCAGGATCTTAACAGCTTGCCTTGTTCGGATGCATGGTTCTTATTCTATTCAAATATGAAAGGAGAAAACCCGTGTAAAATTAACAAAAAACTGTGTCTTCATGATATATCCATTAAATTAAAGAAGCACACATTTTCTTTACTTGAGATGGCGTATCAGTACTGCAGACTCTTCATGTTATTTCTTTGGTGGATCTTTAACTTAGGTGGTAGAAGCATATGAATTCTGATTGAGAGACTTGAATTACAATGACGAAGAATATTATCCTATCTTTATTAGAGAGATGGGATGTAGTAATCTCAGAGAGTTGATATCCAGTAGATGCAGCATGAGGAAGTGCTAGCAAAGTGGAGACAAGGATGGAGTTTGGAATAAAATAGACCCAGACTGGAATCCCTGCTGTCGTACTTTCTGGTTCTGGGATCTTAGGGAAATTAATACTTGGCTCCTCTTTGCCTCTGTTTTCTTACTTAGAAAATAATGATTGTATTTATTCCATACACAATTGTGTTAGGATTATGAATAATATATATGTAAAGTACCTAGAATGGTACTTGGAATTCCATAAATGGTAGCTTATAATATAATTTATTAATAAGGAAGAGAAGGGTAATAGAGGCAACAACAAATTTATGAATCAACCTATGTACTGGGAAATATATTTAGTTACATCTTAGAATTTCGCTGTGGAACATTATAGAGATTAGTTTTATTATTTAAACGACCTAGCATCTTTGAGTCTCTAGAACATGGTCAGTCACTAGGAAGGAACTGGGGAAGAAAAAAGCCTTTGTTTTAATAGTGTGCTGGACTCTCCCCTTGGGAAGGGGAGAGACTTCTGTAAAGTCTCTCTCATCCGTAGGTGTCAGAGAAAAGCCTTTGAAAGCTGCCAAAATGTATCATTCAAGAGAGACTGACTTCAGGTGATTTTATTCTCAAGAGAGTTACCTAACTACTTTTCTCTTTGCCTTTTTATGCTTAGTTTACAAACAATTCCTATAAGCCAGATGATCTGACTTCTTGATATTAAGAGAATGGAAAGAGGGATCAGATTTCTAGATGCAGATAAAATGATGGCATTAGGTGAGAGCCAGGTTTAAGAACTCAAACAGCTTAATTGTCTAGGTAGAGCCCTTTAGTGAAGACTGGGATGGTTATAGGTATGTCAGGAGCTGCATTTATACTGTTTTCCTGACCTTTGGGATGCATATGTATTAGCCCAATTACTGGATGGGGTAGAAAGACTTGTCATTAGGACATAGGATTATCATAGGTATTAAAAAGGAGAAGTGAAAATTTTCTGCCTTCCCTATTCTTAATAGTGTAATTTTTTTAGCCTGTGTTTTCTGGGTTTTATAAACCTTTGCTGTACAATAAGTTATTAAGAAATCATTGGTTATAAGGATGGAGGGGACCTTGAGATTATTATTGGAACCAGTTCCCTTCCCACATATTCCCCTCTTGGAATTTCCACTTGCCACAGACACCCTCCTTCCCCCTCTGTTGGCCTCTGCTTAACCACTACTACAGTAGTTCACAAGCCTGCCTACTGGGACACCTCCTCATGTATAAGTAAGACTGATTTTACCCCTCTGGGACTAGATAATGTTGAGTTACCATAATTAATGGCCTGTGGCTTCTCCTTTTCCAAGTTGAAAAATCCCATTAATTTTCTCTTTTTTTTTTTCCCCATTAATTTTCTCTTCAAAGTTTCTCATTATCAAAACTTGAATAATTTTTACAATCCTCCTCTGGCTGTTCCACTTTCCCTGTTGCCCATTCTGGTTGCTTGTTAGCCGTAGGTTGGCCACCGCAGAAGCCTTCTTTCAGGATGCTCTGTCTTCTAGCCTATGAGCCTGCTCTGTGTTGACGTATTTATCTGGTTTCTAGACTGACCTGTAGGATTCTCTTGACTCTCACTGTGTCTCTTCTGTTGTATTCGCCTGTGGAATCATAGGGTACTATTCATTTTCTTAAGAATTTAATGTTAGTTTCTTACCTTTGCTCTTAATTTTTAATGTTGTATTTGAGTGCTGCTGCTTGTCTATCTGCATTTAGCTGGAAATCTCTATTCCCACATCCCTGAAACCAGCCAGTAGCTGTTAAGACTAGAGTTAATATTGGTCCAGTACTTAAAGGAACATACAAGATGCCTAAGGAGAACTATTGCAATAATACATATTCCATTCAGTTTCAAAGTTTTAGTTGGCGGGTCTTCTGTGACATGATTCAGTTAAGTGTGACATCTGCTCATAAAGTACCTAATGTGCACAGCACTGCGCTGAGGGTTCTGGATCTATGTTCTCTTTGAGACAGAGCTTTAATATAACAAAAATATTAAAAAACAATGCTTGAACAATAAATAATGAGCATTCTCATTATTAATCACTGCCAAGATACTCGAATTCCAGAAGACTGTTGTGGACTTGTGGGAGCTTTGTGAAATAGGTGGAACTCAAGTTGGCCCCTGAGTGAGATGTAGAAATTGCCATGCAGGCTTCTCAAATCTGGTTAGTATGTCTTGTGATCCCTTATATCACTCCTCAGGGATGAGATAGTTCATACTGTTAGCAAAGATCAGATACTATTTTCTTTTTTAAAGATTTTTTTTTTTTTTTATTAGAGACAGAGACTGAGAATGAGAGGGGAGAAGGTCAGAGGGAGAAGCAGACTTCCTGCAGAGCTGGGAGTCCGATATGGGACTCGATCCCGGGACTCCAGGATCATGACCTGAGCCAAAGGCAGTCGCCCAACCAACTGAGCCACCCAGGCGCCCCAGATACTATTTTCTGCTATCCTATTTGTTATGGTTTAGCTTTTTTTTTTTTTTTAAAGATTTTTATTTTATTTATTAGAGAGCGAGAGACTGAGAATGAGAGGGGAGAAGGTCAGAGGGAGAAGCAGACTTCCCCCAGAGCCGGGAGTCCGATATGGGACTCGATCCCGGGACTCCGGGATCATGACCCGAGCTGAAGGCAGTCGCTCAACCAACTGAGCCACCCAGGCGCCCTGGTTTAGCTTTTTTAAAGCTAAAAGGCTTATTAGCTTTTTTTAAAAGGTAATATTTTTTAGTTTTATCCACTTATATAAAAAATTCATGAAAATAACCAGCCATAAGCCTACCATCCTTTTAATATTTCGGGTATAATCTTTTGGTCATATATATACATAATGATTGTTTAGACCTATCCATACAAAAATTGAAATCCTATTGTGATACTTTTATACCTTGTTTTTCCATTAATATTTTTTCACTTAACTTTCATACATTTCTGTATTTTTTAAATGTTCTACTGAAAGTTTTATGGTTTGATCACAAATTATTTGATCTATACCTCTACCATAATACATTTAGTTTGTTTCAGAATTTTTGGTATTATGAAATCTAGAAAAACATCTTTGTAAATAAATCTTTGAACATATCTCCCATCATTTCCTTTGGCTAAATTATTAAAAGTGGGCTTCTGGGAAAAAACATATTAAGGCTTCTGATACTACTAAATAGCTCTCAGAAAGGCTGTATCTGTTTTTAATCCTACCAGCGATGTATCAGATGTTCCATTTCCCTGAACTGGCCAACACAAGGCCTTGGTAAATAATAAATAAAATAAACTAAAAAGTCAAATTGATAAGTAAAAAAAAAAAGTGATATTTTACTGTTTTATACTGCATTTCTTTGACTGCTATTGGGGCTACTGTTTTTTGTTTTAAAGATTTATTTGTTAGAGAGAGAGGTGGGGAAGGGGCAGAGGAAGAGGGAGAGAGAGAATCTCAAACAGACTCCACGCTGAGTGCAGAGCCCACTGCAGGGCTCCATCTCATGATCCTGAGCCAAAATCAAGAGTTGGATGCTTAACCAACTGAGGTACTCAGGCACCCCAGGGCTGACTATTTTTAAAAAGGTCTTTTATAAAGCGCTTTAATACTCATCCTATTTTTTTTGTCTGTTGTAATGTTGGTTATTTTATTTTTTTATGGTTTTTTTTAAAATTTTATTTATTTGTTTATTTATTAGAGAGAGAGAGACTGAGAATGAGAGGGGAGAAGGTCAGAGGGAGAAGCAGACTTCCCGCAGAGCCGAGAGTCTGATACGGGACTCGATCCCGGGACTCCGGGATCATGACCTGAGCCGAAGGCAGTCGCCTAACCAACTGAGCCACCCAGACGACCTATGGTTTTTTTTTTTTTTAATGTTGGTTATTTTGTATTGATTTGATCCTGTTACTGGGTTCTTTTTTTCTGGCAATCTCTTTTCTGGCCCGTGCCTTCCTCCGTGCCATCTCTTGCCTGGACCCTTGCAGAACTTCCCACACGAACATGTGCTCTCTGCCAAGTAAAGAGGAGAGGGTGTTTACTACTTGGACATATGAGCATAGCCTAAAGTTGCTGCCATAAGTCGGTAATTTCTTTCAAGTATAGTGCAGTGTGGTTGAGAGTGGGAACTTAGATAACAGTTATCTTAGATCCTTACTATATCAGCCCAGTGAACTGTTGGACAGTTTGTGCTCAAAAGCAATTTTTAATTACTGTTGCTTCATTATGCATTTTACATCTGCTACAAGTTTCGTAACATTATTATTTTTAAAAAAATGTCTAAGATAACCGTGTCTCTTCACTACCCCCAAATAAATTTTAAAATCATTTTGTCAAATTTTGGAGACTCTTCCATTGGTGTTTTTGTTGGAATTTATATATAATTATGGATAAATTAATGCCTTTTCAATAGTCAGTCTTCGTTTTAGGAGCCTGATCTGTTCTTGCATTTCACTTTTTATGCCCTTTAGTGGTCTACACTTTGAGGGAGAGTATTGATGGCACATAGGAAGGGTGTTTGTTTTACATGTTTTGTATGTTTTGACCTGTGAAAATTCTCTCATAGCTCATAATTTTTTGTTGATTCTTAACGAATTTTCTTGTAATGGGATTTTTTTTTTGCAAATAATGAGTGTTGTGCATTTGTTTCCTTATGTTATATCCCTACTTTTTTTTTTCCTCTTAATTATTACACGCCTAGGACTTTGAAAACTCTCCCCGAAAGTATCACTCTTTCTCTTGAGTACAAAAAGTTCAGAGAATGTACTTTTTATGATTATCCTATTCTTACATTGTATCTGTGACCTCAAATTGTACCGCGGTTTCCCTTTTACATTATTTTGATATTGAAATAAAATAATAGGAAACTGCCTTTTGAAACAAAAACTACCCACTGTGAATGCAGTGACTGTAAGAATAACAAGCCACCTCATTCTGCATTTCACATCTTTGGCTGTCGTACATTTTAGTATTTTCCCAAATAGTGACATAGCAGCCTGGACCACTTTGTCCACTGACCTTAAAGAACAATAGGGTTTTCTTCTATACAATTACTCTGAGATACTTAATAGGGGAGGTGATACCTTCTCCACAGGAATTTTTCATTCTAAGTAACCTTCTATCTGCTTTAATGGTTTGAAAATTAATTTCAGGTGCCCACAGAGACCTTCCTATGAGCCAATATTAATTGTCAGAAGAGTGCATAAATTATGTTGTATTAGCGATGTTGTTCTCTATTCAGGGAATCTGATATGCAAATATCCTGATGACTCTGAATTTTTTTCATCAGTCTGATTTCTCTCCTGAGCATCATATTTCTTTATCCAGTTGCCTCCTGAACACCCACCTTCAATTCCGTATGCCTAACTTAGCCCTCAGTCTGTGCCTATGTCTGCATTTGCTATTTGTGCTGTTGTCTAAGCCACCTAAATCTCATGTTTGGCCTGTTACTGGGTTCTCTTTTTTCTGGCAATCTCTTTTCTGGCCCGTGCCTTCCTCCGTGCCATCTCTTGCCTGGACCCTTGCAGAACTTCCCACACGAACATGTGCTCTCTGCCAAGTAAAGAGGAGAGGGTGTTTACTACTTGGACATATGGGCATAGCCTGAAGTTGCTGCCATGAGTCGGTAATTTCTTTCAAGTATAGTGCAGTGTGGTTGAGAGTGGGAACTTCGATAACAGACAAACTTGAACTTTGGCTCTGCCACTTTTTACCATGTGATCCGGAAAATTATCTAAACTCTTCTAAGTGTGATGGACAGGAGAGTTGTTTCCAGTTTTGGGGCTGTAATGAAAAAGCTGCTAATAAACACTCTTGTATGTATCTTTTGGGAAACATCAGCACTTTTATCTGTTAAGCGTTGGGTCATGTGTATGTTTAAATTTATTAGATTTTTACCAGCTTTCCATAGTAGTTGCACCAAGTTATATCATCAGCAATATAAGGGATTGTGAGCCTTAATAGCAGATAAATAAAAAAATAAAAAGAATATGGAAACATAAATATCTGAGTAGATAATTCTGTAAGTGATTATAATAGTAACTACTTTGCTTATTGTTGTAAGGATTAAATGAGTTCATATAAAGTGTATCCTTAGCACAGTGCCTGAGACACAATAAGAATTCTAACACGGTGCTGTTATTATTGGCATTACTGTTACCACCATCATTTAAATGATTCATATACAGTTGCATATGCCTATGTAACATTAGGGCTTAATTCAGTGTAAAATTGTTTTCCCCCAGATAGTCAAGTAAAAAAGCATGTTCACATGCTTGGAAAAAGTGTTGTTTATCCATTAGGTAACTTTGCATACTTCTTGTCACAATGGAGAATGTAAATACTGTGATTTGTGAAATGTTTTAACTCTGCCCTGATTCTAGTTTCTTCTTGATATGATCCATCACCTAGAGAAATCTTTGAGTTATTCCTCGAAAATTCAGTTCTGATCATGCAATTTTCCTTCTTAAAAGCCTTTGATAGCTTTTTCTTGCTTTCAGAATAAAGTCCAAACCCCTTCATCATCTTTTTTTCATTACTTCAACTACTCTGTATGGCATACAACTTACCATCTGTTCGTACAAGCCTGCTTGCCATACTTTGTTAAACGTGGCTTATATTTTACCCTCCGCATCTTTACTTGTTCTAGATCCTCTGCATAGAAGACCCTATCTCTGACCCCTCAGCAAGATTTTCTGTATTCAGGTTTCATTAAATCGTCTCTGCATCATGAAAGCTCTCTTTTTCCATTTTTTCTTTTTTACCCATTATTATACAAATGTACATACATTTGTATATTTGTAAATACAAATACAATTATATAATAACCCATTATTATGCAAATGTTGGTGAAGCCCAATTTACCAATCCTCCCTCCCCTGCTTTTTTTTTTTTTTTAATCGTTAGTGCCTTTTGTGTTCTGTTTAAGAAAATGTTTGTGTATCCGGTGTCATGAAAATATTCTTCTATGAGCCTTTATTGTTTTACCTTTTGTGATTCGGTCCCCTGCCACTTGGAATTTACGTTTGTGTTTGGTTTGGGGTAGAGGTCAAAGTTCAGCTTTTTCCCTTATGAATATCAGTTGACCCAGTACTGAATATTCCACAAGACTGCACTGTGTGCTGCTTTTGTCGTAAGTCAGGTATGAGGTATTTTATAAAAGACTCTCTTTTCTGCGCTGGTGATCTCTTTGTCTATCTTGATGCCAATAGCACATTGCCTAATTACTGCAGCTTTTTAACGAGTCTGGAATTCTGATCATGTAATTCTCGTAGCTTTGTTTTTCTTCGAGATTGCTTTGGCTATTCCAGGTTCTGTACATTTATGTACATGTAAGTAAATGTATATATTTTAGAATTAGCTCTGGGTTTCCCCATCTTTTCCTCATGGGATAGCACTGAATCTATAAATAGATTTGAATCTTACAGTCCTTGAACTTGGTATATTTCTCCATTTATTTGGGCCTTCTAAAATCTATTTCAGCAATGTTTTATAGTTTTCAATGAAGAACTATTGCATATCTTTCTATAGTTTTATCTTTAGGTTTTAGGGGTGTGCATGTGCATATATGCATGTTGTTGTAAAGAGTATTTTATTATTTTCTCTTTTAATTCAGCAGTATTTTATTTTATTTTTAAATTCTAGGGTAATTAACATACAATATTACATTATTTTCAAGTGTACAATATAGTGAGTCAGCAATTCTATCCATTACTCAGTGCTCATCACAATAAGTGTACTCTTAATCCCCTTCACCAGTTTCTCCCACCCCCTACCCAGCTTCTCCCTCGTAACCACCAGTTTGTTCTCTATTGTAAGCGGCATTTTTTTTTAAAGATTTTATTTATTTATTTCTCAGAGAGAGAGAGAGAGAGCACAAGCAGGCAGAGTGGCAGACAGAGGCAGAGGGAGAAGCAGGCTCCCTGCTGAGCAAGGAGCCTAATGTGGGACTCGATCCCAGGACCCTGGGATCATGACCTGAGCCGAAGGCAGCCGCTTAACCGACTGAGCCACCCAGGCGTCCCTGTGAGCGGGATTTTAAAGTTTTATTTTTCCCTGCTTCTCTTCCTCAACCCAGATATTCAGCAACCCTGGGAATAGGTTTATTTGCTCAGCCATTCATATTCCCATACTACTTTGTTTTTCATTCTTATACTTTTACCATTATATAATTAATATGTGAGTTAGTTATTGATGTAAAAGATTACAACATCATCCTTTCCAGAAGTAACCCCTGTTACCAGTTTGAAGTATTTCCCTTCTAGACCTACACTGTCCACTGTGGTAGCCACTACTGTGTGTGGCTGTTGAGCATTTGAAAAGTGAATTGTTTAAATTGAGAAATGCTGTGAATGTAAAATATACACTGAACTTTGAGGACTTAGAATGAAAAAGAAAGAACCCAAAATATCTCTTTACTAAGTTTTTATATTGACTAACACGTAATAATATTTTGGGTACATTGGATTAAATAAAATATGTTATTAATTCCGCTTTTCTTGTTTTATATTTTTATGTGGTTACTAGAAAGCTTAAATTATTTCTATTAGGCAGCATGGCTGTAGCCCATTTTCTCTTATGGTTTTGTTTTTCATACATGGGAATATGATATTGTTTTCCAAATGTTTTTTTCATTCAATGGTCTTAAACTCCTTTTCATGTTAACACATGTAGATCAACCACATTTTTCTGAACTTCTGTGTAGTGATGGAGTTATGGTTGTACCATTCATCTGCTGATGGAATGTTCAGGGAGATTTTTTTTTTTTTTCCCTTTTACAAGCATGGTTGCCATAAAAAAGACCTTGTACAGCTCACTTTGTACACATTAAGAGTAGAGTAGGGTCTAGCAAGTGGGATTGCTGGGTACAAAACTATTATAAGCATCTTAAATTAAAAGATTTTCTCAAATTGCACACCAAAAAGTTGTTCTAAACCCATGAGCCTTTGATATTAATCTTTTATTTTTTTTTCAAACTGATTAGCAAAACATAGTCCCTAGTGATACCTCAGTTATATTATTATACAAACATTTGTTTGTAATGGTGGTCTTCTCCCCACTGTATAATTGGCAGCTTCTGGAGGGAAAGGAGAATAGCTTATTTATATTGATAATCTCATTCATTCCCTCATTCAGCACATGTTTACTAAGTGCTTACTGTGTCCCAGATGCTATAATGCCTTTGGGTATAAAGATGGATATGCCATTGTTCTTGCCCTCAAGGAGCTCAGATATTCTGGCAGACCATCTGCAGTGTTCCAGTCCAGTGTCAATAAATGCTTATTAGCCTGGAGGAAAAACACTGAGGCTTATATAGTAGGTAAAGAGTGCTCTTATCTCCTTGGTTCTTAGGAATAGTGGTCTTCGTTTTGTTCAGAGCTGGAGAGGAAGACTTACGGAAGCTCAGTCGTAAATACCAACTAAGTTTACTTTTCTTTCCTGAAGGTACTTTGTGTCAGTAACTAAAATCTAGTTTACATTCAAAACATACTTTTTATATTCTGATTATCCCTATCATAAAACAATCTTTTATATAAAGATTTTTAATGAAATTTCATTCTTTGTAATTTTGAAGATTAAAGGCAAATTATAATCATTATCAACTTATGAACCTCTGGGTCACAGGAACAGTTACTTTTCCCCCTCCCCAAGGACTACTTGACTTTTTGAGAAAATTGATCCTTCTAGATTTCCTTTAGGATGTAGCTACAGGAAATTAATTAGACGGTTTTTGATGACATCATCCCAACCACAGCACTTTCTCTGAAAACAATGCTATTTTTCTTGGACCTTTTTGCGGCATTTTCGACACTGTGTGTATTAGTATATTAGTATAAAGTCCACACAAAGATTTGTGGGGGGGGGGGGTCCACACACACACACACACACACACACACACACAGAATGTAGTGAAATAACTATAATACTACCAGTAGGACAGCAGAGTAGGTTAAAAGGTAAAAAGCATTCCATTTTAGCAGAGAACCATAGCCTCATAGGGAGTATTAAGTTCAGGAGGAGAATGCTTGGCAACGTTTTCAGTGGTGTGTATCTTACAGGCTTTTAAGAAACAAATAAGATTCTTAAGCTGTAACTCTTCAAATCACTGAAGAGTTGGAAAGTAGACACTTGTGAAGAATGGCGATAGGACATCAATTTCTTGATTGTGCTCTTTGTACTTTGTATTATAAATTAGCTGAGCCAGAGCTTTTGAGCCTGTAATGAGTTATAAAAAAGCTCTTTTTCTTATACTGATAAAATACTTATTGCCTTAAAAGAAATTGCACACCCAGTGTGTATGTATGTGTAATCCCTGATATATTTGCAAATCATTCTGCCCTTAGCTGTTCCATTCTCCCAACTAATTTTTTCAAGTTCTACTTTATCATCACTTCATCCATTATATTTTTGGGTGTCCTCTTCCAGCTAGGGTGTTTGGCAGTCTCTTCTACAGACTAGAAGAAACCTCAGACCCAGAATGAGGAGATCTAAATTTGAATCCTGGTTTTGCTACTAGTGGTCATATTATGGGAAGCCCTCTTGTTGCTGGCTCACCGCCTGTAAACAGAAAGACCAGATCAGATGATGTTTTACTGTCCAGTGTAGTAGCCACAAGCAGTTACATTAAATTAAATTAATTAGAATTAAGGTAAACAATTCAACTCCCCAGTCACAATAACCACATTTTAAGTACTCAATAGTCTATGTGTTTAGTGGCTACCCTATCAGATATCATAGAAAAAAATTTCTGTTATCTAAAGTTTTATTGAATAGTGTGACTAGAGTTTTAAGTAGCTCTAAACTTTAGTCAGAAGGCAAAAAGTGCATCCATGTGAATCATAGACCACCTTTATTTTTCCATAGTACCTGCTATTTATACTAAAATCATCTGTACTTTTTTTTGATAAACAGGGAAGATTCTGCTTCTGATAATGGCAAAGTAGCTCAGCCACATATAACAACTATGAACTTTGGGGAAAATATAAAACAAACAATTACATGGAGGTACTGGAGGGTGACCAAAAGCTAGCCGAAATTGAAGGAGAATTAACACCTGGAAGAAGGGAATAAAACTAGGTGAATTTGCTGTTTTTTAAAAAATTTTAATTCCAGTGTAGTTATCATACAGTGTTGTATTTGTTTCTAGTATATAATAGTGATTCAACAATTCCATATGTTACTCAGTGCTCATCAAAATAAGTGCACTTTTAATCCCCTTCACCTATTTAATACATTCTCCTACCCACGTCCCCTCTGATAACTATCAGTTTGCTTTCTATAGTTAAGAATCTGTTTTTGGTTGTCTCTCTCTCTTGATTTCCTTTGTTCATTTGACACATATGAGTGAACTCAAATGTTATTTGTCTTTCTCTGGCTTATTACACTTAGCATTATATTCTCTAGGTCCATCCATGTTGTTGCAAATGGCCAGGTTTCATTCTTTTTTGTGGGTGAATAATATTCCATTGCATATGTATACCACAACTTCTTTATCTCTTCATCTATAGATGGACACTTGGGCTACTTCCATAATTTGGGTATTGTAAACAATAATTGCCTATTTTTAATGTCTTTATTGCCAGAGTGCCAGCTCCATACCCACAGTGGTACTGAAATGTATATAGAAACCTGTAGCCTTTTTGGTTGTGGAATCAGAGGACCTATGTGGCCTCACTACAGTAACTGGAAATTAAGGAGGAAATCCTGGAAGGGAGATACCTACATAGAGAAGCCCCAGATTCAGTGTATAAATTCTCATCAACTCTCCGGATAATCTCTGCAGTAAGAATATGAGGGCAGATTACAAGCATAGGCTAAAGCCGAAGGAACTGAAGAGATTTTAGCTGCTGCTCACTTTAGGGCAGTTTGGTGTTTGAGTTTGTTAGGGTTAACTGCCTGCAAAAACAAAAAAGTTGATACTCTGTAGGGTAATATATCAAAGTCCTGAGTGTCTACAATGTATCATTCACAATGTTTAGGATATATTCTAAAATTATTGGACATATGAAGAAATTGGAAAATGATTTATGCTGAAGAGAAAAAAGGCCTTCAATGAGACCAACCCCGAGATGACTCAAAGGTTGGAGTTAATAGACAAGAGTTTTTATATTTTTATTTTATTATTTTTTAAAGATTTTATTTATTTATTTGACAGAGAGGAGAGAGATCACAAGTAGGCAGAGAGGCAGGCTCCCTGCTGAGCAGAGGCTGGTGCAGGGCTCGATCCCAGGACCCTGAGATCATGGCCTGAGCTGAAGGCAGAGGCTTTAACACACTGAGCCACCTAGGCGCCCCAGGACAAGAGTTTTTAAACAGTTATTATAACTATGTTCAAATCTGGAAAGTAAATATGCTCATAATGAATGGACAGAAAATCTCAATAGAGGAATAGAGCTATTCTATAAGAAAGTAAAAAAAGCTAAATGAAAATTTTAGCACCGAAAAGTACAATATCTGAAATGAAAACATTCACTGAATGGGTTGTTGTTTTTCTTTTTAAATTTTATTTATTATTATTGTTATTTTTAAAGATTATTTATTTATTTATTATTTGACAGAGAGAGAGACAGCGAGATAGGGAACACAAGCATGGGGAGTGGGAGAAGAAGCAGGCTTCCTGCTGAGCTGGGAGCCCAATGCAGGGCTCAGTCCCAGAATCCTGGGATCATGACTGGAGCTGAAGGCAAATGCTTAATGACTGAGCCACCCAGGCGCCCCAAGTTTTTCTTTTTTTAAGGTGGGGGGGTTAGGGCAGAGGCAGAGGGGGAGAGAGAGAGAATCTTAAGCAGGCTACCCATCCAGTGCAGAGCCTGCGACTCAGGGCTTGATGCCACAATCCTGAGATCATGACCCAACCTGAATCTAATCAAGAGTTAGACGCTTAGCTGATTGAGCCACCCAGGCACCCTGACTGAATGGGTTTAATTGAATACTGGAGATGACAGAGAAGGAGATATCAACTTGAAGATAGGTCAGTTGAAATGATCTAATCTGCAAATCAGAGAAAACAGATTGAAAAAAATTAACAGAACTTCAGTGTCTTCTTGTATAATATCAAAGGGTCTTACATATACGCACACACGTGCGCACGTGTATGCATGTTACAGAAAAATAAAGAGAATAATGGGGAAAAACACTAGTAGAAAAAATGGCTAAAATTTCCCTAAATTTAGTTAAAGTAAATTTGCAGGTTCTAAAATTTCAGCTAACCTCAAGCAGAATAAATACAAAGGAAATTACACCTATGCAATTTATAGGGATTGACTCAATTATAAAGAAAAAAATCTTGAAAGTAACCAGGGAAAAATGACATATTACACAAAGAGAGACTAACTATACTAATGATGGCTGATTTCTTATGAGAAATAATAGAGTCCCAAAGACAGAACAAAATTTTCAAAATGTTGAAAGGAAAACATAAAACCTTGCCAGCCCAGAATTCAAGAATGAGCAAAAATAATTTTCAAGAATGAAAGCAAAATAAAGATATTTAAAGAGAAGTGAAAACCAAGAAAAATATCAACAGACTTGCACTGTAAGAAAGGTTGAGGGAGGATTTTCAGACTGATGGGAAATGGTATCAAACGGAAACTCAGATCTTTAGGAAAAGAGGAATAACACCATAAATAATAAATATGCTGGTAAATAGAAAATACTTCATTTACTTTTTTCCTCGTAATTAAAAAATATGCATATGGCTGTTGAAAGCAACAATTATAACCTCAAACTGTAGGATATAAGACCTATATGGATATCAAATATTTGCTTCTCTGTGTTGGAAATGTGAATGGTAAAACCACTTTAGGAAAAGGTCTTGCAGTTTCTTTAAAATCAAAACATATGGAGTGTCTGGGTGGCTCAGTCAGTTAAGTGTCTGCCTTGAGCTCAGGTCATGATCCCAGGTCCTGGGGTCGAGTCCCACATCTGGCTCCTTGCTCAGCGGGGGGCCTGCTTCTCCCTCTGCCTGCTGCTTCTCTTGCTTGTGCTTTCTATCTCTCTCTCTGACAAATAAATAAAATCTTAAAAAAATAGACACTGACCCTTTGGTCCACCAAGTTCACCTCTAGGTATTTACCCCAGAGAATTGAAAACATAAGTCTGCAAAAGGACTTGTACAAGAATGTTCATAGCGGTTTTATTCATAATAGCAAAATCTGAGACTAGTCCAAGTGTTTCTCAATGGAAGCATGGATATATAACCCACTATATCATTGGAAAATACATGCAGCAACATGAGTGAATCTTAGAAACATGAGATTGTGTAAGAGAAGTAAAAAAGAGAAGAGAATGTATTTTATGATTGCATTAGCAACTAGTTCTAGAACAAGCAAAACTAATCTGTGGGGAAAACAGGTCAGTGGTTGCCTTTGGGATCCAAAGTGGGGGCTGGGATTGACTGAGAAGGGATACAAATGACCTTCCTAGGTGAAGCACATTTAGTAAATTGTTAGTAATTGCAGAATCTTTATATTCTGATCTTTATAATTGCAGAATCTTTATATTCTGATATATATATATGTGTGTGTGTACATATATATATATTCACCATATAATTCTTAAAACTTTCCTGTGTTATATTAATTTTTCACTGTAAGATATTAGAAAATTTAAAGAATAAAGGATTTGGGGGTGAAAGAGGGATAAGCAGTAATTCTAGTGATCAGTCTCTTGGTGGGAGGTGACCCATGTGGAATGCATTTCACTGGATGCTGCTATCTCTGGCCCCAATGCTACGAAAAGAAAAACCTCACCACAACTCCCTTCTCCTTCCTGTCTCTGCACCCAACATATCCTGGAACAGCATTGCAGCAAAATATTCCCATATGGGAGCCACCAGGTTTACCTCAATGTCAGGAATCTGTGACTTGCACAATAGCCTTGCAAGGTAGTTTGGGTGGTGTGAGTGGAAAGAGGGAGCAGGTGGTGGTCTGATCTCTGCTTTAGTGAAGGTGCAAGCGCTCACCTTGCATGGCCGGCAGCCTTTTCTTATAGCATTGGGTGTGCAGATTCCCCTCTTCCTTACCGAAAGGTGGTAGGATGGGGTAGGAAATAAGACATACGTCTCATGGATAAAGTACCTTAGGCAGTTTATTAGAAATCACCAGAGCTAATCCTTTCATTTCATCCTAAGGAATAAGAGACCTATAGAAATGAAGTGACTAACCCAAGATCAACAGTGAGTTGCTTCAATTTGTTATATTTAAGAATAGTTTTTCTTTTGTAATTAAATGTGGCACTTCTAAAGATCCTAAAGTAGTGAAATATTTTCTCTGTAATGATACAATCTGGAGAATGTTACCTGTGTCCTACTCATCCCAAATGATGATCAGTGATAATGAATTGTGTGTATGTGATTAATATTTACTATTTACCAAAAAATTCTTATTTTTATATATTTTTTCATGTTATTCTCATACAACCTAGAGCAAGGAGTGGATTTTTATATAGTTTGATATACTTCAGTAATTTCCCAGAGACACAGGCTCCCTGGGCTATATACCAAAAGCTTCTTGCTTGATAATGCATATGGTACCATCATTAGGGACCATGAACAGAACCAAGAGAGAAGAAATTTGAGCACAAAGGGTCAAAATCAAAGGACTTAGGAATAGATAGGATCTGACATATTGGTGGTGGCAGCATTATCTCAGGCCTAAGAGGAATTTGAGGGCTATTGTTCCTGAAGTCGCTAATGACAGTCTGTGACGGGAAGACCCTGTCATCTGGTATGATAGGAGGCGAGCTGCTCAACACGATAGCCGCTGGATTAACTTGCACTCCCTCTGTTTTTAACCTTGGACTTCTCCTTTTCTGGGGACCATGGAAACCTGGAGGAACCAAAGCAAATTCATGGTATTATTCCTATTATCTAGATGAGAAAACCAAGGCTTGGGTGATTTTTCTTTAGGCCACACAACTAATAAGGATTAGAATCATGGTTTTGGAAAACAATATGAAACACAGTCTGCTAGCTATTTGGGTTAGAATTTTTTGGTACACATCGTTAATCCTTGCTGAAATGAAATCCATCCTGTGTGTCCAGTTTTTAAAAAGATAATTTCCAAAACAAAAACAACAACAAAAACCACAATTTCCTACAGTCCATTTTAATTTTGTAAGGACATCGCTGAGGTTTGTTTAATTTTATGTCATTGTGGGTTAGAACAATTAAAATCTGATGAGAATAGATTGTAAGAACAAGGCCCTTCCCATCCACTGCTACAAATGATCCAAATTAAGAATCCTTTCTTATTTTCAATTTTAGTTCACTATCAAAAAGTCTGTTTTCAAAGCAGTAATCAGAATCTTTTATTCTCCCTGAATAAAACCACTTTCCTCTAATTACCATAAAACACGTATGAATCTCAAAGTTCTTCTTTTCTACAGAGAAATCACATCCCAAAGAAATCACTATTGAATTGTTTATTGCTTTTCTTTCTTAACCCACATCCTTCTGCAGACTCACTAACCAGGTGTCCACTGGTTTCTAGAGGTAATATTAGAGCATGTCTTTGGGCCTTTCCTGGAAGATAGAGGTTAAGAGTACTAAGAATTTTCTTTCTTTTTTTTTTTTTTTTTTTTACCATTTTAGTCTCTGATAATACTTCACTAATTAGTTAATTAAACTGATTCTATTTAGAATTTGTGATAATTGGTTAAATCTTAATGTTTACCTTTTAACTGTCTTTTAGAAGGTTTTACTAGGCAAACCAAGAGGCTAAAATGATTACAAGATGAATAAAATTCTTAGGACATTAAATATTCCCAAATTCTCCAGAAATATTAGGCATATAAAGAATTAATTATGCTGATCAGAATTTATAAGCAGAATATGATTAGCCTCACATAGACTTTGACTGAGTCCTCACTCTGACACTTATCTAGTTGTGAGACTTTGAGTAAGTTACTTAAACTTTCAGCCTCAGTCTCCTAGTCCATAAAATGGAGGTAATATGCAGGAAAGTATTCATCTCAGTGTTTCGCATATAGCATGTGGTTGGTCGGTAAGTGTTAGCTGTCGTGGGGGTCGCTGGCATTATTCTTCTTGAGCCATGAAAGCTATTAGAGCAGTTGTAGTTACTATACGTACCTGACAGTATCATACCTCTGTTGATCTAATCAAATCTTAAATAACTAAGATTCGTCTCTCTCCCAAATCCAAATCAGTGAGATGCTTATGTTTCCTTTGATATATAACTTTACTCTATTACTTGGTCCCAGTGTTTTAGGCTATCCAAGTTTGGAATATTGATACATTTGAAGTATCCCTATAAAAAAGCGGTAACAGTCCCCACTTTGTTGATCTCTCAGCCATCTATAAAACTGTTTCTAAGGCCTGTCACCTTCTGTCTATCACTTTGTTGTAGGACAGTGGCGCCTCAAGTGGGGGATCAGGATCATTTGGCCAGCCTTCTAACCCAAACATACCAGATCCCTCCTAAAACCACATCTGATTCAGTCTTCCCACCATCTCAGTGTAATGGAGCAGAGTGGTTGATAGCATAGTTTGAAAAACAGTATTTAAAAAAAATTTCCTCTTCTCCCACGTGAGGGGTTAAAAACCTGTTATTTTCCCCTAGTGCAGAATACCTTTACTTTCTCCAAAAAAACCAACTGAAGTGCCTTCTTTCATTAGGGAGAGGTACAAGAGGGCATTTTCAATTTTAAGTTCAATTTTAAGTTCAAGTAGGAATATTTCTGTCAGCGACAGTCTTTCCCAAGGCTCAGCATAGTTCGATAAGAGTTTCCTTTACTAAATTACCAGAATGGAAGAATAGTCAATAGCTGTAAACCCTTAAAAAAAAACCAAAAAACCCAAACCAAAAACAAACAAAAAAACGTGTTAGGCCTGCACTGGGTTTCTGGTTCCTAACATTGTCCAGTTGTAAAGCCACCTTCACTGCATATGAGATCCTATTAGAAAATGACCTGGAAAGAACGGCTGCCAAATCAAAAAGATGGCTTAATTAACAGTCTTTATCACCAACCATGAACTGATTTTTGTTTTAAGTAAACTCCTGGTGGTGGTGGGAATTTACTTCAAGGGCCCTCTCTTTGTTCCAAGTTAAGTATGCGTGAGGTGAGAAAGGGCTTTGCTAAAGCTTTTACACCAGACTGATGGATTTTCTGAAAGTTGCCTTAGAAATGTAGAACTTCTTATAAAACTTAAATAATAGAGCCTAACTAGTCTATTCTGTTTTAAAGTTCATGTTCTGCACGTGATTACTAAATATCAGTCTATCCCAAATGGTCCCCTTGCTCTAAGGTCCAAGATACTGTATTTATTTTCTTGATCCATCCCTATCAAATTATTCATCTCCTAATGCATTCTTACTAGCTTCCTTCCAGCAATCCATATTCTTTTTTGGGAGGGGTTGCTCTAAGTAAATAATTACTTCCCTCTTGTCGTAGATTCTTTTCATTTTGCTTATATTTCGTATTGTTTTCATATAGAAACAATACGTGATCAACTTATGTGATCAAGTTTCCAGCTTGGCCCTCAGCACCTTAGTCACTTTATAATCTGTAGATGAACTGAAAGCTTCCTCTCCTATTTCTGAGGTTATCTCCTTCTTGAGAGTCTTTTGAACCTAAAGAATGGGTACTTGAAAGATAAGTTAAATAGTAGGTAAAAAGGAGGAAACAAATTGTGTATGGACCATTTGTGAATTTGCAGTTTGAGGACTACAGTTATATATTTATGTGTACATGTGTTTAAGTAAACTTTTATTGGAATATAACATATACTTTGAAAAATGCACGAATCATTTTTTAAAATGATTTTTCACATAGTGAACATACCTGATCAGCCTCACTCAGATCACGAACTAGAATGTGACCAACAACCTAGTAGCTCAGTTCTTGTCTCCTTCTGGTTCTAACGACCATTCTGATTTATAATTGCTTAGGTTAGTTTTCCTGTTTTTGAACTTTATACAGATGGGATTCATATAGTATGTCCTCTTTTGTGCTTGGCTACTTTGGCTCAGCCTTATGTTAGATTCATTATTGTTGATGCCTGTAGCAGTGATTCATGTATTCTCATTCTTGTATAATTTTGTATTATATAGATATATAAACACTATTTATTCATTCATTTTGGTCATTTCTATTTTTCTTTTGAAAATTCTATTTCAATGTTATTATTGATCCTTTGAACGTGTCTTTTTCCCTCTCTTCTGGCCTTTTCCTTTTGTCTTTGGTTTTCAGCACTTTTACTATGATATTGCCTAGCTGTGGTTTGCTTTGTATTTCTTTGTGACGTTCCCTGAGCTTCTTAAATCGTGGTTTGATGTTTTCATCAGTACCTGAACATTGTCAGCTATCACCTCTCAGATATTGCTTCTATACTTTTCTTCTGTCCTGTTCTAGGATTCGACTTGCATATAAGTTATACCTTTTCACCATATTACATTTGTATCTTCTGCTTTCCATTGTATTTTCCATCCATTTTATCTCTGTGTTTCAGTCTAGATGTTCTTACTCTCCTATATTCTAGATCACAAATATTCTCTTTAGCTGTTTCTAACTTTCTATTAAGCCTATCTACCACATTATTTTTTTTTTAAATATTTTATTTGTTTATTTAGATAGGGCAGAGGGAGAGGGAGAGAGAGAATCCCAAGCAGACTCCATCCTGAACACAGAGCCTGATGTGGAGCTCCATCTCATGGCCCTGAGGTCATGACCTGAGCCAGAATCAAGAGTCTGACACTTAACCAACTGGGCCACCCAGTTGCTCCTCTACCACATTCTTAATTTAGGTAATTTTATTTTTCCAGAATACTAGTTTGATTATTATTTTGTAGATTCTAATTCTCTGTTGAAATTCTCCACATTATTACTTTTTCACAAATATATTGATCACAATTAGTTTATTTTTTTTTAGATTTTATTCATTTATTTGATGGAGAGTAGGCATAAGTAGGCAGAGCGACATGCAGAGGAAGAGAAGGGAGGGAGAGGGAGAGGAGAAGCAGGCTCCCCACTGAGCAGGGGGCCCGATATGGGACTCAATTCTAGGACCGTGGGATCATGACCCACACTGAAGGCTGATACTTAATGACTGAGCCACCCAGGTTCCCTCATCACTATTAGTTTAAATTTCATGTCTAATAATTCTTGGGCTTGATTCTATTTTCTTCTTTTTTTTCTTTTTCATTTTTTTCTTCTACTCTTTTTCTTTCTTGGTCCTTTTTTGTTATGCCTAGTTCATTTTTTTAATTGAATGCTTGCTTTTGTGTATGCAAATATTAAGAGATCTCAATGATACTATCTTCTTCTAGATAGAATTTTCTTTAATATCTGATAGGCCTGTAGTGGAGGAGATCATCCTAATGCAGTCAAGAATGAGTTATTTCAGAGCTGCATTTCAGTCAGATCAATTTCTGATTGAACTTTATGTGTAGGCTTTATTCCTTCAACAGTCCCAACTGTAAATGTGAGGGCACTTACCAGTCTCACCACCTTGGTAGACTCTGAGCATTAATTTTTATCTTACCACGGGAATGCCAGTAGCATGATTTACTGCACTTCTTCTCTACTTGTCTTCTCCTGTAGATGTGTGCTAGTTCTAAAATAGTGACTGTCTTTTTTTCTTTAAAAGACTTTATTTATTTATTTGACAGAGAGGAGAGAGATCACAAGTGGGCAGAGAGGCAGGCAGAGAGAGAGGGGGAAGCAGGCTCCCTGCTGAGCAGAGAGCCCGATGCAGGGCTCGATCCCAGGACCCTGAGATCATGACCTGAGCCGAAGGCAGAGGCTTTAACCTACTGAGCCACCCAGGCACCCCTAAAATAGTGACTGTTTTGAGGATTACGATGGCTTAGGCCCTTGGGCTCACTTTTCTGTAGTATTGGTCAAATCCTGACTTTCTTGGTAGCCCTCAGCTTTAGGTTTTATTTCTGTAGTCCCATGTGATTGCCAAAAGCTCTGCTCAGGTTCTGTGCTTCAGAGTAGCCACTTAATGCTTGAACTGTCAACCTTTTTCCCACGACCTTTTCAAATTGGAAAATTTCTCCAGAGGATGTCAGGCTCACTTCAGTGAGTTTTCTGTGGTCCACAGTCTTGGTCACTGAAGTCTTGAATGCCTTGATACTGTTACAGTACTTTCAGATGGATTTTTTTAATCCAGGTTTTTCCTAGTTATTTTTCACAGATGAATTCTGCTACAAACTAGTCTGTCATAGCTGGAAGTACTTTGTTATGTACTTTTTACTAATGAATATTTTGATTCCTGATGTTTGTTTATTTAGAAACACAATGCTGGGATCATATAAGGATCTTGGAGACACCTTGACCTAATTTTGTAGTAGAGACAGCGAGGGCCCTATGATAGAAAGACCCACCGAAGGACACACAGCACGTTAATGGCTGTTCCCATATCAGGGACTCTCAGCTTCTAGTCCATTGGCTTTTACACCGCATCACTGATAATGTAGTATTTGTGACTTCTACTCACTTACTGAGGTCATAAACCATGTCTAACCAGCATTCTATAAAATCAACTCAACCTTGACCCAGTTGAGTGATGATAGTGCTCTGATGGACTTTATATTATGAAAAAAGAGCTTACGTTTTGAAGTTGTTATAGCACTGTAAACTTGTGAGCACATCCTTGAAGCCTTATCTATGCATTTAATACACCCACATTTAAAATTAGAATTTCCCCCTTTTGTTAGATTCTACATGTAAAATGAGGGGTTTTTTTTTCAATCTAAAGAGGATAATTCATAAAGGACATTATCAGATTATGCCCATTTCTGGTGCTATAGAAAAGTATTTATTAACTACAATAGCTTAGCTCTATGGGTGTGCCAGAGAAGAGTGAGGTATGCGTGACTATGGAATCACGTACAGAGAGTGCTAAACCAAAGACCTGGGACCTCACAATTTACTTTCAGAATGTTTGGATAATCTTAATCTTATTTTTCAGTCATGTTGACACCTTCTCTTACAAAGGTAAACTTATTTGTAAATTCAGAGGATCCACTGTAGAGTGAACAGAGCTGCTTCTGGCCGAAGAGTTTAATCTGGCTTATGGATCCATAGGGGTGCCCTTGACAGTTGCTTTATGGTAGCAGAGCTCGGTTAGCTGGTTTCTCAGCTGTACAAGGAAGTGTAAGGGAGCCTCTGGGTTGCCTATCAACTTACCTTTCAGTTTTTATGTTAGGAAAATGTTAGAAAACAGGTAATAGAAATATGTAAATAGAAAAAGACATTAATGGGGAATAAATATTGCTTAGTGTTTGACCTCTGTACATATAAAAGCTACTTGGAAGTGTTTTTTGTTTGTTTTATTTTTAAAATGACAGAGTAAGAGTATAATCTGTACTTGATGACAGTCTGGGAAAGAATTCTATTGTTGCTTTGGGCTTGCAGCTTTTCCAGACAAAGTACATTTGTTAGGCAATGTCTGATCCAGGGATTATTACTGTTTAATAGTATTGCCAAAGCCATAATTTTATGTGCCTGTGACTCTTCTCATCTCTCTGTTGTTATTTTTTTGTTTTGTTTTGTTTTGTTTTTAAGAATGAGTATAACCCTGAAGAGTAACATTTCTAATATTTGCTCTTTTTTAAATGCAGTTTTAGGATTCAGATGTTTCCCCAGTGTGTCTCTTTTTTTTGTCTTTTGCCTTTTACTTTTTTTTTTTTTTTTGACAAGAATTAAAATATAAATGAAAATAGCTAAGGTGAGCAACAGGAAATAAATCAGTGATTCCTTTGTATCCAGGCCCGGAGACACAAAAAAATTCTAGAAAGAGAATTTTAGAGATGGAAAGGACTTAGGGAGATCATTGCTGACACTCTTCTCATTTTATGGATGAAGAAACCAAGTTGCCTGGGGAATGATGATGAGGAATAGATTTGGAACTAGTCTGTAGGCTTTCTGATCCCCAATCCCCAGCTCTGTGTTCTTACCCTTGGTCTTTACTTTCTCACCTGTGCTTTCTTTTAACTTTAGAGATTGACTGTGATGCAGGTTGGGCCCAGCACTTTTCACTTGTCGCTTTCCTATCTGAGCGCTCTGCTTTTCTCGGTTATTAAAAAAGCTTTTAGGAAAAGCACATGGTTGTCCACCTCAGCCATTTCATAAATGTTTTTCTTTATCCCAATAAATGATCCTTGAAAAAAATCACTCAACTTCTCCCAACTTTTTTCCTGATCAGCATAAATTCAGACCCAATCTTTCCAAAGCTTACCTCCCAGAGTTACATGTAGAATGACATCGAGTAACTTGGGCATTTCTTCATGCAAATTCTTGTTTACATCATGAGCTGCGCTATTGTTTTATAGAAATCAGTACTGGTACATTGTGCAAGAAGTCAATAACCCCCCCCCCCCCCAAGATAGTATTGTTAAATGTAGCTAAATAGGTCTGGGTAGAATGGGCAATGTACAAAAATAACTTTAAAGAACAAAACTGGGAAGAGTGTTGAGAGACCACAAGGACTTGAAAGCAGAAATTAAAAGGAAAATGAGGAGAGCAAAGCAATGTGTTTCTCATTGGGCAGAGTTCCCCTGAGGGACCCTGTATTCAAATACTCTTTGACATTGCATTTGAATCCTTAGCTTCCAAAGGCCACTGATACCACAGAGACCCAACAGTGTGTAATGGTTCCTTCATCTCATGGGCCTCTAGACGCCTCCTATTACAGCCCCACATTTAAAAATAGCAGGGAAATGAGAGAAAATCATAAACTCGCTATAATAAAATTAGTGCTTGCGTGAAAGACTATTGCCAGAGAACAGCTTTTAGAAGGCCCATGGCTGCCAGAAGGCCGCTGGGTGTTGGCAGTATTTAAGTATACACTGGCCAGCATGTAAAGACCCGAATTAGGCATTTTATTAAAGATAGAGTGTCTTTTCTTTATGATCATGAGTGTAAAAAGATTTTTTAAGTAATAGAAAATGGATCAGAAAAAAATGGATTGCCGCAATAAATAATTGTGTTACTCATTCTCACCAAAATAGAGAAGTAGAAATTAAATAATTTTGACTGACAAAGAAATGTTACTGCTTTTCTCAAAAAGACTGATTAAGTGAAGGGTGTCTAAGAGCTAATGCCTAAAGAACTAGCTGTCTAGGTAAGGAACACCACCACCGCTGACAAAAAGCTAATTCTTCGTATCTGTAAAAGGGGAAAAAAAAGTAGGACTTCGACATGAAGGTATGGTGAGGATCATTGCATTTCCCATTAAATGCATACTTGCAGAAGATCTGGAATTCTCATTACAACTTAAAAGGAAAACTGATTCTCTCTTAGAATCAGATATTTTCAAACTAGTATGTCACAGAGCCTGCTCTGGGTCAGTGGTTCTTGCTACTAAGTATGCATTCCCGTGGCAACTGGCTTTCATTCCCACATATATCATTAACATAGATGAGTCCTGAAGTAAGTCTGCTTTCAAGGATGTGTTTCAGTGACCTGGATGAAAAGATTTTTACCCAACCTTATGAATCAGTCTTTTAAAAGGATTTTTCTTGGCATACACCCCACCCTATCCCTGCTGTTGAACTTGTAGTACTCCTTTCCTGCGCCCACTGAAGGCAGTAGTCTGGATCACATTTCTCTGCAATATTCTTGTTTCTAGCAGCCTTGGAAAGAATGAGCTGGAGGATTTCAGTACAAATACAGTTACAAGGGCCATTCAAGTGAGAACCTTGGTTGAATCTAAAAAGTTGGATCAGCATCCGAAGCTTTCATTTTAAGTAAACTCTCTACTAGGGCCGCTGGGGCCAGACCATTAATCTGGTTCATATACTCCATTTGCTTTTAATCTCTTGAGTGTACAGGGTATGCATCTCCATTATAAATAGACAAAAAAAAAAAAAAAAAAGAGCCTGTTCTTGATGGCACACTAGACTTTGACATGCCCTTTAGGTTTAAATAAGATAAAATACCTGATATTAAACTTTGAAAATGTCAGTAAAAGGATTTCACTGCAGCTGACCAGCTCTAGTCCCAAAGGACTCGATCTCTGTCCTGTACTATTACATAGGAATGTGGGATATCAATCATTTTAGAGAGACTGCAAAACAATGACTGAAACCTTGACAAAAACATCTGAATTTAGAAACACACTCAAATTGATGTGATTGGCTTTACTCTGTCTAGAGAATGACCATTTCTGATTATTTACCACCCAGTTTAATTCATGTGTGGGGATTGGACAATAGGATCAGTAGTGCTAGGTTAATTTATATGATGATCTTCCCCTGAAGAACTGAAAATATTTTATGTCTTAGCACCTTCAGTATTATGACTCTAAAACATTCATGCTTTCTTCTCATTCTATTTTATCTCTCTTGGTCACAGAAAGAATTGGACATGCGTAAAGGGTCACAAAAAAGCAATGACTTGTCTCCTTCTCCCCCCAAATGTCAGAAACAGATATTTTGGCCTGCCTTGTTCCCATTTGCTAAGTGTGATTTGCCCTGGCACCTAGCTGTTTTCATGTCCTGTGTGGCTATTAAAAGGAATGAATTTCCCAGCTTATAAAGTTTCTTCTAGATTGATATGCCAAGATCAGACTCTCGAATACTAGAGAAGTCTTTCCAGGAAATAGGACTAGAAATCCAGCTGCTTTTTCTTCTCCCTAGAAACTAATGTTTCTGTATGTTAGGTAACTGGCTTCTTTCAAGGTATAGAATAAGGAATCACAGAAACTGAAAATAGGAAAGATATTGGAGGCCATTTAGCCCGTGTTTAGTATAATACCTTACTACTCCCCCCACAAGCATCTAGGAAGTCAATTACTATGCAAGACCATTTTCTCACATCTATAAGAACTCTTAATAACTCTAATCATTATTGCTATCTCTGAAATATTTGGGCTTCTTCACTTCTATCTGGATGTGTTTGAAAGAATGTTGATAACTTTTTTTAAGATTTATGTATTTATTTGAGAGAAAGAGAGGAGAGAACGAGAGAGATTGGGGGGAGGGAGAGAGGGGGAAAAGGAGAGAGAGAGAGTCTCAAGCAGACTCCCTGCTAAGCGTCGAGCCCACCTTGGGGGCTTGATTTCAAAACCCGTGAGATCATGACCTGAACTGAAATCAGAAGTTGGATGTTCAACCAACTGAGCCACCCAGGCGCCGCGGAATGTTGGTAAGTTTTTAAGGCTGTTTACTACAGTAAGATTTTTACGATTCAGTGGTTACTGCATAGTTTTTCTGAGTGTCTGACTCATTTACTATGTTATCTTGGCCAAATGACTTTGACCTTTTGGTTCAACATTACTCTTTCTAATATTAATCTTGTCCCTAGAATTCTGAGTGTATAAATAAGTTGGTATCGGTCAGTCATTAGCAACCTGGCATAGGAGATGATTTTTGAGGAGGGCTGCTGGTCATTTGGCAAAACTGTGACATAATAACATTAGCTGCCGTTTACTGAGCCTCTCGGGTCCTGCAGGGTACGTGCAGTATCTTCTCTAATTTTTGCAGTAAGCCACAGAGGTAGGCTTTGCAGATGTGGAGCCAGAGGTGCTGTCTCAGAGGAACATTTCAGCACTTGATCTGGTGCTCACCCCTTCTCGTTTCTTCCTTCCACAAAGACTGACTGGGAGGGAGTGAATTAATGAGCACTGATAAGCCATTTGGGAAGCGGTAGTTACTAGTCCCTCACATAGGCAGGAAAACCACAGGCTGGATGCATTGTATGCATGACCCCACAAAAGACATTTGCTTGAAATTATGATTGAGCAATCCATCAGGCTTACAGTTCCATTAATTGTGTAATTTGTGTAAGTTGCTAATAAGAATAATTTTTCAAACCACATGAAAAAACCCATGGGCATACATAAAGATATATTCATACTTTTATTTCTTCCAGACTATTTGTGAAATGTCTGTTGCAGATTCCAGTTTACAAATACCATACGTTCACGTATTGTTTTTTTCCAAGGAGCTCACAGATAAAAGTAGACCGTCTTGTTACAATTGTCATTTTTGTCAGTCAAGAAAATAGAATATTGTTAGTTTCGTGTGGTTTAACCTAGTATTCAGGACTGTTATCTGTAAAGGAAAATGAAGAGTCACTCAGAAATCACTAGAATTATGTCTTCATCCTAGACCTTGCTCTTAAATTTCCAACCCTTCTCTTAGACTTCCTTCCCTATAACTCTGCCAGTGTGTGTCACACACGTCCTCAGTTCATCAGCTTCCTGAAAATTCACTTTGTCCATCATAACCTTTATTCTGGAATTCTTCCAGACCACCTTCTCTGCTTGCCTGCCCTCCCTTTCCTATTTTTTCCAGTCCTAATTCCTGACCCACCCCTGCCTGCCTCCCTTATTTAGGCTCTGTAACTTGGCTCCCACCTTGTACTGACTGTATTCACTTGTTGACCACCACATTGGACCTCTCGTGGTCTCATGAGGGACTGACTTGTGATAGTCATTCTCTGGTTTATGAATTACTGTTCCCCTTGAGGAAAGCCTTGGTTTTTCATTGTTTGTGGGATGACAGATTTGTCGTATTTCCCTGCCCTGAGGACAGAAAAATCAGACCCTTCAGGCTCGTATTTGGTCAATCTCTGCCTTAAGCCTTAACTGAGTGATTTGTGTATGATATCTGACTCGTTGAGATTCTTAACAAATAGTCTTATGCTAGATCTGTCAGTCTAGGTCCCTTCATTAAGACTGATTTTACTTTAAACATATTTTTTAACTTTAAAGGGAAAAATTTCCTCATTAATTGTATCAGAGATGAAACTATAGAAATAGGCTGTTAGTTTATATTAAGTTTCAGTGACTAAGAGATATTGTGGGCATGGGAGAGTTATTTGAGATACTTTGATGTGAATAAAAAAAGATCAAAGAAACAAATTGGATAATGAATACATTGCTTTGAAAAATGTAACTTTAATTTAGACGTGCTGCAGTGTGGAAAACCCTATTTTTCTAGTTTAGTGGCTCAGAACTATTGTTTGCATAAATTCTAATTTGCAAAGTCAGTAGCTGAGATAAACATTTGTGTCAGGTACAAATGGCTACAGGTTATGTCAAATTCAAATGGCTGTGGGGTCATGTTAGTCGTCATAGTTCAAGCTGTACAACTACTCCTGTGTAACAAACAAGCATCAGTGAGGGGTCCTCACTCGGAATGATGACCTTGACTTTGATTTTTGCCCAGTATCATAGTAAGCGGAGGGAGATTGTAGCCCTGATTTTACTTCCAAGTATTCCTGATTCCCTTCTCTTTGTCATTATTTTACTGTATCAAGAGAGGCAAGGATAGATAGCTAAAGCCCGAAATTGTTTCATCTATTTTTCATAACAAATCTCGTTGACCCTATGTAATAGTGGTTTTGTTAGGAATCTTCAATTAAAGTATTTCTGCTACAGAAACTGACGAGATCTTTAAAGACCTTAAAAGATCATCGAGGCCTTTGTTCCTTAGAACAAAGGGTTCTGAACTGGTTCTGGAAGATGTGAGAAGGAGTTCCAATAATAAAAGGGTTCTATGGACATAGTGGGCGTGTGGTACCTAAGGTTAAACAGCTTAGTAGGCACTTTCCAGCAGGAGTTCTCAGAGCTTTAAATGTGTTAAGGCTCTTTGTTAATCATAAAGGGATTACAAAGGGAGGGTTATAATAGTAGGGAAGGTGACTCAAATTTATTTGAATTCTTTTTATGTGGAACACCTGTTAACATCTACCAGACGTATGTGGTTAAAACAGTAACTCAGAGTATGCCTCTTTGCTGGTCAAAACTAGTAAACGAGGTCCCCATCTCACCAAATAAAAGCCAAGATTCTTACAATGACCTCCAAGACCCTTCAAGCCCAGAACTTTTGTTTTTCTCTAATCTCTCTTGCTTCTCCCTGCCCTGGTTCAGGCACACTGGTCCTCAGTGAGGCCTGCTCAGATCATCCTGTTGCCAATATTCCCTCTCCCTCTTCCTGCCCTAATTTTCTCTAGAGCATGTGATATCCTCTCCTTTACTAACTACATCATTGCCTTATTTAAGTTTTTTTTTTTAAAGATTTTTATTTTATTTGACAGAGAGAGAGAGAGAGATCACAAGTAGGCAGAGAGGCAGGCAGAGAGAGAGGGGGAAGCAGGCTCCCTGCTGAGCAGAGAGCCTGATACAGGGCTCGATCCCAAGACCCTGAGCCCATGACCCGATCCGAAGGCAGAGGCTTTAACCCACTGAGCCACCCAGGCTCCCCACCTTATTTAAGTTTTTTAATTGTCTCTCTCCTCCTACTTGACCATTGTTCCATGACAACAGAATTTTTGGTAGTATTTTGTGCTTTATTGTACCCCCAGCATCTAGAATACTGCTTCACACAGAGTAGATTCTTAGTAACTATTTGTTGCATGAGCTAATTGTCCTTGGGAGAAATCAAGAATCTAAATTAGGGTGATATCCTCAGGCTAAGAGAAAGGTACAGATTTTTACCACCTCCATCCCCGGCGGGCCAGGCAGGGGAGAAAGGCACAAACACAGCAGAAGGATCCCCTTCAGAAAGTGCCTGTAGGAGGACACAGGAGTCCTGTTTTGGTCTTGCACAGTGAATGTGGTGACAGTTTCCTTCCCAGAACCAAGGGTGAGAAGGAGAGGTAGGAGGAAATTAGGAATGATGTTTCAGAAATAGGAACAGGTGATGGGACTCATCTCCCTGTGCTGCTCTCTCCTGTAATTACAACCCGTGTCCCATGAAAGGACAGGGCAGCCCTCTGGCATGGCCTGAGAGTGAACCGTGAATCTACAGCAGAACTGGTCCCGGGTCCGGGGAAACTTAGCCTTCTGGTGTCTTTTAAAAGTTCTACGATGATTCTAGTTCTTGCCACAAAGAAGTAGAGGTTTTATTTTTTTAGCTGTCTGACTTGTTGGGATTCCTATCATTTATTTATCAAAAAGAAATAAGAAAGAAACTTTTAGCCCCATTCTTTTCCAGATGGATAAAATACACCCGTTCCATTCCATTTGCTAAAAAGAATGGATACAGTAGTGTCCTGGAGAGTCGGTCCAAAATTTGTTCCCTTTAATGCAAAATTTTATAGTTCGAAATCACAACTACTAGTTTTCCACCCTTCCACTCCTGCCTCATAAAAAGAGAATTGTTCAGGCGTATGTTTACGCCCCATGAGATTATCCTTTAGGACATGTGATTGCCCTAAACAAAGCACAGGCTCTGCTAGTTCCTAATAAATTATTACGTCTTCCGCATCTGTTCCCATCTTTTCTCCAAAGCATTCATCTAAGAGAACAGAACATTAACTGAAAATACCCGAATCGTGGCAAGACATTTTTCTGATGAATGCATTGACAGTTGATTTGTTGTAATTAGAGGAAAACCTCAGGACTAGAGGGTTTGGAGCTGAGAACGGACTTTCTGCCTCTACCGCCAGACAGCGGCTCCTTCTGCCCTTTGCCCCTTTCCTCGCAATTTCCTCTGAGAGAAATCATGTGACCCTGTCACCACAGTTTTTAATGCCAAATATCTAAGTGTCTTTAAAATGCAGCACAACACTTTTAAAGGCAAATAGTGAAGCAGTTTCATCTGACATTTCCATTATAGCTGCTCTTAGTGGATTCTAGACATCATACATAAAGGTAGCTTGCTGGTTCTTTTTTAAAAAAAATCATGATGCAAACCCATTGAGCTGTCTTTTCATATTTGATGCTCCATCCGTTGAACATGAAACACATTTTTTTCTTAGAAATGTGATTTGATCTGAGGATTATCTACAACAGTCTGGACTAAATTTTTCTAGCATTTGTCTTATATTTTAGAGCTACAGCCATTTCTTCTAGTTTTGTGACATACCTAAGCATTTCTGAAGTAACATCAATTACTTTGTTATCTCTAGTACTCTGAGTCCAAACTGAAAAAAACAAAATGTTAAATTGCCACCATTATTGCCATTACTGTCAGAGTGTTGTTTTATGTAGAAGTGGAAATTGTATTCTCAGACTTTGTATAGTTTGTTTATGCATTTGAAAAGTTTTATTAAATTTATTTTTATTCATTCATTAAATACTTAATGAACACCTACTATGGGTTAGGAATAATGTATGATGATTGTGATACAGAGATGGACAAGATTCAGTCCCTGCCTTTGAAGAGCTCACAATCCAGAAAGAAAGGCAGATGGGTAAACAGGGAAATTACAACAATTACAGCAATAATAAGATGCTTCTAGAGAGCTATTGCCTGTCCGTGATATGTGCACATTTACCACATTTTACCAGCTGATTCCTCCCCAATAATGGAAAACCAGCCTGCCACCACAGAGCAGTGCTTTGAAGAGCACCTTTGTATTTGTTCCCTTCTGGGCCTATATGAGAATTTCCTTGAAACATATACTCAGAAGTGGAAGTGTGAGGTCATAGGATATACATATACTTGATTGATCAAAAACTGCCAGATTCTTCGTTAGAGTTTGATGGTCTTAGTCTATACATCCACAAATATGTTCCTGTGTCCCACATCTCAGTGGTGACCTGGCATTCTTCAACATTCTAATTTTTGGTGACCTAACAAGAATAAAATGCTTCCTCATTGTTGTTTTAATTTGCATTTCTTTCATTACTAATGAATTTGAGCATCTACTGATATTCTTGTTAGCCTTTGAGTTTCCCCCTTTATAAATTGTTAGTCATTTTGTTGTTGTTGTCGTGATTGTTGTGGTCGCTGTCCTGTGAATTTGCAGGCATCTTTCACATGCTCTATGAAAAGAGTTCACGTCACCTACCACTTTTAGACTTTGCAGATGTCTTATTGCTATCTTTGTTGCAAGTGCATTTGTGTAATTATTTGTATATTTTGCATTTCACCTTTTATAAAAATGAGTGGGAAATTTAAATATGAAAGTGCTAATACTAGCAAAAAAGGATTTGTAGGTCTCATAAACTAATACAGTTGAGGTAAAGATGGGAAATTATTGGTCCTGCCCCACATAGTATGTCTTTGTCCTCAATTTGACTGTTTCTTTGACTTTATCTGGTAAGTGAGGGAAAAGAATAAGACTGAAGAACATATGTAAAATGCTGAAAATGTATCTTTGAAGATCCAATCTAAGAGCTTCTAACTGTGGAACAGGAATTTCCCTTAGAACATGAACTTCGGTTGTTTGACCTGTGCACATTGCACATTCAGCCTTTGCGCACGGCTTCAAGAATAAATTACCAATGCCAGGGCCCAGCTCTGAGAGACCAGTTCCGAGTGTTGCTAAGTAATGTCTACCACTTTAGGGCACCAACTAATTCCAACTAGGATATGTTTATAAAATTATATTTGGCTTCTGCTAATGAAGGTGGAAGATGGGAGGACTAAAAAAAGAGTATGGAGGGCAAGTATTTTATTCTTTGGGGAAAATTTTGGAGACCTTTTACTCAGAGACTTTTAATTAGTATAAAGAGAAGAGGTAGATTTTCTCCGAGGATGGTGGTGGTTAAGAATCAGCCAAGACGTTTTATAACATTTGCTTAAACAGCTTAGTAAATTAAGTAAGTGATAGGGTAGTTTTTCTTTTCTGTCTTGAACCTCTTTCTCCTCACCATCATCCTTACGAATATCTTCAAGTCTCTTCTATTTTAGAAGAAAATTCCCTTGACCTTGTGCCCCCTTTTAGCTACTGTGCTATTTCCTTACCACCAGCATGGGCCACATTTCTCAGAAACGTAATCTACAGTTAGTACTGACACTTTCTGACTTTGTAGTCACTCTTTTAAAAAAAAAATCTCTTTAATCATGTTGAAATATTTATTTTATAAGCTTTTCTAAACCAAACTCACTTTAGACAGGACAGGCAAGGTTATCCTACAGTTATAACCAACCCCTAAATCTTAGTGGTTGAGCACAACAAAGGTGCTTTTTTTTTTTTTAATGCTTTATCTTCTTTGCAGGTCATCAGAGAGTCTCTGCTCACTGTAGTCCCTCAGAGACCCAGACTGAAAGATCAGCCACCATCTTGAGCGTCACTGGTTATCACATGAGAGTGAAAAGGGGGCCTTAAACTGGAATTAACACATGTTACTCACCTACAAGTGGGCTAAGAGGTGTGATATTATGCACCTAGAAGGCAAAGGGCTGGAGATATTTGGTATTAGCACTAGTGACAACCCCAGTTAAATTATGTCAAATTCTCAATTTATTGTGTCTTCTGATGTCCTCATGGAGAATGTCTTTCTTGTGTGGACTGTGCCTTTTTCGAATGGTGAGATCAACTGTATTAGGAGTGATTGTGGAAGACTTCCTGTGGATTGGCTTCGCATTGGCTTCTGCTGAAGAAACTAAGGTGTTTCCCTGGTCTAGAATTTGTGTTGTTGTTTTTTTTTTAAAAGATTCTATTTATTTGACAGAGAGAGGAGAGAGAGAGAGCATGCACAGGCAGGGGGAGGGGCAGAAGGAGAGGGAGAAGCAGGCTTCCTTCTGAGCAGGGAGCCCGATCTGGGGTTCAGTCCCAGGACCTGAGCAGAAGGCAGACGCCCAACCGACAGCCACCAGGCGCCCCTAAAACTTAATGTGGATTTCTTGGTTTGAGACTCCATAAAATTTGGGAGCCTTAAATTCAGACTCAAGAGCTGTGTATCACATAAGCCTAGGGTTTTAATCTTTAACTGGATGTGATGTTTGTATGCAACAAGACAGATGACGAGGTTTCTTATTGTCTTCCTGGGACAGGTTTTCTAGTCCCCTTTTCATGGAGTTGCTGCAGGGGAGGCAAAGGGGAGGCCATCCCAGGGTCCTTGCTTTATACAAGGGTTATCATTTCTGGTTCTCTGCCTTCTGTGAACCTATGGCCAGGTTTCCTCCTCCCCATTCAGGTATTCTTCCTAAGTTGATGGCCCCTGGACCACCACTCTATTGGCTCCCATATTTAATATTTTGGTTTTGAGTTCCCTCTGTTTCTAGCATCTGGGAGATTTTAACACGTGATTATATCTGAGATTTCTATGTGTTTTAATGGGAGAAGGTCCACACCCAGGCTCAGTCACTCGTTATAGTGTGTCTTTTCTTTCCTTAGTATACTAAACCCTTTTTTTCAGTGGTTCTTGATTGATTGCCATTTTATCAAATCCCAGGGATACTTTTCAGCTTCTTAGTGTACCAGACATTTTTTGCACGACCAGTATTCCTGAATGAGCACTCTGAGATATTCTCCTTCCTTGCCTGGCTTTTCTCTCCTCATTCTTTAAGCACTTTGAGTTTTTTCAATTCATTCTTGGGCTTTCCCAACTATATTCACTCACCAAGTGTTGGTGTTCTTCAACTTTCCTGTTCTCTGTGTTTTTCTCTGCATTCTCTCTTTGTATGATACCGCATATTTTCATCATTATAACTATTACCAAAAATGTATTTTCAGACTTACCCTTCCTCATATACCCACTGACCTGACCGACATGCAGAAACTAGACTTATTGAAACCAGGGCTCATTACTTTCCCCTCAAAACTCATTTCTCTCCATGGATTTCTGATACTACTTAATGATGCCACTGTTTTCCTGGTCATTCAAACAGGAAACCTGGCCTTTTACCGTGGATTCTTCCTCTCTTTGGAAGAAGATGAGGCTTCAATGCCTCATCTAGCCAGATACCAGGAACTACTGTTTTAGCTCTTAGATATCACCTCTCTATCCCTACTACCATACAGAGTTAAGGTCCTCATTATTCATGCATGTACTCATACAAAAAGTATATACAGGATACCTATTATGTGCCAGGTATTGTGTGCTGAGTGCTGAGGCCACAGTAGTGACTAAGACAACAAAGTCCTTGCCCCATGAAGCTTCCATTCACATGCAGGATATAGTGAACAAATAAATATATAATATATGAGATCATGTTAGGGAGCAAGAAGTCTTGCTTTGGAGGGACATTGTATTGTTACCTAATGGTGATTTAGGTAACTTGCAGGTTTGGTGTTTGAAATGTGAATAAAATCTGACTTGAAGGTTCAACCTGTTATTAAAATAAGTTCCAGAAAATGCTGTACTGTGACTATTTCTCTTAAGTTTGAAATATGCAAAACATAAATTTACTTAAAGTAGTTTGGAAGTCAAAACAGTTGTTTCCATTACATTATTGAAATGTGTTCCTATAAAAAGTCATTTGATTTTATAGATATTTTATATGGTGGTTTTTTTCTTTAAGTTATATTTAGAAAATTTCCCAGAAGTAGAAACATATACTCCCTTCTCAGGAGTATTTAATTTTCTTTTCATTTAATATTTTGTTTCAATTCTCTGAAATATCTATGTGAACTTTTTGTGGGTATCTTTAAAATTATGTGACTTTTTCAGAAAACCATAGCAACAACAAACTATGTTTATGGAATGAGTGGGAACTAGAATACCTAAATCCTGTCTCGGGCATTTAATGTGAAGGGTGTATATTTTGGTATCTTTATATCCACGTTATGCTGTTCTTTGGCTTGCTACTGTTGGTAATGAATTGGTCATGTTTCTAAAACAAGTATGTAACTAGTAACTCCTGGTGGAGGATGGGCGGGGGGCAGAACATTGATTGGGGCTTGCTGGGTGAGTTAATGACCATCACATCTGTCCCCATAGTACGCTTCTGCCAGAGGATGGTGCCAGGTCTTTTGTGGCCTTTGAACACAAACCTGAATCTTTCCCCTAATGTCCTCATCTTTCAAAGACTCCAGCAGTGCTAAATGGAGATGAACCTGGCAATCTGAAATGAGGGAAAAAAGATCCCAGCATCCAACTTACTGCAAATGAACAGCTTCTCTCTGGTTTCAGCTGTTTCATTTAGATAAATGCTTCTAGGAAGATGAGACACCATTTGCATTTATGGATTTAATCGTGGCAGTTACAGCTTAACTATCTGGCTTCGGTTTTGTAGAAATACCTCCCATCATCCACCTCTCCCCCTCCTTTCTGGATCTTGCAGCCGTCCTCAACTCAGACCTGTAAAAGCAGGCGTGGCAGCTTGAAGATGGTGATCAGGGGCGTCGCAATCTTATTTCTCACAGTGATATACTGGACTTTTATTTTTTATTTCTGTTAGGGAGTTGTCATTGATGTTAACCAATGGCTGTCTCTGCTCTCCGATGGTGGGACAGGAGTTGTTGAAAATCTGTTGGAGTTGCCTTATCAATTGAGTTGGAGCAGAAGATAGCAGTGGAATCACTCCATATTGACCCAGGGCTTTTCTGGAAAGAGAGTTGTAGCATGTTATTCATATGCACAAATTATGATAGAAATAATTTTGTGGTTATTTCTGAGTTGTGTCCTCACTGCATATAATATAGCTGAGTGGAGAAAGGCTTACAGCTGGCTGACATGGCTACTAACCAGTTGTTTTGGGGGCTCATGGTCTTGGTATGTGTTTGTTTTGCTTTTAATCACATGAAATATGAAATACTGAGGGGGGAGAGAGAGGAAGGGAGGGGTTTTCCGATTCAGGATATTTTTTAATGGATAATGGAATGGGAATAACCTATCTCATAACCCTTTTAATGTTTCAAAACTTACACTTTCTCATATTTTCATGTCATTGGTTAGAATAAATATTACCGTTCCGTACATTAAACTGTGAAACACAGCTCAAAATAGGTTAAATAAATTGATCAAGATGATTTAATTAATTACGAATCATACGTCACCATGTATTTGGGAATCACTTTACCTTTTAGTCGGTAACTCATGTGTATTATATTTTTGTTTCTCCCAGCAGTGTCAGAGGCAGGTATGGAGTCCTGTTCTCATTTCCAGCTCCATGGCTCTTCCTCTCAACTTGGTGCTGGCCAACTTTTTTAGTAGAAGACTAAGTGTTTCGGGGCCAGTTGCAACTATGCAAATGTGCATAGTAACACAAAATCGGCCATAGACAAACCAATGGGTGTGGCTGTGTTCCAGTTAAACTTTGTTCACAAAAATAGGCGGTCGGTGGGATTTGGCCGACTCTCTGTCGAACCCAGTAGCTTCCAAACTTCCCCTTAATAAAGGGCCTTTTATGGTTCCCACCTGTGCTGCTTTCCACTCTCGCATGTTTTAAAAGTTGGACTTCTTTTTTTTTAAGATTTTATTTATTTATTTGAGAGAGGGAGAGAGTGTGCACGAGCGGGGAGGAGGGGCAAAGAGAGAGGGAGAGAGAGAAGGACTCCCTACCGAACAGGAAGCCTGATGGAGGGCTTGATCCCAGAACCCTGAGATCACCACCTAAGCTGAAGGCAGACGCTTAACTGACTGAGCCACCCGCGCACCCCACAAACTCAGTATTGTATAATAATGAGTTCACTCTCCCGTTTGTAAATTAATGCTAATCAAAACCTGTCGTGGCCATGTTTCTTGAAAGCTCTGACCACCAAGTCAGATATTGCCTTGTGATACTCAGATTCTAATTTCCTGTCAAGGGCACAGCCACGAAGATGATGATTTGAGAATTAGAAAACTCAAGCCCTAGGGTAGTTGCCTGCCTCCTTCCTTTTTTTTTTTTTTTTTTTTAAGATTTTATTTATTTATTTGACGGGGCGGGGGAAGCGCACAAGCAGGCAGAGGGAGAGGGAGAAGCAGGCTCTCCACTGAGTAGGGAGCCCAATGCAGAGCTCGATCCCAGGACCCTGGGATCATGACCTGAGCCGAAGGCAGCTGCTTAACCGACTGAGCCACCCAGGCACCACATCTGCCTTCTTCTTTAGCTTCTGTAGCTTCCATGCCAGCCACAGCGAGGGGCCTACCCTGGCATCAGGTGGTGGGAATAATCTGACGTCTGTCTGCCTCTGTAGGCTTGCGTCCAAGCCAGCCTCTCAATCACCAGGCAGCCTCAAGCAGCTAACTTAACCCCCAAAACTGCTTCCGAAGATAAGCCTCAATATTGTTTGGGAGGGCATAATAATTTCCTTAGTGAGTAAGCATCTTTTTAGAATTATGTATTGAAATATAGATGTGATTCAAATTCAACTAGTAGGGGCGCCTGGGTGGCTCAGTGGGTTAAAGCCTCTGCCTTCGGCTCAGGTCAAGATCTCAGGGTCCTGGGATGGAGCCCCTGCATCGGGCTCTCTGCTCATCAGGGAGTCTGCTTCCCCCTCTCTCTCTCTGCCTGCCTCTCTGCCTACTTGTGAGCTCTCTCTCTCTATATCAAATAAATAAATAAAATCTTTAAAAAACAACAACAACTAATTCAAATATTAATATTCTTGTGTTAGGGAATATATACTTTGAAAATTTAAAAGAATTTGGCTTATTAGATTAATGGGTCAGCCTTGGGATTCTTAATATATGTGTCTGAGTAATTGATTAGACTTATGATTTTAGATTATAACTTACTTTATTACTTATGATTAGAACTCCTAAGTTTATGAACAATATTGGAATATTAGAGAGCCCAAGACTTACCATATTTGAACATTTATTTATAAAAATTACCTACAGGGGTGCCTGGGTGGCTCGGTCAGTTGACAGTCTGATTCTTGATTTTGGTTTAAGTCATGATCTCAGGGTTGTGAAATCGAGTGCTGAGTCAGGCTCCATGCTCAGCGCAGAGTCTGCGTGAGATTACACCCCTTTCCCTCTCCCAATCCCCCGCTCCCTGCTCACACACACTCTCTCAAATAAGTAAGTAAATAAATAAATAAAATCTTTAAGAAGAAAAGAATTACCTACATTCTTTCTCCATCAGATAACTAGAGAACTTCAAAGGAGAACTGAATATATTAAATGTATAAATGTAATTTAAAGCATGTAAGTGAATTTAAAACAGTCTCTCTTTAAATGTGAGAGTAGAAAGAGAATAATCAGAAAACTGAGCTTGATATCTTAAGAGTGAAGTGGAGGTTTGAATTTTGAAATATAATAAATGAATAAATAAAACAGGGAATGCCTGTATAGTCTTTTCCATGTATGTCCTCTAAGCCATTAAAAAGAAAAACATCACACTGAAATGATCAGTATGAATATCATTGTGACAGTACTATGCTGATGGAATTCCAGGCACAGCAAAGAAATGTGACATTTTAGTTCGATTGCATACTTTACAGTTTCCTAGAGGCCTTTGAAATACTGAAAATGGTTTATGAATCTCACGACTGTCTTCCAGGACCATGATTTGCCAGTTACTTACATTAGACACCTCTCTTATGTGTAGAATTAACTTCTTAGTTGAATGTTAATTGAAATGTTATATTTAAGTGGCTGAGAGTCCTCATTTTAATCACAACAAGAGGAATGAAATCTCAAAGATGCTGCTCTGAGGAACAGTGAATTGGTCTCAACATGAAATAGTGAGTGAGTGGCTGGTCTTCAGGCCTGACCTCTGAGGTAATGTCTCAGAACTGAGTTTTCAGTAAAATAGATAAAGAATTTTTATTAAGTTTCCTGAGCTGGAAACACATCCATCCTCTCATTTTGCTGGACAATGTGTTTACCATTAAGGGCCTGCCCATCTCCGGGAGTGCTCAAGGCGGCCATGGAGGGCACACAACCCCGCTGCGGGGGGAAGTGAAGCTTGGCTGAATCCCAGTTGCATTACAAGTCCTGGTGGAGGTGCTGCCCTTTTGCCCTTGTCCTTGGGAAATTCATCAGTTCTTCGAGCTACAAGAGATTACAAGACATTATCTCATTCAGCCTTCTGACTCCAAGGAGGAATTCACTTAAATTATCTCTGGCAAAGGAGAATGTCTTCATGTACTACTTGTATAATTCAAAATTAATTTTAAAGATTTTTTTTTTGAAAAATTACCTGTGGGAGATTTTGTTCTACCTACTCCTAAGATCTGCAGGGATGGTGAGTCACCTTGCTACCCTTTGAGAAGTAGTGACAAGAAAAATAATTAGAGCTTACAGATATTGAACATTTTCTGTGTGCCAGACACTGAAGCAGAAACTTTCTGTGCATTCACTTATTTAATCCTCACAGCTACCTAGTGGGGCAGATTCTGTTCTTGGCCTCATTTTGCAAATGAGCAGACGCAGGGTTAGAGCTCCCAAATGGTGGAGTTGGGGTCTGAAACCTGGGTTTGTCTCATTTCAAGAGCTGTGCTTTCAAATCTTGGTGTTACTCTCACTTCCCCAGTTATGATACTAAGTTTGTCATATTGTGTTTTTCTTCTGGGACTAGATTATTAGGCTATACAAAGATTTATATCATACAGTGTAAATGGAAGAATTTGGGGCATTAAGGAATTAATATTATTCTGTGAGTCCTACCTATTATTAATTAACTTGTACAGTATTTATGTTTGGAAGGTCACATTTACTCATGGAATAGCTAGTATAAAAGGAAAAACAGTGGGTATAGTTCTATATATCCTTCCTGTGTTAAATACCCCATACTGCTTAAAGTTTCCAGTTTGTTCCCACTATGTGGAAAAGTGGAGAAGCTAGACTAGTGAATTACCAATCCTTCATGAAATAAATTAGGAAACAACCTTCAAGAGAACTTTGATGTGAAATGAGAGTGTGGACCTTTATTCTTGACCTCGTGGATTAGAAGCCATATAGGTTTACGAGGTACTTTGGGCAGAATCCTTTGTTTTTCCCTAAGTAAACATCAATGGAGAGCACACTCTAGTGAGGCTTCCTTGGGTGTATATTATGAAGGACAGAGCAGCAGCCAGAAGGTGGGATCATATTCCAAGTCTTTCCTCTTTACTGGCTATTGAGCTGAAAAAACAAAAACAAAAACAAAAAAACCCTACCTATTTATTTGACTAATATATATGGTGTAGGGTATATAATGGCTATCTTTGCAATATTTTTATAGTTGGCAGTGTTGAGAATTATGTTCTGCTTTTAAATTCTGATGTCCTCCTTAATTAAAGAGCACCTCTGGAATTAAGTCTCATTTTTTCCATAGTGAATGAGACCCCAAGAAAGGAGTAGAGATTAAAGTAAATTCAACCCCAGCTTGGCCCCTAGTTTCTAAGCTGGCTACAGTGCGAACTGTCAGGGAGATAGATGGGGGCTCTAAGGTTTCCTGGAGTTTTCAGCCATGTGTGGGCACCACATGTGGTGTGTTCAGTGAATACAAATACAAGAACACATGCTGTTTCCATTAGGGACACTTCAGACCCCTCTCTGTCCCCAGCCTTACTACAGAGTTGAATGGGTCATTTATCATAGGCCACTTACTGATACTGACTGGCGCACGGGCCCTGTTACAAGTAAGCAACCAACAGTGTGACTTAGTTCTTTTAGAATGTTTGTTATACAAGCATATTATTTCTTAAGAATACCCAAGCTCATTTGCACAGAAGAAACATTTTATTAGGTGCTTCTAGCGGGGAAATGTTTTTAAAATGCAAATTTGACCATGTGTCTAACTTGCTTCAACCTTTCAATGACTCAGGATAGTCAAAATCAGTCGAGACCAGGTTCTGCCTTCTCTGCAGCCTCATCCCCTTTGTTACCTCCAGAAGGCTAACTTGCTGTTAGCTATCCACATGTATCAGACCGTTTTTAGCCTTCCCTTGACCTCTCCTTCTCGTGCCTTTTGTTGACAAGGCCTTTCTCCTTGTGAAGGTATTCGCGTTTTCTAAGACTTAGATCAGGTATTGCGTCCCCCAGCAAGCCTTCCCTATTTCTCTTCTCCCAGCCTGGTTTGGCATCCTCTTCCTCCGTTTGCTCAGAAAATGGGGAGATGTCATCTGTCACGGGGAGCTCTTCTCTCTCTGTATTGAAACACTGTTTCTGCCCCTGTCTCCTGGTGCAAGCAGCCGGAAGGCTGGCCTGCATTCCTTTTCTCAGGCACCTTCAGGGGCCCGGCCCGGTATCGGGAGCAGCACCGGGGCAGCCGCTGGTGATTCTTAAACTGAACTGGGCTCCCTCGTAAGCAACTCTGGGCTTCACTCAGGCACACTCACATATGATTCTCATTACAGCCCTTATCCCAGTGCCTCGCACACCCACATCATGAGAAAGTTCATACTGAAGAACTGGCCGGCAGTGTGACTCCTTCCATTTTCCTTGATTGACGAGCCCAGATACACAAACCGTACAGTCTGTTTTTCTTCGCCAGTGTCGTCACTGGAGACACTCTTTATTGAGTGTTGTCTCTTGTGGGCCTACGAGGCACCCAGCAACCGTTTTGTCTATTGTTTACAGATAGCAGAAAAGTAGTATCTTTGAAAGAGCGCCTCATATCTTGATCTTAATCATTTTTCTGTTTTGTTTGGCATAGCTGTCCAGAGTTGGGCAGATATTGTCCTCAGCGAGGGCTCTGGTAGAGTTTCTCATGGTTTCAGTGTGTGTTTGCATGCTCTTTACTTTCAAGAAATGCATTTTCCCAACCAGGTGCTGGGATGGACACTGTGGTTGACTGGAGTTTACTGTATCCCTGCCTTTTATTCTGTCTTACTATTTGTACTAGTTTGCTGTCCTTGGCCTTCCCTTCCCTTCCCATTCCTCTAAGAGGCCGCATAGCACAATGGGAGTAAGATGAGCTTTGAAGGCTGGGATCTGGGGTGAGAGCCGAGCTCACCACTTACTACATTGTGATTGGCCTGCGGCTTCCGCCTTTTGAGCCTTAGTTTTCTTGTTTGAAAATGGGGATAGTTCCTATGTCTTAGGTTGGATTCAGTGAGTTAGTGTATACATATAAAGTTGACAATTACTAGGTCACTGCGATCATTACCACCTACAACTCCGCTAGGATGGATGTGGGGTATAAAATACTGACACATGAGACAAGCAAGTAGCAATGTAAGGTATTATATGCAAAGTGACAAGAGTAGCTCCTTGAGGAATCACAAAATGTTAAAAATCAGGAAAGAGCCTTGGAGACTAGCTAGTCTAATCCTTCCACTAAAAACAGGGTTTAAATTCTCACTATAACACTTATTAACTATATCACCTCAGATTTACTTCCTTATCTATAAAATAGGGAAATCATTAATATGTATCCCTTTACTTCATGGAAGTGGCCTAAGGATTAAATGGTATCATTACTGTGCACTAATAAATGATAGTATTGGTATTACTGTAATTGTTAATAGAAAGTATGTAATCTTCCTGCTGCATTTTGGTTTTATATTAAAAATATAAAAGTCTGTCATTTTTTTCCCAATCGCGATGCATGGAGGTTAAAACAGTTAATACAGTTTTCATGTATTTGCTAAAGGAAATTTCTGCCTCTAAATGTTATCAAAACCCCAAAGGGAAGCTCCTGTTCCCGGCCATTTGTGAATGTAAGCATGACCTCTGAAAAACAACTTTCCATGGTATAAAAATGAAGGTCTGGCCTGCTTTCTCTCTCTCTCCATTCTGTTCTAGCAAGCTGTAAGGGCATCTGAATGATAACTGCTTTCTCTTTTAATACATAATGTCTCCACTTGAACTTATCTTGCTTGTAGGCATGACACAGTAACATCAAGGCTGGGCACTCTCAGTAGACCTCCTCCTAGGTGTATGTGGATGGCCAGCTAGATCACTTTCACTTCACTGAGCTGTGAAATTGACACCAAATTGTGCCATTAGCTTGTTTCTGAAGGGTATGTTGTGCTGGATGTTCTCTCCTTGCTTGCACGGTACATGAAAAAAGATGACAAGATAAAAATGTCCCATAAATGAACATGAGGGAGGAAATTTAGATGTAATTTGTCGTGAATTAAAAACATTGAATAATGTATCAAGAGGCCCTGGAAGCAGAGGTGCTGAGAATTCAGAGCAGGCAGGCAGTACTTGGGGGGGAAATGTAGAGCTTTAGGTTTCTCTTCTGAAGCTTTTTCAGATTTTTATTTGCCTTCTTTATACTCTGCTAGCAAGAGGACAGTCTTGCAATCAGTTAAGTCATTCAGTAGCACGGATCTGTCTTGTTTTCTGACGTAGGTGTAGTGGTGAGTCTTTTTCCTCTCTAGAGTTAAATCATTCTTTGCCTGCCTTTTGATTTAAAACACTGAGATAGATTATTTCTCAGTAAATAATCAGTAAAATCTTTCTCCTATAGTTGAAAGGAGGCAAAGGTTACCTGTAAATGTGGGAGGAAGAGATTTCTTGGAGTGGATCCATATCATCCTTGCGAAAGCGCTCTACATGGTAAAGCAGTGGCTGGTCACCATCTAGCCTTTGTGCTTTCCCTTTGCTTTTCTCCCAGCTATCCACTTAGCTCACTCCCTCACTCCCTCCAGGCTTTTCCCCTGCCTGTCCTCCCTCCCTGCTTTATTTTTTCCTCAGAACTTAGCACCATCTAACTTACTGCCATGTTCATTGCTTCTTGGCAAATATATATATGTTTCACACTTTGACATCTCTGAAATTGGAATTCATCTAATAATCAATGATGTCTTGGAATCTGAAAAATAAATATGTATATTAGTTCATTTTCCTTATTGTCTTTTTCTCCCCTTTACGATATAAGCTCCATGAGGCAAAGGTTTCTCTTTATGTTGTGCATTATGTAGATTCAGTGCCTGTTGCATGATGGGAGCTCAGTATTTGTTGAATGATTTGATAAACTGTCTCGGTTCAGGGGATTTGGGGGAAAAGCTATTCTACATTTATTCCTCTGTCCTTGTCTGAATCCTCCTTAGGCCCCCTTCCGTTCACCTTTCTCTCAGCCTGCTTGTCTTGTCTGTACTAGAGGATATTCTCACTTTGCCTGGCCTCCAGCCCCCTCCAGCTAGCTCATGAGGTCACTAAAGTAGTGCGGTGGGTGTAGAGGATATCTGTTCCCTATTTCCTGTAATTCCAGCCTAAAACTCCAAGAATTTCCCTGCCAGCTCAGATCTTACTTCGCCTAGCTCTGTGTTGTCTATAGTCTGTAGTCATGATAGGAGCATCAAAGCTTGCCCTGTATTAGGGCAGGGCTTTTCAAATTCTGTGGCTAAGGATCAGTCTTAAATTAGCAACCTATCACAGGGCTATGGCTGACTCAGTGGAGTGTGAGACTCTTGATCTTAGGGTGTGGGTTCAAGCCCCGTATTGGGTGCAGAGATAACTGGAAAATAAAATCTTTAAAAAACAGAAACCAGTCCATCACAAATTGACGTATTTGTAAAATAAAAAAACAAAAACAAAAACAAACCAAAAATGAAGTACATTTTTAAAAAGATTTTATTTATTTGAGAGAGAGAGAGTATGCAAGCATGAGTGGGGGGGGAGGGGCAGAGGGAGTACTCCCCACTGAGCAGGGAGCCCAACATGGGGCTCGATTCCCGGACCCTGGAATTATGACCTGAGCTGAAGGCAGATGTTTAACGGACTGAGCCACCTAGGTGCCCCGAAATAAATTTTTTAAAGGATAGTTATATAAGCCCTAATTTTTAAATTAGATTAAATAGATATAATTACTATGTCAATTTGATAAAAATGTTCCTATACTTATTCTCAATTTCTGTGCATATCTCATTGCAGACCAGTAACAGTTTGTAGATCAGGGCCAGCCTATGAACCACAGCTTGAGAAGTTCTGTCTCGGGCATGGTTGCCCAATTTTCTGTCTGTACAGTTTTGGCATGCCCTCTAAAATGAATCTGTTATTATTACTCTGCCTGTACAGGTTATTAGTCTTAGGCATTAAGTAAAGTTGAACCTTATAGAAACTAGTCAGCACCAGTAATTGATTGGTTAACAGGAAAAATAATTTAGAATAGAAATCATAACAGGGATATGTACGTATCTAGGCATGTTATTTCAACTAAAACAAACATGAAAAAACACCCACAACTTTAAGGTGCAGAACCAAGTTCTTTTCTTTTAATTTGGGCCTTAGATTTCAGCAGACTTGTCCTTACATAAACCATATCCATTTACAATTTCAGTTTCTTCAAAGAGATGAAAAAATCGAATGCATCACTTACAAAGAAATCTGCGTGCAGAACCTCTTTAGATTTTTATGATTTAAAGAAATTGATAGTTACTTGACCTATATGGAATTCACCACAAGTTCATTGTCTTTCTAAAGAATTCATTGTTGGGGTGCCTGGCTGACTTAGTCAGTGGAACATGCAACTCGATCCTAGGGTTATGAGTTCGAGCGCGGTGTTGGGTGTGGAGATGACTTAAAAATAAAATCTTAAAAAAAAATAAAGCATTCAGTGTTGTTTTACAGGAAATAAGAGCTTTGTTTTTGTGCTCAGAGTTCATTGATTTACCTTCTATCATTCCTGTAACAAATCAATGTGGCAAACTGGTTTGAGAGCAGTCATAGCAGACTCTTGGTAAATGTACTGTTCCATTAGAAGTTCAAGGTGCCAGGGAATACTGGCACTTTGAGTAGATGGCAGTCGTAAGTGGTTGGCGTGCTTGGCACTGCACAGTGTGTTCTATGGAGGGAACAGATAGAAGGGGATAATCTGTGTGTTGGTAGAAAAATCCCTAAATATCGTTTCTTCTGTGCCATTTTATTAATGCTTCCTTTCTTCAAAGTACTACTTTTAAGCTTCTGGTACTTCTAGTGTTCCATTGAATGAATCTGTTGTCAGCCATCCTGTTTATGATTATAAATGCTTCATTCATATCCTTGCTTATTTTTTTTATTTTTTGTTTTTTTTTTTTTACTTAGAAAACAGCCTGGCCTTTTTAGTATATAACCATGTGATACATCCCACTCCTTTGATTGTTTTATTTACCTTCCTCTGGTTTCATGATCACTTTCTTACACTGTTATAACCCAACTACTTTAAGTCCTGTGTCTGAAACATGAGAGGAGAGGAAGCACATTTTTTTTAACTTTCTGTTTTTATATAATTCCAAACTCACAAAAAAGTTGTAAGAGTAGTACAAAGAGTACACTTATCATGATGAGCACTGAGGAAGGTATAGAATTGAATAGTTGAATCACTATATTGTACACCTGAAACTAATATAATACTGCATGTTAATTATTCTGGAAATTAAAAAAAAAAGCTCTTAAAAAAGAGAAAGTAGTACAAGGAACTCTTGTGTGCCCTGTACCCTGGTTCAGTCATTATTTTGACTTGCTTTATCGTGTTTTCTCTCCCTCCATAGTTTTATTTTTTTGATCTTGAATCTTAAAAAAAAAGATTTATTTATTTATTTTGGGGAGAGAGGGTGTGTGCTTGTGTAAGTCAGGGGAGGGGCAGAGGGAGAGAATCTTCAAGAGACATGGGGCTCTATCTCAGGACCCATGAGATCATGACCTGAGCCAAAACCAAGACTCTGACGATACGCTTAACAGACTGAGCCACCCGGGCACTCCATCTTGAACCTCTTGAGAGCAAATTATGAAAACTTGCCTTTTACCTTTAAACTCTTCGATTTGTATTTACTGAGAATAAGGACTCCTTCCTCCCTTCCTCCTTCCCTCCCTCCCCCCCTTCCTCCCTCCCTCTCTTCCTTCCTTTCCTTCCTCTTCTTCCTTCCTTCCTTCCTTCCTTCTCCTTCCTCTCTTCCTTTCTTCATAACCATAGCACAATTACCAGATTCAGGCATTTACATCAATTCAATACTATTATTAAATCCACAGCTCTTACTCAAATGTTGTCAGTTGTCCCAGTAACTTCCTAGTTTGCTGTTTCCTGGTCTAGGATCCAATCCAGGATTATACATTGCATTTAGTTTTCATGTGTCTTTAATCCTCCTTTAATCTGAATAGTTTCTCAGCCTTTCTTTGTCTTTCATGACCTTGACACTTTGAAGAGTATGAGCTATTTCTTTTGTAGAATTTCCCTCTTTGAGTTTGATGAACCCCCAAATTTAGAATTTGGGGTTGTCTGATGTGTCGTCATGATTAGATTCCAGTTATGAATTTGGGGGACAGGAATCCCACAGAAGTGATGCTGACTTTTCTCAGTGCATCCTCTCAGGGGCCACATGGTTTTGGAGTGCCTCCTTCCTGGGCAGGTGAATTTTCATCACTTCTGTCAGGTGGGGGTCTGCCAGGTTTCTGTACTGTGCAGTTAACTTTTTTCCTTGTAATTTCTAAGTAATTTGTGGGGATGCATTTTGAGACTAGATTACATACATTTCCTATTTATCCCTTCTATTTTTTCTAAATAAATTTATTTTTTAGGACTAAGTTTTTTTCATTAACATATAATGTATTATTTGCCCCAGGGGTACATGTCTGTGAATCATCAGGCTTATACATTTCACAGCACTCACCGTAGCACATACTCTCCCCAATGTCCATGACCCAGCCACCCTCTATCCCTTCTATTTTTCTTAGTTGACATGTTACCAGAAAGAAGAGCTTTCCTTTTTTTACCCTTTATTTATTCATTTATATCAGCATGGTCTCATGGATTCTTATTTTATTTTTTATTTCATTAAATGAGTTAAAAAGTCCGTTTCTATTTTTATTTAATTTGATTTGATGCTCAAGTTGTCCCAGACTTGGGAGCCCTTTTAACTTGACTCCTGTATCCTTTTGACATTCTTCATTATTCTTTGAGCATTTCTTTACTTTCTGGTGCAACGAGATGTTTCAGACTCTTAATCTGCTTTCCCTGCCCAAGTGTCAGAATCAGCCATTTCCCCAGCTATTTCTGGTTCCTTTTAGAAGGAAATGGTTTTTAGACATCAAGATCTCAACTACAGGTGTCTCATTGCTAATGAGTTGACAATATTCCTCTCTGTAAACTAAGGTGGGGAAAACTAGTTGTATACATAATATCTCTATGTCTTTATATATCTTTGGGTAGATGCAGATATATCACAGATACATATGTTACACATACACATACATGTGTATATATACATACATATAATATATACATATACGTCTATAGCTATTTCTACATTTAACTGTATTAAAAATCATAACTCCCTGCAGATACCTCCTAATTCCAGTCTAAGCCATAACAGTGTTCATTCTAGTCTTTATTCTTTCCATATTTAAAGCTCCTTTATTCAGTAGTGAGAAACTTGACTTCTGTTATCCTTACTATATGTTTTCAGTCCTTCTGTATACAAAATTTGTTTCAGAAGTACTAATTCACACCATTATGAAAAACAAACTCCCTAACTGGAGTTCAGTGTTTGTTTATGGCTGTTTTTGTCTTTGTCCGAGGGTAGGTATTCAAAAGTTCAAGAGTTTGATTCACAAGTTCTTTGGGTTAGTTCCCATTCTTCAGTATAATTATATTATTCATCTGAAATACAGTTAGCTTCATCTATTTCTGTCATGTAGTGAATAGAGTTCAGGGATGTTGCTAAAAATAAACATCCTACAACACACAGGACAGCCCCCCACAATACTATTTATCTCCAAATATTGATAGTGCCAAAGATGAAAAACCCTGGTGTATAACCAGTGAGATACGGTGAGGGCATGGGGTGGGGATAGGTCTCAGGAAGATTAGCTTCTTCTTCAAGGCAATCCTTTCAGGAAAGGATCTCAGGCAAGGGGACTCTTGGGAGCTTAAGGTCCTCAGCATCATAAGAATATGCCTGCCGTCTCCATTCCTTTTTTTAGGGTCCCATTCCTTTTTCCTTGATCTTCCCTGTGAGAACCTGGTAGGGTTGCTGGAGGAAAAACCTCTCTATGCTGAGATTCTCTGGGAGCTTTATGTTATTATGCTAGACCATACTAAGCCTTTAGCAGTTGTTAACATTTTTTAGTTAAGTTTTCTTATTGGCTTTATGGTGTTTGAGAAAATACGTTTCAGGTAGCAAAGGCTCAGTCCTGTTTCTGAAGTTACCTGTCTCTACATTTTAGGTTAGTTCTCTGTTCTGTAAACTCCATTGTCCGACCAGTTCAAGGAAAGACACTGATTTGTACTTTGTCTAGTTTTTTTCTTGCTTTAGGATGGAGTGATGCTCCTTCCAGTTTTCTATATTTTAAAGCTGGAACCAGAAGTCACTAGCCACATTTTAACTTCCCAATAGCCACATGTGGCTATTGGCTACCATGTTGAACAAAAGAGATTATAGAATATTTCTTTCATTGTAGAAGGTTCTATTGGACAGCACTGTGTTAGATGGGAAATTGGAGAGGCAACAAGGAAAGAAAAAGAATAAAAATTCTCCTTTGGTCATAATGGAATAACTAGGGATGGATTAGTCCTTCCACTGTAAAAAGCTATAACTCTGGCCAATACCCATGAAAAAGACTGTTTTCAGACATTAAACAAACAGTTCAGCACTGTGATCCCTGAGAAAGTGGAAATAGAGAATTGAGTCTTAAATTACCCTGTTTCTGCCTAGAGCCACTTAACAGGTTGTGGTGCAGGGAGTGGAACCCAAATGGCACCCAATGGTCTCACTGAGTGGAAGAAAAATAGATCATAGTTTGAGAAATCTGAAGTATCTGGAATTTGTGGAGCAGCAACAAGAAGGGGTGAAAAGAGAAAGACTTCCAGAAATCAAGAGGACTTATGGACCTTCTGGGTCTTTGGGTGTGTACTGAGCTATATTTGCATAAGGTTGGTTTCCATGAAGCCAGACAGAAGTAACTCCTGGGACAAAAACAACTACTTGGGAGCTGTGTCAAACAGCCACCAGAACTACCACAGGGCCAGACTGGAAAGGCCTTGTTGAACACCCACAGCATTTAGTAAAGAGGCTAAAAAAGACCAGGAGTCGGACTAAACATCCCTGGTAAAGGCACTGCTGGATGCAATCTAACAAACTTCCAAAGAAGTATTGAAATAAACGTATCTGTGACTAAGTGATACACATAATGGAATTAACAGACAAGTACTTTACAACAGGTATTATAAATATGTTCAAGGATTTCAAATAGATTGTTGATAGAGGGGGATAGGATGGAAGAAATGGAAAGGATAGATAAAGGGGATTTAAGAGATATAAACCCCCAGTTATAAAATATGCAAGTCATGGGGATGAAAAGTACAGCATAGGGAATATAGTCAATAATATTGTAATAACTTTGTATGGTGACAGAGAGTACCTACACTTAACCACGATGAGCATTTCATAATGTATATAATTGTCAAATCCCTATGTTATATATCTGAAACTAATATAGTATTCAACTATACTTTAAAAATAAAAAATAATAAATATGTTCAAGGATTTAAAAGAGATCATTTGATATAATAATGAAGGGAGAAATGCGAAGCTATCAAAAAGAACCAAATGAAACTTCTAGATTGGGAGAATACAACATTAATAGTGAAAAATTACTGGATGGGCTTAATAACAGATTAAACACAGCTTAAGAAAAAATCAAAGAACCTAAAGGTGGAACAATAGAATCCATCCAAACTGAAGAAAAGGAAAAATGGCCAAGGAAAATGCATAGAGCCTCAGTGGTCCATTGGACATTTTAAGTGTTTCTGTCACAAGTGTAATTGAATTCCTGGAATAAAGCATACAAATATTGAAGAAATAATGACCAAGAAATTTCCCAATAGTATGAAAATTATACAACCAAGTTGCTCAGTGAACTCCATCCATGCAGGATGAACATAACGTAAACCCACACCAAGGCACACCACAGTCAAACTGTTGAAAACATGTGATAAAGAGAATGTCTGAAGAGCACAGAGAAAAAAGACATTACATACTGGGGAACGAAGATGAAATGATTGCTGACTTCTCAGAAGCAATACAAGCCAAAAAAACAATAGAATGACCTCTTTGAAGTGTTAAAAGAAAAAAAAATAGTCACCCTAGACTTCTTTAAGGAGTGATAATATACTTCAGAAGTGAAGGTGAAATAAAGACATTTTCAGACAAACAAAAGCTGAAAAATAGTGTTGTCAGCAGACGTGCACTAGGTAACTGTTAAAAGAAGCTTTTCAGGTGAGAGGAAAATGATACCAAAGAGAACACAAAGGAAAGAGTTTAAAATGCAAATATGTGGATACATGTAAATGCCGTTTCCCCCTCATACTTTCCATTTGTTTAAATATAATTTACTGTGTAAAGCAGAAAGAATAGTAATGTGTTGTGGGGCTTATAGCATGTTGAAGTAAAATGTATTACAATAATAGCTCAAAGAACACGAGGCTGGTGTCAAGTCCTTACATTATACGTGAAGCAGTGTACTATTATTTAAAGGTAGGCAGTAATCAGTTAAAGATGCATACCATAAACCCTAGCAGCCTTTCTCGGCCGGAGTTCCTCATCTCAACTACAGAACACAGAAAATGTTCTGAGTGACTGTTGTCTCAATTCTCCTAAGGGTGGAATGTAATTAGTACCACTCTATGATGCATAGAAGAGTTAAATCATTACACATTAGGGGCTTAATTCTGTCATAGAATCCCAGTTGAAGAGGGCTGTAAGAGCATCCACTGAGAGAAAGAGAGAGAGAGAGAGAGAGAGAGAGAGAGAGAGAGAGAGAGGGAGAGGTGTATGGGGGTTAGGGCAAGAAGGAGAGAGAACTAATAAGCCAATAGAAGAGAAAAATGAAATCCTAAAAACTGCTCAGTTGATCCAGAAGAAGGCAGGATAGAAGAGAGGGAAGAGGAACAAAGGAGAGATGGAAGTTCAAGGTTTTGACAATCATCCAAATTGTTAGAGCCACTTCCAGTTGCTTGAGCTCAGTGAACTTCTACAAATAAATTTGTCCTTCATTATATTCCTTTCACTGTAGGACCATTAAGATCAGTTCTCAAATACAGTCTTTGGGTCTCTGTTGATATGAACTACAAAATCTCATAATTCTGCTGGTATTTGGTTCCTCCTCATAGGTCATCTCTGAAGCTGCCAGTCCTTGAGACCAGTTATTGGCCTGGAACATTTCGCTCTTCTCAACTGGAGGCACTTTTGCCCTCCCCCCGCAAAGGGGACATTTAACCCTGATGACGGGGTCACTAATACCTTTAAGTGTAGTCAGAAAAGAGAACCAATTCTAGATTTGCTTTCATTCTGTCACCCTAGAACTCCACTTCCAAGACCAATAGTTGTATCAGTCATGCAAGCAAATCCACCGCGATCCACTAGGGGATAAAGGATTTAATACAGGAATTAGATCTTACACAAATGGGGGAGTCGCTCAGGAAATGAAAGTCCAGATAAGGGGGTTTGGCAGATCAGTGGAAAAGTCGCTGATCTTTCCTTCTTAAGCAGTGGCACAGTGGACAAGCTGGAGCTTGCAAAGGAATCTCAGAAACTGAGCATGTTCAGCTGTGGAAGTGGGATTGTGAAGGGGAAGTTCATGGAGGGGTCTGTGGGGAAGCTGCTGCCTTAGTGTCACTACTGTCTGGCATGTGGAGATGGATTGGGACTGCCATTGGTCAGCGGCGGTTAGGAAGAAAACCTGGAAGTGGAGCAGTGGAGGAAGACACGCTGGAATATACTAGATATACTACCTGTTCACCCCCGTACCTGACCATGAAGCCTCTCGGAGAGTAATAATTTTGTGGCTTACTCTAACCTGAAGCCATGCAAGGAAGGGGATTCCAGGAAATGTAGTTCAAGTTAACAATGAAACAATCATCGGTTTTGGTTTTTACATTTTTATCTGTGATCCAGTTTGAGTTTATTCTGGTGTATGGTCTGCGGTATGGATCTGATTTTATCTTTTTTCCAAAAGCTATTCAGTTTCCCCCACCAACGTTTATTAGAAAGTCCGTTTCTGCTTCTATACCTTGAGATGCTACTGTTATCATATTCTAAATTTCCTTGTGTACGCTTATCCATTCTGACTTCGTGTTGTGTTCCATTGTTCACTTTATCTGTTCAGGTGCCCGGACTACATTGTTTCATCCTAGAGACTTTTGGTGTCTCTTCGTATCTGTTAGGGCTAGTCTTCCTTTACAGCTTGAAAGCCCATCTTTAGGTAAATAAAGCCACTCTTACCTCACTTTAGTTAGAGCCTCACTTAAATCAGTGTTTCACCTGAAATATAAGGAATTATTATTTTTTTAAAAATTTTTTTAAGATTATTTATTTATTTATTAGAGAGAGAGAGACTGAGAACGAGAGGGGAGAAGGTCAGAGGGAGAAGCAGACTTCCCGCAGAGCCGGGAGTCCGATATGGGACTCGATCCCGGAACTCCGGGATCATGACCTGAGTCGAAGGCAGCTGCTCAACGAACTGAGCCACCCAGGTGCCCCAATATAAGGAATTATTAAAGGAAAGGACAGCTCTGAGATTTGGAGACCATTAGCTTTGCCATGATTATCAAGGAGTTTCTGTGGGGGAGAAGTTTCTTTCCTCTGTGGAGTTGAGTAAAGGAGTAGATCAGATATCAAATGTCACTTCTTTCCCTGATCTCTTGGTCTCGCCTATTTTAGAATGGAAAAAAATAAAAAATAAACCAATGAGATATCACGAGAATAACCGGAGGAACAGTAAATTCTGGACTGAGAGAAAGTGACTCTGGGGACTGGCAGTGGCATTGACATGATACCTTTTGTGCCTATGGAAAAGTCGTTTCACCTCTTTGGGGTTTGACTTCCCACCTGCCATATGAGTAGACTAGATTAACCACCTCAGTCTTTCCTTTCCTAATATTGTTTGACTCAAACCTCATCATCCCGTGTATCAAAAAACACTCAGAGAAGAAGCACTCGTAATACATATTAGCCCTTTCCTTGAAGATAATGTAAAAGATCACAATTTAAGTTAGAGCTTATTATTGGCTGATTGCCTATTAATGAGTGTATTTGAAGAGCTTATTATGTGTAAGTTCTCAACTCCATTGGAACAATTCAGCATTGTAGGTCTAATTTAGAAGTAAAATAGTGTCTTCCTGGCAGTGTTCCTTTTAGTGTTCGAGGATTTTATTTACCCCTTTGTTTCACTAGGTATGGATAAATACTTCAGGGGATCACGGCCTCCCCCTAATTCTGTAAGTCCTTTAAGTTAGAAGATGAGGCTAGTATAATAGAAAGTGGAGGTACGGGTTCTGGTGAATTCCCCTTTCCCTAACAATTTTTGTAAATTCCTCCGTTGTCATTTAGCCAGTGATGTATTAGGCTGTAGAATGCACATTAGTTATGGCCCCTTGTGCTCTTGTAACAAATATGACACATGACTTTGAGTGGTGTAATATATTGCTGGTGAATTTTTAATGTCTGAAGGGTACTTGGAGTACATATGTGCAACAAGGGAATCAACCCCTGGGTTGTTTTTTTATTATCATTTTATTTTTCACTATTTTACCAGTTATATAATAGACAAATATTCACATGTTAAGTAACTGGGCAGTATTCTAGAAGACTGTGTAGATAGTACGTTAATAAAAATGTGTGCATGGCAGTGAGGTGTAAAGACATGTTCTTATAATGAAGGAAAATTAAAACAAACTATGAGTATAATTATGTGATATATATGGTGCTATTTAAAAGTAGTGAAGTATGAAAAAATATCCAAAACTCAAATATAAATTGCTTGGAAGCACTTTAGATTAATATTCCTACCAATGTACTTGATTTTCTGCAAAATTATCACTGGAAAAAAATCCAGAATTTTAATGCTTAAATAATATCATATTATTAATATTTACAAAATATAGGAAATATACATAAAATATAAATGCCAACTTGAAAAAACTACATAAACAATATAATGTCATCAGAAGAACCCCAAATAAAAGAAAGAAAAAACATTGAGTGCTAAATCTGTAAGATTCATTAGTCAAATTATTTTATGTGTTCACACTACTTTTCTGTCCTGAGCCACATACAAGAATCTGTCTTAGCCCTACCACTCAACTGATTATTTAATTACACCAAGTCTCAGTTTCTTCATTTATAAAATGAAGGTTATACTTGAGTTTTTTTAGTTTCAAAAAACAGAAATCTATGAAAAGCACATTAAGAGAACGGGGGGTTAGTATGAGGATACATGTATGCCGGACTAGAAACTCCATTAAGGACCACCAGCGTTAGCTGGCTCTACCCCATGAGCCCATTTGGGTCTCTCTCTCTTGAGGTCTCTGGTGCTCTCTGAGAGCCATTCTCTCATCTTCTGGCCTTGCCATGAGTGCCCCTGCCCCCAAATCTGCCTCACGAGACCTCTCTTTTTAGGTGTCCTTTTCAGCTTTAGCTTCACTCTTAATTTCCTCATTCTCTTAATATTTATGAGCTTAAATTCCCGGAAATGGGTAAATCCAATTGTTTGGAACTCTTTTTTTTTTTCCCCATTCCAGACCACAGACCAGGTCATTGGTCATCCAGCTAACTGACTGACCATCTTTCAGTCAGATGCGGATGCTGCTCAACCAGCTATGATGGATGGTTGAAATATTGTAGTGCTCAACGTGGCCCAGCTCTCATCAGGGGCTGGGATGAAGAAGCAGTTTCCCTTAAAAAGGACTTGTGGGCTGGCATTCCCCATCATTGGATTATCTGATGTAAGAAAATTTATACTTGACTTACATGGCTATAGGTCCACACTTGAAAAGCTTACCCATGGCTCCCAAGTCTCTATTGGATACTTTCTTACTGGGAACGACTGTGACCTGTAGGTACGTAAGCCTGGAATAAATATTTAAGCCTTGTACCAAATCAGAAAAGAAACTTCCCTTAAAATTTCAAACCACCGGTTGATATTTAAAGTTCTATATAAATAGACGACTTTTCATTGTTTCTTTGCTATTATCAAAGCTAGAATTAATGTATGGCTAGAAGGGTAAATGACCTGTTGGTTGACTTCTTATACTCTTTGGAACAACAAATACCTTCCTTCCAGACATTTATTTTCATGGACTTTCCTAATGGCCATGCCTGGGCTGTTAGAGCTGAGCTCCTGAAGGCTCTTGCATGGCCTCTCCCCCATCAGCCATGTGTAAACTGCTAACATTCCACGACCCCCCACAGGACCTGTAAACCAAACAGAACTCGGAGCTGTTCCCAGCTGTGATCTACAGACACCAGCCCCTCTTGTATTGGGTTTATCTTGTGATTCGAGGAGGAGTTAGAAGAGTTATAGATACAAGCTGTGCATTTTGACCTCGGCAGGGATTTGGAATTAAAAATTAGAACTAGGACGCTAGGCTCATTTTCTTGCCTGGTGTTCAAAACCCAGACTCAGATACGATGATTTTCTCTTTGAGTTTTCTTAGCTCCTGTGTTAAAGCACTTATCACCTTGTACGGGCCTTTGTTTCTCCTCCTACGGACATTTGGTTCCTCAAGTGCAGAGACAATGCTTAATTCATCCGAGGGTGCTCTTCCCCACTCTCCCTCTCCTGCAAGTAATATATGTGCTGGATTCTGTAGTCTGCATTTGTGCATGAGCAGGTTTGAAAGAAAAGCTAGAGATACTAGCTTTAGAACATACCTACCTAAATAAATGCAAGTAGAGGGTTCAGCAGTGTTATATGCTAATATTTACTATCATTCATACCTGTAAAATACTTGAAACATATTTTACCAGTACAAGCTTCCCATATAGTCATACACGTCTCTCGTACTTAAACACTTTTTTGCTCACACAAAAACTCACACACAAAAAATGAGTAATGAGGTTAGACTTCCTATTAGGTCACTCGTCTTGGCTGAGGAGGATTAGAATCCTGGGATGGAATGAATGAGAACTCAATAGTTTACAGTTCTGGGAAACTTTTCCTGCCCATAAAATTTGGGTTCGACTCACTCTTAACTTAATGTTCAGACCCTTCCCGGCTGGCACGATGGGGTATACTTCCAAGGGAAAATGTCCCATTGCTGCTAAGCCCCCTCCTCGTCTCCGTCTGTGTCCCCAAATATTAGTGTGATACACGAAAAGGCCCTGGATGCCTCTGTCCTGGCATGTGAAGGAGATGCTTGGGAGGAATCCGCTCGGAAGCCTCCCCTGTGACATCCAGGTCTCACTCGAGGGTGAGAAAGTCGTTTTCTAGGCCATGAAAAGACAAAGAACTTCGCCTTGATGCGAAGGTGCGGTCTTCTGTTGCACTCACCTGTGAATGGATTGTAATAAGTCTTGTCTGGATCCCCTGAGTTAGATTTAATAACGTGCAGAAAGCTTCAGCAGGATCAATAAGCCTTTTACAGCCGGCAGAGCTCGATGCCTGCCGCTGCCCAGCCGCGAGGGAAGTCAGCCTCGGCTTCGCTGGAAGGGGCCTTTCCGCGGCCGGGGATATTTGTTTTCAGTCTTTGGCCGTCTCTTGTACATCACTCTGCCACTTGGGCCGATGTGACCATAGCAAGTAGAAAAAGAGCATGCATTTTTCTTTGTCAGGATCTGCGACTTTTCACAGAAGCGACGCCAATCGGAATCTGCCTTGGAGGAGGCAAGCTACTGCCACAATGGCTTTTTCCGTTCTTTAATTTCCAGCTTGTGTCTGTCAGCTGGCGACCAGGCTGCAGAGAGCAGGTTCCCACTATCTGACTCTTCCGTCTGGAGCCCAGACACACTGTGTGTGTATCCTATTTATTACCACGTCATGAGGTAGTCATTAGCAAGAGAATTTTGCTCTTTTTAAGACTTTTTTTTTTAATTAAACATCTCAGAATGTTTTCTAGAACTGTAATTCTCAAAATCCTCTCATTGAAAATGGAAAATATCATCATGCATATCTGGTAGAAGAGGAAATTTTTGAGAAGTTATGCTGTGTCTCACCCCGAGAGCTCAGAGTGAGGCTTCAGAGTTACGGCTCTCCACCGTGGGTGACCATTCTTCATGTCTGATTCTTATGCCTGTAGAATGGAAGGGGCCCGTGGGGACCAAGTTTTCGGGACTGGCAGGAACCTGTTTTTTTGCTTTCCACCCTACTAACATCGAACATTGTTTTGAGGACCCCTTGACTTTAATTATATAATCTCAAATAAATGGTTGGGAGAACAAGAAAATAATGAATTGGTTGAATCTGGAGTATTCACATGAGCTAGTTGGGTCCATGTATTATTTGTCTACATTAGAATAGGGCTGCCAGGTTGAATTGAATAGTTCTAGAAGTTGGCCTTTGCCGGGAACGCTGATAGGAGTTCATTATTATAGCTGTTAAAGTTGATTATCTTCTTGACTCATTTGATCTCCCCTAATTTTACCTAGCTTAACTTAGTTTTTTAGTTTGTATTTTACTTTTTCTTAAGATTTTATTTATTTGAGAGAGAGCAAGCGAAAGAGAGCATGAGCCGGGGGAAGGGGTAGAGGGAGGAGAAGCAGACTCCCCTCTGAGCAGGGATCCCGATGTGGGACTCAGTCTCAGGACCCTGGGCTCGTGGTCTGAGCCAAAGGCAGTTACTTAACCAACTGAGCCACCCAGGCGCCCTTTAGTTGGTATTTTGAAGCAGAATGGAGGGCTTCTTTGTTTTTTTGTGTGATTTTTAAAGGCAGTAGATAAACCTATTCAAGAGATACAAGATTATCTCTCTTTCCCTTTAAAACTAACTTTATTGTCTTATTGTGGGGTGTTTTTATTTTTAAATGATCTGGAAAATATTTTTATTCCATTTGTTGATTTAAATAAAAATTTAAAAATAATTCCTACCAGAAAGTGGCCTTCATTGTCTTAGAGTCTCTTATCAGATCTGGGGTGTACTCTGACTATGTGTACTTTTTTAAATTTATTTTTTATTTTGGTAAAACATAACAAAGTTTACTATTTTAACCAGTTTTAGGTGTACAGTTCAGTGCATTGAGTTCACTGACACGCCTGTGGAGCCATCACCGCCCTCCACCTCCAGAACTTTTCCTTCTTGCCAACTTAAACTGTATTCCCTTTAAACACTGACTTCTCGTTCTTCCCCCAACACCATCCCAGCACCGGGTGACCACCATTCTGCTTCCTTTTTCTATGAATATAGCTACTCTATGTATCTCTTATAAAGGAATCATATATTTGTCCTTTGTGTCTGGCTTATTTCACATAGTATAATGTCTTCAAGATTCACCTATGTGAGTGCATGTATCAGAATTGCCTTCCTTTGTAAGTCTGAATAATATTTCATTTTGGATATATACCATGTTTTGTTTATCCATTCATCTGTAATGGACACTTGGGTTGCTTATACCTTTCGGCTATTGTAAATAATGCTCCTATGAACATGGCTATACAACTATCTGTCTGGGTCCCTTCTTTTAACTCCTTTGGAGAAATACCTCGGAATAAATTGCTGGGTCTTATGATAGTCCCATGTGTAATTTTTTGTGGAATCACCACACTGTTTTCCACAGGTAATGTTTACATTACCATCAGCAGTGCATAAGGGTTTCAGTTTCTCCATGTCCTCACCAATACTTGTTCTTTTCTTTTCTTTTCTTTTCTTTTCTTAACATATAATAGCATCCTAATGGGTATGAAGTGGTATCTCATTGTGATTTTTTTAAAAGATTTATGTATTACACAATCTCTATACCCAATGTGGAGTTCAAACTCACTACCCTGAGATCAAGAGTCACATGCTCCTCCAACCAAGCCATCCAGGTGCCCCTCATTGTGATTTGGATTTGCATTTTACTTATGACTAGTGATGTCGAATATCTTTTCAGGTCCTTATTGGCCATTTGTATAGCTTCTTTGGAGAAATGTCTATTTAAGTCCTTTGCCTGTTTTTGAATTAAGCTGTTTGTTTTTTGCTGTTGAACTGCAGAAGTTCTTTGTATATTCTGGATATTAATCCCTTATTAATCCTTTATTAATCCCTTATGAGGTATATTTAAAAAATTTTTTTAAAGGATTGTTTGAGAGAGAGAGCATGAGAGAGAGAAGCTGAGTGAGCACACACAAGTGGGGGTTGGTGGTTGAGGGGAAGGGCAGAGGAAGAGGCAGGCTCCCTACTGACTCAGGGCTTAACCCCAGGACCCCAGGATCATTACCTGAGCCAAAGGCAGATGCTTAACTGATTGAGCCACCCAGGCTCCTCCCCCTTATCAGGTATATTATTTACAAATATTTTCTCATCTTTTGCATTGTCTTTTCACTCTCTTGATAGTGTTCTTTGTAAAAAGTTTTTAATTTTGATGAGTTTCAGTTTGTTGCTTCTGGTGTCATGTTTAAGAAACCATTGCCAAATTCAAGGCCATCAAGATTTGCCCATATGTTTTCTTTTAAGAGTTTCATAGTTTTAGCCCTTTGATTTTAGGTCTTTGATCAGTTTGGAGTGAATTTTGAATATGGTGTAATGTAAGGGTCTAACTTCATTCCTTTGCATGTGCATATCCAGTTTTGCAGATTATTTGTTGAAAAGACTATCATCTACCCCATTGGATGGTTTGGGCACTCTGATGGAGAATCTATTGATCATATATGTGAGAGTTTGTTTTTGGGCTGTTCTATTCTTTGATCTATATATCTGTCTTTATGCTAGTACCATACTATTTTTGATTATCCTATTATTCTAGTAAGTTTTGAAATTAGGCAGTATGAGTCTTCCAATTTTATTTTTCCTTTTTCAAGATTATTTTGGCTATTTAGTGTCCCTCGAGATTCCATATGAATTTTAGAATGGATTTTTTTTTTATTTCTGCAAAAAATGCCATTGAAATTTTGTAGGAATTGGATTGAATTGCAGATCATTTTGATCATTTTGCAGATCATTGTCATCTTAACAATATTAGGTCTTCTAATCCATGAACATGGGATGTCTTTCCATTTATTTGTGTCTTCTTTAATTTCTTACAGCCATACTTTGTAGTTCTCATTGTATTAGTCTTTTATTTTTGTGGTTAAATTTATTTATTTGTTCAATTTATGTTTATTATTTTTATTTTTATTTTTTATGCTATTGTAAATGGAATTGTTTTCTTGATTTTCTTTCAGTTTGTTCATTGTGAGTGTATAGTAAAGCAATTGGTTTGAGCATGTATGTTTTTAAAAAGCTTTTTAGGGACTTCTAATGCATGTCTTAGGTTAAGCACTCTTCTCCTAGACCCTCTTAAACTCCCCAGTAGGAACTGCAGCTAGAAAATGGTTTAAATCTCACATCTTCCTGGCTTATGACCTTGGAGATTTCCTGATAATTAAAATGGAAATTATACTATTGATCATAAAGGGTTGCTGTGAGGATTAAATGAGATAGCTGTGTGTATTACCAGGAATTTAGTAAATCTTCAATAATGAACAGCATTCATTTTATTTATTTAAAAAAAATTATTTCACTGTTGTTCCTGAATAGATAATGCTTGAAGTGAGTTTAAAAGCCAAGCCGAAGTTAGGTGAAAGAAGGGTGTTTTAGCAGAAATATCCCCACATATGAGGTGTAAAATGGAAATGGTTTGCCATGTTGGGTAACTATATAGTGATTAAGACCATGGGCTTTGGAATTAAGTAGATTTGGATTCAAATTCCAACTTTTCTGCTTCTTCATTTTATGTTTCTGGGCCAGTCACTGAGCCTTTCTGATATGAATTAAAGAATTCAGAATGGAAATTAGTATTTTTAACTGAATGAAAATGTACACTGCAAAAGCAGCATTTGGGGGACATTTATAGCATTAAGTGGCTATATTGTAAAAGGGAAGCCTCCCAAATCAATGACTTGAGCTTCTTAAAAAACTAGGAAAGGAGGGTAAATTAAACCCAAATTAGAAGAAAGGAAATATTAAAGATCAGAGCAGAAATCAATGAAATAGAAAAAGGGGAAAAATCCAGGACATCAGTTAACCTTGAGAAAATCATTAAACTTATATATCTGGCCAGACTGATAGGAAAAAACAGAAAAAACCCCACAAATTACCCATATCAGGAATGAAATAGTGAATATTGATATAAATATTTAAAAGATAATAAGGGAATACTATGATTTATGCCAATCTATGCCAAGAAATCTGACAACTTAGGTGGACTGGACAAATTCCTTGAAAGACAAAAATTGCCAAAGCCCACCCAAGAATAAATAGATGACCTAGATAGCCCTCTATTTACTAGAGAAATAGAATTGATAAAATGGACTTCATCACATAAAAACTTAGGGTCTTTGAAAGACACTGTTGAGAGGATAGAAAGAAATGCAACTTAAAAATTGGCAAAAGAAGGGCACCTGGGTGGCTTAGTCAGTTAAGTGACTTCAGCTCAGGTTGTGATCTTGGGGTCCTGGGATTGAGCCCCATGTCGGGCTCCCCACTGTTGGGGAGTCTGCTTATCCCTCTCCCTCTCCCCCTCTCCTCCCCAGCTCGTGCTCTATCTCTTTCAAATAAATAAATAAAAGCTTTTAAAAATTAAAAAAAATAAATAGAAATTGAAAAAAGAGGTGAATAAACATTTGATTGAAGAATGGTGAAGAATGGCAAAAACAGTATAAAAAGATGCTCAATACCAGTAGTCTTCAGGGAAATGCAAATTTAATCCACAATGAACAACCCTACGTACCTGTTATAATGATATGTCAAGTCTTTGCTAAAGATGTGGAAGAACTAGAACTCCCATACACTGCTGCTGAGAATATAAAATTGTGTTACCACTTTGGAAAACAGCTTGACAGTTTCCTAAAAGTTTAAACACTTACCATACTATCCAGCCATTTCACTCCTAGGTGTTTACCCTAGAGAAAAGAAAGCATATGCCCAAAAACTTATACATGAACATTCATAGCAGCTTTATATTTAATAACCAAAAAAACTGGGAAAAAAATACCAGTGTCCATCAATAGGTGAATGGATAAACAAACTGCGGTTATATCCAAACAATGGAATGCTTCTCTCTAATAAAAAGGAACAAACTCTTGATACATGCAACAACATAGGTGAATGTCAAAACAATTATGTTGAGTGAAAAAACCTCTCTCTGCCACCAAAGAGTACTATATGATTCCGTTTGTATAAAAGTCTAGACAATGCAAACTAATCTTTAGGCACAGAAAGCAAATCAGTAGTTGCCTGGGAATGGGGGCAGGTGGGGAGAGGGTCAAAGAATAGGGATTACCAAGGGGCAGGAGGAAGCTTTGGGGGAATATGGGATATGTTTACCATGTTGCCTATCATGATGTATGCATATGTCAAAGCTTATCAAATTGTACACTTATTTCAAATATATATTATTTATTTTATGTCAGTTACCTCAGTAAATAAATTACATGCTATTTTGAATTATCCATGTAATTCTACCTTTCTTCAGATCATTATACTTTCTTTTAATATATGTGTTACTGTTCATCTATGGTAGAAAAGTTAGTTTATCTCAACTTGAAGAGTTGATTGGAGACATTTCTCCTGGCAGGAGCAAGAATGAGTAACTTGGGATCATGGAATGAAAATTTGAGGAACTCTTGTTTTTCTATGAGATATGGCATAACTGTAAGGTTTATTATGGTGTCATCAGTGGGCAGACTGTGTAGTTTAATGAGCATGGGATTTGGGAGTAAAGATTTTGTGCTTTGCCATTTATTGATTCGTACTAACATTGGGTAAGTTTGTTAACCTCTGAGCCATAGTTACACATTGCAAGATTGAGGACAACCATTGTGAACATGTTTTAGTTAGGAATTAATAATTTTAAGCAAAGAAACCTCCTTAAACTAGTTTAAGCAAAAAAGGGAATGTAATCACAGGATATAGAGGTAACTAATGAATTCTGGGGCAGAAAATTCAGGTGAAGCTCAGGAGGGACTAGAAGCAAGATAAGATCACTCCATCACTCTCATATTTGTCTCTCATCAGGAATTGCCTCCTTCCCCCCTCCCTCCTTCATTTTCAGTCTCTCCCTTCCTCCCTAGTTTAGAACCTTCTGTTTGTCTTTGTACATTGGCCTGGTACACAGCCATCCTGAACTGTGTGTTCTTTTTTTTTTTTTTGTAAAGATTTTTTTTTTTTATTTACTTATTTGAGAGACAGAGAAAGCGAGAGAGAGTATGAGAGGAGAGAAAGTTAGAAGAAGAAGCAGACTCCCTGTGAAGCTGGGAGCCCGATGAGCCCGATATGGGACTCGATCCTGGAACTCAAGGATCACGACCTGAGCCGAAGGCAGTTGCTCAACCAACTGCGTCACCCAGGCACCCTGAACTGTGTGTTCTTGAACTAGCCCTACATCAGTTTCTAGTTCCTGGAATTGATTGCTGGCTCCTAGTTTTCAGCAAAACCCCTCTATTGTCCCTGAGGCCTGATGACAGATTCTCAGAAGAGGTCATCTGACCGGCTCAGCTGGGTTCTGGGGTTCATCAAGGTATAATGAGCCATGGCTGGAAGGATAGGGTCATGTAGCTTACTCATTGGGGTTTTGAGACCAGATTCTTGAGAACGGCCGCTTGAGACAGGCACATATGTAGTATAGAACCCTGGTACTTAGTGGATGAGCAGCATCAGTATCACCTGGGAGCTGTTGAGAAACGCAGAATCCCCGGCCCTGCCCCAAACACTGCATTTTAACCTCCCGTGATGCACGTGCACTAAAGAAGCACTGCTTAGTGTGGGACTTCTCCCCCTTGGCATTAATAAATGGGGCCAGATCATTCTTTGTGGTGGGGGCTTTCCTGGCTTTATAGGATGTTTAGTAGCACCCTTGACCTCTACCCTCCAGTTGCCAGTAGCATCCCCCACTCTCACCCCAGCTGACAACCAGACTTGTTTTTAGTCATTGCCAGGTGTGCTCTAGGAACATCGCCCTCGTGGAGAACCGCTGCTCTAGAGGATTGAAAGAAATAACATGTAAAGTGTTTATAAACTATTAATATCTGTATAAATATTAGTCTGATGGGATTTGACCACAAAAGCCAAAGGTCATGTAAAAGGTAGGCTTAATATCAGGATTTTGGTAAATTTTTATTTCTTCCTAATACTAGTTTATGTAACATTCTTGTACACTTTACTGCATTAATTTAAAAAACCATTCCATTTCCTTTTCCACTTTTCTAATATAGTGATAAAATGTTTGTTCACATAGATATCATGTACACATTAAATCTTGAAATTAGCCACTTGTTTAATTATATATGTTTTCTATAAAATACCTCTTGCCATTTAACAGTGAGAATTTTTCAAATAAATCTCTTTGGGAAGTTCAAGCTCTAAGCATTCAGGAAGTTCCACTGCTGTGGCCAACTGTAGAGATGTAAAAACAGATCAAATCCAGTTCACATAATTACGTTCTAATGCACAGATGTTTGAAGCTCATGGAAATGGATTATAAAAGCCAAAATCATTATAATAGCTTTCCTTAAACTTTTAACAATGAACAGCGGAAATAAATATTTTCTCAATTTCAATTTTTTTTTTTTTTGGAGAAGTAAGCCAAGTATGCTTTCCAAAGGGACTCTGTTGGCTTCACCTAATGTGGTTTAAAACTCCCTTTTTTACATCCTTCATTTCTTACTTATGCTAATATGTAAATTCTGTTTTTGGAGGAAAGAGTCTATTGTAATAGCATTGAGTAAGCTCTCAGTCAGTATCTGTGGAATGGAAAGAAGGACTGAAGAGCAAGCAGGCATACATGATGGCACCGGAGATGCTGGCTCTGGCCAGCTCTCCCCATGGAATGCACCTGCTGTGCTCAGTGTTGTGCTGAGAGCATCTTGACAGAAGAGCCTTCTAGTTCCTGGACATGTTCTCTCCACCAACACGACTCTAAGGACATATTAATCAAATTAGTTCTTTTTTTTTTTTTGGTCAGCATATCTAATGCTTGTTCCTCATTACGAATGGGGTTCTTTATTGTTGTAGGTCAAAGGGCCATTTTAAAACCTGGATCTATGCATATTTTAAAATAAAATGAAAAGACGTGTGCATAATTTGTTCCCATTTCCAGGGTCTAATATCCATATTAAGAGGCCAAAAAGGGATCATGCAGATTAGCTGAGACCTTGTTTCCAGCCACTTCTGGTAGGGGTCATCTTGTACATTAACAGTCAGATTTGAAGGATTCATTTCAACTTAACATCTTTCACCGTAGAAAAGAATTGACTGATGCTTTGTGTATGTCCAAGGATGATGAATAGCCCTTTCCTCTCTTGTCCAAGTGAAGGTACGTAGCTTCAGAATATTCCTAGTGCTGAACTCAATAGCCTGCCTCAGAAGTAGTCATTGCTGTGTCTGTGATCCAACTTTGTGCTTGTACATTAGGTTTAGTCATTAAAATCTCACATGCAAGGGCAGAAGGAAGCCATTCTCACATGCAGAATGAATTTTGAAGAGGAAATAGTTTTAACTGTAGCTTCATACACTAAAGATACCAAGTGCCAAGGCTTATGTTTTTCTTGTCAGCACAAGAAGAGCGACTTAAAATCACCTTCAGGTCATGTGGATTTTCTGGGTTACCCACAGTGGCAGTTGTGAACTACACTTGGGATTTTCTGTCTTTTGAAAACATGTGGGTGCTGTGTTTTGCTTTACTTCTCACATCTGGTGATCAGAGCTCAGGGTCAACAGGGGAAATGTCTGACTGTGCACGCAGATTTGCAGTTTGTCCATAAAAGATTTAGTGCTGTTTTTTCAGCTCACAATGTCAGGCTTCAACTGCATTAATGCTCATTAAAGAGCAGCAGTTACGTGAACCTCGGCATACACGTAGAGCTGCCATCGATATCGCATGAAGTAAGGTGCGTAGCAGCAACAGGATGAGGGGGTATTGGTGAGGGTCGGGGGACAGAATTAGGCTCCTAACGCAAGATCAATAAAGCATGATTTGACTGCTTCCTGGGTTTGTTATTTCAGTAACTTTTATTGAGTAGCTATGAGATGCTAGCCACTATTCCAGATGTGAAGGATACAAAGTTAAATGGGTAGATAGAGCCTTTTCCTTCTCTTACCCCCAGTCCATTAGGATGAAGATACGCAGAGCAAACAATCATACCTTGGTAAGTGCTCCAGTAGTGGTCTGGAAAGGGGGCACGTTTCAAAGAGAAAGTCGCATTTGAACTGGGTCCCGAAAGGTAGTAAGAATTCCCCAGATGGAGATGGAGGAGATAGGGCACTCTAGGCAGAGTAAACAAAGAGAAGACTCAGAGGCATGCAAGTTCAAGGCATGTTTGGGACATGGCAGGCTCTTCTAGTGGTTTCAACCTAAGGAGTGTCGCCATGGAGGGAGACAAGACTAGACAGGTAGACTGAGGCTGGATTTGGGGTGGCATTCATACCATACTATGGATTTAGACTCTACCCAGTGTCCAGTAGATCAGCAAACTATCAGAACTGATTCCTGTCTTCTCTTGCTTAGTTCCCAATATCGATAACTTAAACTTAAGCCTTATATTAGTCCGTGGCCAAGGGCATCACTGGAGCAAAGGTGGTTCTGGGTTATTAGCCAGTGGAATCTAGAATGAGTTTTGCTGCCCTTAACTGTGGTATGCCCAGATATTCACGAGTTCCCTGAGCTCTGTAATTGGAATCTTTACTGTATTCTTGTTCGCCTGGTCCTTTGTGACTGGGCTTTTGTTTCCAAATTAGCTTTCCAATTCCCAGAACTAGAGCTTGCTTCAGGCTTCTGCCTTCTCAGCTTAGAGCCTAGACACTGGGTCTATCTCTTATGAGTCCTCCTCCCAGAGCCAGTTCTTCTTTCATATTCCAGCTGCTCGCTAGGATCCTGTTCCAACTGATGGCTTTCCTTGGAGCTCACCACATTGTTACCCACTTACTGTGAGTGCCCGTTAATTCTTACAGTTGTATCCAACCCACCAAATCAGATCGTCTTATATAGTATATCTCAGTTCTCATCTGGATCTGTTGCATCTCTATGTGGATAAATTTATATTGATAATAGGCCAATAACCTCTTTCCCTGTAACTGTCAAATTCATGAATTATTACCCTAATTGTGGCTCTTCTCAATTTCTTTCTATTCCCACCAGCCATGTTGCACATTCCAGTATATCTGTGGTACACACACTCTTAATGTGATCCCCATGATCCCTGCTTCTGGTGTTCATACCCTCGTATGATCCCTTCCCCTTAAATATGCGAAGGACTTGTGACTTGCTTCTAACTGATAGGATATGGCAAAAATGACAGGATATACATGGCCATATAGACGTGATTATGTTGTATAAAATTATAGTGCCCGTCTTGCTGGAATCTCTCCCTTGCTGGTCGCGAGGAACCAAGTAGCCATGTTGGGGAACCCCATGTGGCAAAAAACTGCAGGTAGTCTTGAAGAGCTGAGGGCAGTCTCCACTGACAGCCAACAAAAAATGGAAGCTCTCAATCCTGCAACTGCAAGAAACTGAATACTGCCAATGATTACAGCAACAGGAAAGCAGATCCTACCCATCCGAACCTCCAAATGGGAAACGCTGATTACAGCCTTTCAGAATACCCAGCTAAGTGCTGCCTGGGCTCCTGAGTCAAAGAAGTGTGAGATAACAAATTGTGTTATTTTAAGTTTACTAAGCCTGTGGTAATTTTGTTATGCAGCAATAGATAACTAATACAATGTCTCAGTGGAGCAAAACAAGACACAGCAATTAGAATATCTATTCTGGTTAAATACTTGACATCTGGTAATTAGATGTGTAGTTGTGCTTTATTAAACATTTTTTCTCTCTCTCCTACTAACATTCCTAAGGAAATGGGAAATTTTTATTTTCTACAAGGAACTGGCTCATCACCTTAATTGTCTCATTCCTGAAACAGGTGTCCTAGCTAAAGGACACCATATGGGATCCACCAGCTGCAGTAGAGAAAACTAAAAAATCATGGAGATTATGTTGAGTGCAACCTTGTGTGTAGCAGAGGACAAAGAAAGAACAAACGAATTCTTAAAGAATTCTTGAAAGTCTTGGGGAAGGTGTCAGTAGTGTCCAAAGTACAGTAATACATGGCTCGGGATGAATATTTACCATCATGTTCACAGTGAGACACTTTACAGATGTTCACTGGCAGAGAATATAAACATTTGTCCAAAGCATTTTAAAATCTCTCCATTTCAGAACAGATTAGATCTGTCATTTATGCATCATTCTTATAGTAATTTCCCCAGCTATCCTTAGTGCTTCTGATCTTCAGTCGTTTAACCTCTCTGGGCTTTAGCATAAATGCAAAAATGAGATCATCTCTATTTTTTGTATGAGAAAGAGAGTTAAAAATAACATTTTATGAACGCTTATGAACTGAGTCCTCTGCTACCTGTTTCGCATCTCCTGTGATCTTCACAGCAGGTCTATGAAATGGAATTATTTCTCGATCTTCATTTTGTTAAGTGAGCAAACTAAGGCCAGAGGGGTTAAGTACTGTGGCCCAGAGCACACAGCTAGTAAGTCTCAGAGACAGAACTTAAATCCTAATGACTTCAGTAGTCTGGTTCCCTCTCAAAGTCAGATCTGTGGACCCCCTCCAGCCTCTCAGCTCCTTTTAGGGGATGCATGATATCAAAATTACTTTCCTAATGATACTAAGGTGTTACTCACATTTCAGGGGGTGCTGATGGGGTTTGTTTTGTTTTTATTGTGCTGATGTTTGCCCTCATGGTGCAAAAACGTTGGTGAGAAAAGCTCCTGGTGCCTCAGCATGAATCTGGGCAGCTGCACCAAACTGTCTTAGAAGTCATTATATCTTTCACTGCTATAAACTTGCAGTTAAAAGGGGGAAAATAGCCAATTTCACTTAAGAATGTCCTCAGTGAAGCAATAAGAAACATTAGTTTTATTGAAACTCAGTCCTTGAGTACATGTCTTTTTAATATTCTGTGTGACCAAATGGGTGGTGTGTATAAATCCCCACTGCCGCAGGCCAGCCCAGGTACTATGGTGGTCTCAAAAGGAAAGCAAGCACTTGTGCAGTTGTAAGCTAAGGGACTGGTTTGTTTCTTGTTTCTTGTTTTTGTTTTTTTGTGAAGCACGTTTTTTAATTGAAGGGATGGCAGTCAGAAAAACCAGTTATCCAGTCTTGAGAAGATGGAGAGATTTTATCAAAAACAGTGACAGGCAAGGGCAAAAAAAGCTAAAATAAACAAATGAGATTACAACAAACCAAAAAGCTTTTGCATAGCGAAGGAGAACATCAACAGAATGAAAAGGCAACCTACCGAATGGGAGAAGATAATTGCAAATCATTCTTCCAATAAAGGGTTAATATCCAAAATGTATATAGAACTCATACCACTTAATACCAAACAAGCAAACAACCTGATTAAAAAATTGTCAAAGGACTTCAGTAGACAGTTTTCCAAAGAAGATATATAGATGGCCAACAGGTGCACCACTAATCATCAGGGAAATGCAGATCAAAACCACACTGAAATATCACCTCAAACCTATTACATTGGCTATATATACGTATATAAAGCTAAATAAACAAATGGGATTACATCAAACTGAAAAGCTTTTGCACCGTGAAGGAAACCATCAATAAAAAGTCAACCTACTGAATGGGGGAAGATATATGCAAATCATGCATCACACACACACACACCCCCCACACTTTACACACCCCACAGTACTCAGCCATAAAAAAGAATGAAATCTTGCCATTTATGACAACATGAATGGACTGGGGGGATATGCTAAGTGCAGTAAGTCAGATAAAGATAAATACTGTGTGATTTTGCTTATGTGTGGAATCTACAAAACAAAATAAACGAACAAGACAAAACAGAAACAAACTCATAGATAGAGAAAACAAATTGTTAGTTTCCAGAGGGGGAGGCACTGGAGGTCAGGCAGAGTTGGTGAAGGGGATTAAGAGGTATGAACTTCCAGTTACAAATAAGTCATGGGGATATAATTTACAGTATAGGGAATATAGTTAATAATATTGTAAAAACTTTGTATGGTGACTCATGGTAACTAGTCACCATACAAAGGTGATCATTTTGTAATGTATAAAAATAATGAATAACTATGGGGATCATTTTGTAATGTATAAAAATAATAAATAACTACCTGAAATTAATTGGATAGTGTGTGTTAGTTATACTTCAATTAAAACATGAATGAGTGAAAAGAAATGAATGAATCTGGCAAAGGTATTTCTTAAAATACTATTTTAAGAAAAATGGTATTTTTTGCCAATTCAAGTTTTCAAGGAAAACTTAGAATTTTGGGAAACTTGTGTTTATCAGTGTGACTCTAAGCTTGACTTCCCAATACTTTTTTTTCTGATGAGATTGGTGATGAGGTTTTCATGTTGTATTATGAAATGTGTCAACATTTGGAAGATCTATACACTCAGTGAATGCTATTTTCCAAATAACCAATGGATAATGTTACAGATGAATAGGTAAGAGATCCATTCAAAGCGCAACCTAGACCAATGTATTTTCATGTAACAGAGTATAGAAAGTTTATTGATACAGTCTCAGATTCTACACTGTGGCTAACCTTTAAAAAATTATCACTTGTCAAGTTTTTGTATATTACTACAGAATAATATCCGCATTGACCCCTTTTCTCCTTCCATAGCTGTGTGAAGCTGGATTTTATATATTTCAAGCCAAACAACATATTGAAACAGATTGAATACAGAAACAGATACGAAAATCCAACTATAGTCTATTAAGCAAACATTTAAGGTTTTTAAAAATATGAAATGATCCTACTCTTCATTGTTCTAGTTTTTTTAGAGAACCAAGTTACTTTTCAGAAAAACGTATTGTTTATAGTAACTTATAATTGATTTAGTTATTATTAATGGCTAATATTTAAATTTGCTTATAATTTTAATCTCTATATTAAATATTGATATGGAAAAGGGTCCTGAGACCAAAAAGTATTTTTAGAACTAATGCTTTATACTGTGTTGTTTCCTATATCTCCATGTTTATTCTGAATGAAAATGAAATGTTATAAGCAAACCAATTTGACAAGGCACTTTAAAGATACATAGTCTCATCACTAAAGATGCTAAGACCATTTCACCTTTATTCTGTTAGCCTCGATTTTGTGATTGAGAAAGAAATCTGGTATTAGGAGATTATATTTAATTACCACTTTCCTTCATCACAACAATTTCTTTCTACTAAATAGAATCCATAAATTAGACATGACTTGGCTGAACTGATATAAATAAGTATGTAATGAAACTCATTTTATACTCATGTCTGAATTTATTGTTAGGTCATTTGTAGATTTTTCTGGCAAGTTACACTCAGTTTTAATGGTGCAAAATTGTAGACTGTTTTACTGACCAGTTTATGTAGGTTGCAATCAAACTTGCCATTGAAATAATTCCTTAGTCTTGCTGTCTGGAAGCAATATAAATTGGGGTTGTTAATTATTCCCCTTCCATCATTCTTGTATAGTGGAGTGATTCTGGGACCACAGCTTTAGGACGATGTGTATCTTGGGTAGTCATTAACACTCAGCTTTTAGAGGCAATGAGTTCTTGACTTGGACCATTTAGTGACACCTAATGAATATGCTAGAATAGACTATAGCAAATCTCTTGCCTATATCTGAGGGTGTTTAATATTTTCTCCACATTTGAGCTAAATGTTTTTATCACATGAAGTTTATTATTGAAAATAATATTTACTATCACCAACAGCTTTAGTGGACATCAGGATCAATGACTGTGGTGTTGCTGGACCTTTGTGGAAGCTGCCAATATCCTTTCTTCCTCTGTGACTACCTCTTGCTTTTTTTTTTTTTTAAACTTTCCCTCCTATGGAAACGAGGCCATGTAAGGCATATCGATTCTGCTCAGTAGGGTTATGCAAAGCACAGGTGGCATAAGCACAATCTCTCCCTTACTACACCCCACTCTACAACCCACAACTCACGTGGTATCACATGTCTCACTCCGAATACCTTGTCACTAAAGGAGAGTTAGACTCATTGAGTTTATGCACTGAAGGCCCAGTCCAGATTCCCCTCCTGTGCAAAGGCTTTTCTGACTTTCTGTCCACCCCCAGTCACTTACCCTAGTCCAAACTGAAGGACTCACTTCCTCCTTTGCCCTGGCTATACGAACTTTCTTCTAAATCAGCAAGGGTGATTACTGCACTTGTCATGTGCTGAGTCTCCATACTGCACTCTGAACTCTTCAGTGACAGAAGCTGTCTCTCATTCATTCATTCTGCAAATGTCAAGTGCCCCCCACCCTCACTTGCTGCGCTAGGTGCTGAGGTTGCAACAGTGAGCCAAAGTGCCTGTCCTCGCAGAACTTAGACATATGTGCCTAAGCATCTAGCCCCAAAGGGTCTGCTATAGAATAAGTAACAAAAAATGTCTGTTGAATGGTACGGTGCTTTTCATTCACTGCCTAGTGTTTAAGTTTCCAGTGAGTCAGAATTTAATGAGCTTGTAGTCCGTGTAAGTCTGGATTTTTTTCTGATTTACCCTTTGTAATAAAAGTTAATAAATATATGTCTTTTATTTACCCTATGCCTAATGATGAACAGATTCTTTCCATACTTCTTATTTGATTCTTTTAGTATCCCTAAGATAGGTAGAGAAGATGGTTTTATTCCCATTTTCACATGGTCAGTGGGATCCTGGTCTTCTGATTTCAACCCCAACATACCTGTGCTCACAGACATATCTTCACATACACATGCGTGCCTGCTCTAAAATCATTTTAGAGATCTGCCAACTTAAGGTGGCCTTGATTTTATTCCCTTAGAGATATATTCCATAGTGAGGCTACTATTATAGGGAAGAAAATTGCCAGATAAGGAGACAAGGAACAAAGAGGGCAGGGGAGACATTTTTTGTAGCAAAACCTAGTTAATGTGACCCATCCTGAGAACCTCTGCCCTCCCTTCATAATGTGTGAAATGGTAGCACGGTGGTAGCAGCCATGAATGAACTTGGTATTTCAGTGCTAGAAGCTACCTTGGAGAGCCTCTGATCCCGTCCCCTTTGTTACAGCTAAGGAGACGGAAGTGCAGGGAAGTGAAATGATTTCCTTAAAGTTTCTCAGCTAGTGTAGTGGTAGTCAGTCTATAGATGACTCAGTGTGAACATAGGAAACTATGAGAGCAGTGGTCTCTCGCTATATGCGAAGTCTGATTAACAAGACTGTGCGTCTGGAGAAACCTTTTCATTCAACTAACCTGTTTTGAGTCAGTCGCTATAAAGTAATTTTCTTTGGCAGATCCCAGATGATTCTAATGAGTAATTGCTCTTCTGAATGATTGGTGATTGACTCTCTAGTATGTAGAGGGAAAGTACCTTGTGTCTAAAATCTGAGCACACAATTTTCTGACATAACTTTTCGCACAGACTGAAATTGGTTTCAGGTCCATCAAATCTTAGTTTCAGGTGTTGACTACAGCTTTTGCCATCTTTGGAGGCTTGAAAATATATATTTTAAGCTTTGGGTAGAGGTTAAACTACTGTGTTTTAGAAGACCGTGGATTGTTATAACTTGAACTCATGAGTTATTGATGTATGTAGAAAAAGTCAAGTTAGCATTGTATAAGCAGAGACTCTAGCTAGGGGTAAACTAGGGGAGGTCATAGGTAAGTGTGTGGCTCTTTTTGTTCCTAGATTTTGAGAATCTTTGAACTTCAGGGTTTTCTGGCTGTGGCCCAAAGAAGTTAGAAATTTTGCAGACTTAGAGCTGGGACTTGAACCTGGTTCTTCTGATTCCTCTAGCGTGGTGCCCTTGTCACCACCCACCCTGTCAGTGTGCGGCAATTCCAGCAGTCTCTGCCATTTCTTTGTTTTAGCCACATATCATGTGGCCTAAAAGCCTAATGTCGTGGGGCGTTTTCATGGGGGCTGGCGAGGGAGGATAATGAGAGCCACAGTAAAGCGCTATTAGATTTGACTAATACTGTGTTACTTTGTCTTTAGTCATTAATAAATGAGAATTTGGGGCACCTGGGTGGTTCAGTGGGTTAAAGCCTCTGCCTTTGGCTTAGGTCATGATCTCAGGGTCCTGGGATCAAGCCCCGCATCGGGCTCTCTGCTCAGCGGGGAGCCTGCTTCCCCTTCTCTCTCTGCCTGCCTCTCTGCC
>CM052808.1:18403268-18427443 GCA_028533885.1 Nasua narica | reverse complement strand
TGTCCCATGTGCACTAGAGAAGAAGGTGTATTCTGTTGCTTTCAGATGGAATGTTCTGAATATGTCTGTGATGTCCATCTGATCCAGCATGTCATTTAGAGCCTTTATTTCTTTGTTGATCTTTTGCTTAGATGATCTGTCCATTTTGGTGAGGGGGGTATTAAAGTCCCCCACTATTATTGTATTATTGTTGATGTGTTTCTTTGACTTTGTTATTAATTGGTTTATATAATTGGCTGCTCCCATGTTAGGGGCATAGATGTTTACAATTGTTAGATCTTCTTGTTGGACGGTCCCTTTAAGTATGATATAGTGTCCTTCCTTATCTCTTATTATAGTCTTTGGCTTAAAATCTAATTTATCTGATATAAGGATTGCCACCCCAGCTTTCTTTTGATGCCCATTAGCTTGGTAAATTGTTTTCCACCCCCTCACTTTAAAGCTGGAGGATTTAAGATGAGTTTCTTGTAGACAGCATATCGATGGGTCTTGTTTTTTTATCCATTCTGATACTCTATGTCTTTTGATTGGGGCACTTAGCCCATTTACATTCAGGGTAACTATTGACAGATATGAATTTAGTGCCATTGCATTGCCTGTATGGTGACTGTTAAGTGTATATTGTCTCTCCTCTTTTCTGGTCTCTGTTCCTTTTAGGCTCTCTCTTTGCTTAGAGGACCCCTTTCAATATTTTCTGTAGGGCTGGTTTGGTGTTTGCAAATTCCTTTAGTTTTTGTTTTTCCTGGAAGCTTTTTATCTCTCCATCTATTTTCAGTGACAGCCTAGCTGGGTATAGTATTCTTGGCTGCATATTTTTCTCGTTTAGGGCTCTGAATATATCATGCCAGTCCTTTCTGGCCTGCCAGGTCTCTGTGATAGGTCTGCTGCCAACCTAACATTCCTGCCTCTGTATGTTACCGATTTCTTGTCTCGCACTGCTTTCAGGGTTTTCTCTTTGTCACTAAGACTTTAAGTTTTACTATTAGATGATGGGGTGGTGACCTATTTTTATTGATTTTGAGGGGGTTTCTCTGTGCCTCCTGGATTTTGATGCTTGTTCCCCTCAGCAGATTAGGGAAATTCTCTACAATAATTTGTTCCAATATACCTTCCACCCCTTTCTCTCTTTCTTCTTCTTCTGGGATCCCAATTATTCTAATATTGTTGCATCTTATGGTATCACTTATCTCTTGAATTCTTCCCTCGTGGTCCAATAGTTGTTTGTCTCTCTTTTTTTCAGCTTCTTTATTCTTCGTCATTTGGTCTTCTATGTTGCTAATTCTTTCTTCTGTCTCATTTATTCTGGCATTAAGAGCCTCCATTTTTGTTTGAACTTCATTAATAGCTTTTTTGATTTCATCTTGGTTAGATTTTATTTCTTTTATTTCTCCCGAAAGGGATTTTATTTCTCCTGAAAGGGATTCTTTGATCTCTTCCATGCTTTTTTCGAGCCCAGCTAGCATCTTGATAACTGTCATTTTGAACTCTATTTCCAACATGTTACTGATGTCTGTATTAACTAGGTCTCTAGCTGTCGGTACTGTCTGTTGTTCTTTTTTTTGTGGTGAGTTTTTTCGCCTTGTCATTTTATCGAGCTAAGAATAGATGAGTGAGAGAGAAAAGTACTCTGGAGTTCTACAGTTCTCACTGATTGATGAACTTGGGCTTGGCTGGATATTCTCACTGATCTTCTGGGGAGGGGCCTTTACAACTTGGTTCTCAGATGTCTTTGCCTGAGGCAGAATTGCCCTGCCCTTGCCCAGGGAGGGGCCAAGCAATTCGCTCAGGTTTGCTCTTGGGAGTCTTTGTTCCCTTAGCGCTTTCCGTACCACCCTGGAGGCCGCGAATGCAAATGGTGGCTGCCAGTCTCCGGCCGGAGGAGCTGAGCACTGGAGTCCCTGGTCCTCAGCGCGCCCTCAGAGGAAAGTAGTCAATCACTCCCGTCTCCCGGGTCCGCACAAGCTCTGAGCTCAGCCACCGGTGGCGGCGCGCCTCTATCTCTGGCGCACGGCCCCGTCTGGAGTCTCCAAACCCAGCAGATTCCTGCTGTGCGCTGCCGCGCCGCTCCTCCCCAAGGAGGAAGGAGGGGGTCTCTCCGGAATGCCTTATGTGGTCCCCGCTCGAAGGGCCGCGGCCACGGTCTAGGGTAAGCCCCAGCTGAAAACGCGCTGCACAGCTCTTTCTCTGCCGCCGGCTTCTCCGCCCCGATATCTGGGAGTTCTGCCGCACTCAGACACCCCTGGTCTCTTTGTAACCTTGTGGGACCTGAAACCACTCTGTTCCTGCAAGGGCTAAACCTCCCGCTTAGCCTCTGGAGGGATGTCCCTCAGCGGAGCAGACTCTATAAGTTCCGATTTTGTGCTCAGCAACTCTTCGGCTGCAGGGAGCCGGCTCCTCCCCCGCGGTCTCTCTTCCCATCGCTTTGGAATCACTTTTCCAAACGTCCTACCTTTCGGAAAGTGGTCAATTTTCTGCTCCTAGAATTGCTCTTCTTCCTCTCTTCTCTCTCCTGTTGAGTATGCTGGCTTTTAGAATGATTTAATAACTATCTAGATGGGGGCTCCTGGGTGGTTCAGCTGGTTGGGCGACTGCCTTCAGCTCGGGTCATGATCCCGGAGTCCCGGGATCGAGTCCCAATCGGACTCCCGGCTCTGCTGGAAGTCTGCTTCTCCCTCTGACGTTCTCCCCTCTCATTCTCAGTCTCTCTCTCTCTAATAAATAAATAAAATCTTTAAAAAAAATAACTATCTAGATCAACTTCTGGGATCTGACTCTATCTCAACCTCCTACTTCTCCGCCATCTTGCTCCTCCTCCACAAATTTTTTTTTCTTATGGTGAGAACTTTTAAGATCTATTCTCCTAGCAACTTTCAAATATGTGGTGCAGTGTTATTAACTATAGTCACCATGTTGTACGTTATATCCCCGTGACTTATTTATTTTATAACTGACAGTTTGTGGGGCACCGGGTGGCTCAGTGGGTTAAGCCTCTGCCTTCTGCTCGGGTCGTGATCTCAGGGTTCTAGGATTGAGCCCTGCATCGGGCTCTCTGCTTAGCAGGGAGCCTGCTTCTTCCCCTTCTCTCTCTGCCTACTTGCGATCTCTGTCAAATAAATAGACTCTTAAAAAAATAAATAACTGGGCGCTTGGGTGGCTCAGTTGGTTGGTCGACTGCCTTCGGCTCAGGTCATGGTCCCGGAGTCCCGGGATCGAGTCCCATATTGGACACCCGGCTCTGCGGGAGGTCTGCTTCTCCCTCTGACCTTCTCCCCTCTCATTCTCAGTCTCTCTCTCTTTCTAATAAATAAATAAAAAAAATATTTAAAAAAAAATAACTGAAAGTTTGTACCTTTTGACCTCCTTGCCCATTTGCCTCTCCATCCCCCGTCTCCCTTTGGGTAACCACTAGCCTGTTCTCTATGAGCTCTTTTTTTTTTTAAGATTCCACATATCAGAGGGATCATACATTATTTGTCTTTCTGACTTATTTCACTTAGCATAATACCTTCAGGGTCTATTCATTTGTTGCAAATGACAAGATTTCCTTCTTTTTTGTGGCTGAATAGTATTCCTTTGTGTGTGTGTGTGTGTGTGTGTGTGTGTGTGTGTAGCATGACGTTTTATCCATTCATCTCTTGATGGACATGTAGATTGTTTCCATATCTTAGCTATTGAAAATAATACTTGAAATTGAAAATAGCAGTGCATGTATCTTTCTTTCTTTCTTTCTTTTTTTTTTTTTTTTTTTTTGTATCTTTCTTTTTGAGATAGTGTTTCATTTTCTTCAAATAAAACCCAGAATGGAATTACTGGTTCGTAAGGTAGGTCTATTTTTTAGTTTTTTGAGGAACCTCTATACTGTTTTCCACAGTGGCTGCACCACTTTACTTTTCCATCAACAGTGCACCAGGTTCCCCTTTCCTCTACATCCTTGCCCACACTTGTTATTTCTCTTTGATTATAGCCCTTCTAATAGGTGTGAGGTGATATCTCACTGAGGTTTTGATTTCCATTTCCCTGATGATTCGTGATGCTGAGCATTTTCTCATGTACCTGTTGGCCCAGGCCTCATTTTAAATTTCAGTTTCTGGGCGGCCTTTGCTGCTCCCAACCCAAGGTTACTTCTCGCTGTTTTCACCTCATCTCCTGCAGTTCCCCAGTCTTCACCAAACACTGTCTTGTAACTTCCTGTCTGAAGTCTGTGCTCTTGCCAGCCTTATCCTCTTAATGAAAGCAGAGTTTGTCGTGGTCCTTGTTATATTCCCACCCTAGCTCACAGGTAGGAAATACTGGTTTGGTTGTTGGAATGAATGAATTTTGAGAGTGGTCATAGGCTGCTTCCGTACTTTCCTCACTATGTGCCCTGGGTTGAAGGACCTGGCTGCCCCTCGGTTTTCCGGCCTTTGAAATGAGAGAACACCATCCAACCCTGGTGTGCTGTGAGTTGCAAGTAAGCCAAGGTACATAAACTGCCTGGCATATCGTGGATGCTGAATGAAGTACTATTTTTCCTTCATAAATGGATAAGCCAGAAGATCGAGATTTTCCCAAAAAATATAATCATTTTTTTAAAAATAAAAACATTGCTTCTTTATATAGTAATGCGCAACCTAACTTTTCTACTATTAAATCAAGTAGAGCAAGTCTCTGAGAACCTATTATGAGGTGCTTATCTCAGCAGTTTTTCATCTTTCTCCTACCTAGGGGCGGCCCCAGGCCATTTCCAGCCTTCTAACCAGCCACTCTGTTTATATTGCTCCTTAATTGCTAGTTGGAGACGGCAGTGTTCAAGACTGTGTTACTGACTTGTTTATTCCCCATTCTGGGCCCTAACTGGCCGCCTGTGGCTCTGAAGTCCTCAGAGGAGCTGTCTTCCTAGCCCCGCAATTCTAAACCCAGCTCGAAATGGTTCGTTCCCAACCCCGGGTGTGATCTCTGTGGCTAGAATGTTGAACTGCCTTGTAAAGAAGAGTCAGGAAACAACACTGTCTCGGACCCCATTTGGTCCTAATCTAGGTTTCGAGGCTGTCCTTTTTAATTCAGAGTTAAGAAGACTAGGGTTTTTTAAAAAAGTAAAACTTTTTTAAATTGTAAAGTAGTGCATACTGCTGTAGAAAATTTAGAAAGCAGTGATCAAAAAAAGACAAAAATGACGTGTCATCTCCTTTTCCATCTGCAAGCACTGTTAACATTTCATATTTATTTTCAGTCTTTGTCACTTTCTTAAAAAAATCTTTTTTAACAATTTTTAGATCAGTATTTATAAATAAATTATACAGAAGCAACAAATGTCAACCGTAGTTTTATGACTGAAAGATAATTACTGTTAATATTTTTATTTCTGACTTAAGAAAACTATAAGGATATACATGGATAGATTTTCATGGTAAATTTTTAAACATTACAGGTAAAATGAACTTGTCTTTTGTTGCTACCCCTTTTCTCCCCTTCATCCTCCCAGAGTAACACTTCTGTCCATTCAGCGTGTTCCTTCCTCATGGTGGGATGTCGGGTGGGGGTTGTTACCGGCATCCAATACATAAAGGCCTGAGATGCAGCTAAATACCCTCCAGGGCCTAGGACAGGTGCCCCCCACCCAACAGAGAGCTATCCCATCCTAAATGTCAGTAGCACCACTATTGAGAAACTTTCTTCCAGACCTGGTTCTACGAACATGCATGCATGCATGCACACACACAATTTAGTGTTATGCTTTTTAAATGTAAGTGGCATCATATTTTATTGTTCTATTTCTTGCTTTTTGCCCTTAACAGTATGCCTTAGAGATATCTCCAACTTGGTTCATATGGTTCTATCTTCTTTCTTTTCTTTTTTTTTAAAGATTTTATTTATTTATTTATTTGACAGAGAGAGATCACAAGAAGGCAGAGAGACAGGCAGAGGCGGGGGAAGCAGGCTCCCTGCTGAGCAGAGAGCCTGATGCGGGGCTTGATCCCAGGACCCTGAGATCATAACCTGCACTGAAGGCAGAGGCTTTAACCCACTGAGCCACCCAGGCACCCTATCTTCTTCCTTTTATGGATAGTGTTCTGTAATACGGGCTTGCCATAGTTTATTTGATCAATCTCCTATATCATCATTTAGTCTATTTGTGATTGTCTTTATTATCTTTGTACTGATTTCTTTGTGTGTCTTTCTCTAGAGAATATATTTGGAAATAGAATTGGGAGGTATTACTCTCGTTTCTGGGAATACGTGAAAAAATAGGTTGCGATTTCAGTATATAAACCGAATACAATGTATTAATACTAATAAAAATACTAATACAGTGTATTAATCCACTCTGTTCATTTAACAGTATATCATAACTTGGGCAGAGACTGAACTATTAGTTTACCAAATCTGTTTTCTCTTTTTACTCCACCCATGACTAGGTTACATATCCCAGCCTCCTGTGCAGGTGGTAGTCACCTGTGACCTAGTTCTAAACAATAGAACGTGAATGGAATTGATTTTTACTACTTCTGGGTCTGGCCCATAAAAAACTCCCAGCCGTGATCATCCAGTGGCTAGACAGACATTAACACTATGGGTAGCTTTGGAAGCTACAGCGGCGAAGAGGGCAGAGCTGCTGGTGGCCAGGGTGTCTAAAGGCCTGGATAGAACAGAGCCCCACCTCCACCTCATTCTGCCTCCACTGATCTAGCATCACCTGGGACCATTTCATGCACAAGAAATAAACTTCTTTTGTGCTAAGTTAGTAAAATTTTGGTGTTTGTTATGGCAGGTAGTATTATTCTAATTAGTAGATTTTTTTTGTTTGTTTCATTGAATGTTTTGAAAACATCATTTGAAATTACTTTATGGTACCTCACAGTATGGCTCCATGATTTATTTCACCATTCTGTTATTACTGAGCATTTAATGTGTTTATAATTTTTTCTTATAATGTTGTGACAACTTACGTATAAAAATCTTCATCCAACTTTCTCATTATTTTGTTTGTATAGAGCAGTGGTTCTCAACTGGGAAAGCTCTGTTTACCACCCCACCCCTGCACCCCCAGGGGACATTTGGCAATGTCTGGAGATGCGTTTGGTTGGCACAACTTGGTGCAGTGGCAGTGGAGCGGGGGTTAAGGCGAGAAACTACTGGCATCCTGGCATCCAGTGGATGAAGCTCATGGCTGCTTCTAAAATCCTATAATGCACAGGAAAGCCCCTACAGCAAAGAATTACCCAGCCCCAGATATCAACAGTGCCAAAATGGAAAATTCCTGGTCTTGAGACTAGAAGTAAAATTACTGCATCGAAGGACATTTTCAGGACTTTTGATTTGTTCTGTCAAGTTGTTTTTCAGAAAGTCTTCACCAGTCTGTATTCCTACCAGCAGTGCCTGAAAGTACCTACTCACTCCATTCTCACTGATGCAGTGAGTTTTGTTTTAATACTTTTTTTACACTTTGCTATTTGAAAGTTGAAGGAGAATCCTATTTTCTTTTGTGTCCCTTGATTACTAACAAAGAAGAATTTTTCCATGTTTGGTTTTTTACATTCTATTGGTGAATTGTATGTTCTTTCATTCTTTATTTATGGCAGATTTCTTTTTCAGGATTTATTTATTTATTTATTTATTTTGCCATTTAATTTACTTTGTGATGTTTGCAATGTTTTGGACATAACAATTTAAATTCTTTTATACAGTCATATCTTTTGATTTTATTCCTTGGACTTTCTATTGTTTTTAGACTTAGAAAGTCCTTCCCCATTCAGAGATTAAGTAGTCACCTAAATTTTCTCCTAGGTTTTTGTGTGTGTGTGTGTGTGTTTTTTTTATGTTTAACCGTTTTTATTTGTCTTATTTATTTTGAAGAACTGCATATTTTTAAGCAATTGTTTCATCTCTGTTTTCTTGATAATCCTTTATTTCTCCATTGATCTTATAACCAGGATTTTTAAAGAGACCTTTAGCATGATTTGAAAAGATAAACTTGCATTTAAATATGTTTCTTATGATTAAATATTTAACACAAATATGAACCATGGCCTTGAAGCAGGAAATGATGTGGATGTTTAGAGAACAACAAATATGCCAGGAGGTCTGGGTTGTAAGGAGGGAGATAATAGTAAAAAAGAAAGTTGAATCACATTGTGAAAATCATTACTTGCCAAGCCTAGGGGTTGGATTAGTACACATTGGGAAGTCATCAAAGGTTTTTAAGCCAAGGGATGGCATAATCAGAGCTATGCTTTAGGGAAATTAAGAGTAGTGTGGAGGGGGTAGAGGCTAGGACCTGTTAGGAGACTGTTAATGAGAATGTACTTGAGAGACAAAGGCCCAGAGTGGGAAGGGCCTAAGGTAAGAACAGGGGTCTCAAAAAGCAGATGCCCAAAGGAGCCAGGCAGTGGTGCAAATGAATGAAGTGTGTTTAGATGTGGGGAATGGTGGAGTCTATGTGGGACTTGGAAATGCATACAGACACTGTCTGACCCGGATAGCCACTATTCAGTTAGGTGGTTTTTCCTATGAGAGAATATGGGTTGATGTCGTCACCTGTTGTTTTTTTGTTGTTTTTCATAGGGAAGTTGCAAACCTGGACTTGTATGTGAGATTTCCTAATTAAAACAAACAAAACAACAACTCTGTGTGAACCAAATAAAACATGTTCACTGGCCACCATGTTCTTTCTACATTAGACTCATCTCAGAGGTAGATTCAGTAGGACTTGCCCATCATTAGACATAGGAAAAGAAAGATTTAGAAGAATCAAGATAACTTAAGAGAAGTGATGTGGGCTAGCAATACCTGGGGCAGCATACTACAGCACAAGCTATTCTTAAATCCTAGCGCCATGATTTACTAATTGGATGGCCTTGGTCAAGGCACTTCATCTCTCACCTGTGCAATGGGGTTGATAACAGTATCTATCTCATAGGATTGTTCTGAAAATTAAATGTGTTAATCTATGTAAAATGTTTAGGTTAGTGACTGGCACAGAGTACTTCGATCCTAGGTGATAATTAGTATTTTAAGTAGTTATTAGAGTAAGGATGGCAGTTAAGAGAATAGGTTGTAGACACAGCTGGCTTGGGTTTGAATCTCTTAACACTCTTCAGCTGTGTGACCATGGGTACATTACTCCACCTCTCTATGCCTTGTCTATATTATGGGGAATAACGATACTTTCTAATTCTATTGCTTATTAAAGGGGCCAGCACAATGGTCTAGTAATAATTAGACTTGTTAAGTTCTTTTGAAACTATTAGGCTTCTTAATGAGAATAGCAAAACTGAGTACTCCACCAGTTAATTAACTGTGATTATGATAACTTTCTTTTCTTTCTCTTTCTTTCTTTCCTTCTTTCTTTCTTTCCTTCTTTCTTTCTTTCCTTCTTTCTTTCTTTCTTTCTTTCTTTCTTTCTTTCTTTCTTTCTTTCTTTCTTTCTTTCTTTCTTTCTTTCTTTCTTCTTTCTCTTTCTTTCTTTCTTTCTTTCTCTCTCTCTCTCTCTTTCTCTCTCTCTCCCTCCCTCCTCCTTCCTTCCTTCCTTCCTTCCTTCCTTCCTTCCTTCCTTCCTTCCTTTCTTTTTTTTAACTTTTCCCTTTGCCTTAGCTTCTTATCAGCAAGACTTTGTGGTTTGGGTTACAGATGGAGCTTGTATCAGAAGTTACCTTCCCAGCTCTCCATTCCCTTAAGTTGGCCCCATCTCTGTCCTCTCTACTATTTCTCTGGTTCAGGTCCTTATAACTTCCTCCAAACTTTGTCACTCAACTCCTGTCTTCCTCGCCTCCAGTCTTGCCCCTGCCACAGTTCATCTTCACACCACCCCAGTGATCTTTCTGTCTTGAAAACTAGAATTAATCGCTTTAGTTTTGTGGTTGCTATGGTTTTGTTTGCTTTTCTGTGTGCCCATCATTAACATAAGAATTTTTAACTGAACTATAAAACTCCTTTCTAGAGTGCCAAACATATGAAATAATCTGTACCTTTTATTTTTCTAGAGAAATCCTTCTTGCAGGCTTTTGCATCCTGCTCCAAGCTTGATTAGTTGTTCTATAGGGCCCTTCACAGATGTCATTCTGAGACTTCCCTCCCTGTGATCCTGAGAATTCCTTTGCCTCTTTCCTGTCATGTAGCCTCTGTTTCCTGAACTCCATCTTCTTTTTTGGTTTACACCCATATGTTGCTAGAGCACATCCTCATTAATTCCTTAAGAAAAGATCCATGATTGGGAAAGTCTTTAGGACCTTAAATATCTCAAAACTCTTTAATCCTGCTTTCTACTTGGATGGATAATTTGGCTAGAAATAGAATTCTAGATTGAAATGCTATCTTCCCAGAGTTTTGGCAGTATTTGATCCATTCATTGTCTTTTAGCTTTCAATTGCCATTGAGAAGCCAAATGCTACTGATTCTTAATTATTTGTGTATTAGCAGATCTTTCTCTCTGGAATATTTTGGAATCTTTTCTTTTTGCCTATTGTCCTGAAATTTCATAGTGGATCTTTTCTCTTCTTCATTGTCTGGAATCTCATGTGCTTAATTTCAGGGAAATTTTCTTTAAAAAAAATATTTTTTTTTAATAATTTATTCCTCTCCATTTTCTTTGTTCTCTACAGCTAGAATTTTTCTTAGTCAGATGTTAGGTTTCTTAGGTTGATCCTCTAATGTGTTGTTTGTTGTTCTCTTTTTTATTTAATTGGTTTTAAGAATCCTACTTCCTGAAGTAATATTCCTCTTCAATTTGTTCTACTTCATGTGCTGTTTTCTGCTGTCATTTAAAATAGTGAACACTTCTCTCTTGTCCTCTTGTTCTTTTCGTGTGGTGTTCCAAAAGTTCATGGCTGCAGGCTGTTATTTGATGTCCCTGAAGACTTTGTAATTTTTTGGAATTTTTCCCCCCATCCTTTCATTGCATCTGTTCCCTCTTGAGCTCTTTGTTTGTTTGTTCATTTTGGTCACTGACTTTCAAATGAGAGATTTCCTCAAACGTCTAGTAATCTTTGGCTGACTGCTCATATTAGGAGTGAGGTACTAAAAACCAATTAGAGCCTCTGTATTCTTGGGAGGGTCTTGTGCACAGAAAGATTTCAAGCAGGTTGAAAAGACTGGGAGGGGTTTTTTTGGGGGGATGGGAGGGTGGGGGGAATCCCCTCATGTTTATATGTGCACATCTTTCCTTTGGACCAATTTCCTCAGAAACTTCTAGTCTGCTGCCAGAATATATACATGTAGCCGCCAATCTAGTAGACACAGCAGAGCAAAGGGGCTTGTAATGTGGAGAGGGACGCCCCGTGAGGAGATTCTCACCATTCAGAATGCAGACTTGCAGTGATCTCCCTGTGTGTCAGCGTCGCATTTCAATTTTATCTTCATCTCGAAATGTCTGCCGAGAAAGTAGGCTTCCATCTTGTGCCAGATTGGGGAAGCAGATCTAGGCTCTCATTGCTTCTCCTATAAGCTCATACCCCATCCTCTGTTTCGGCTCCGAATCCCTTCCCCTGAACTTTAGAAGCCTTAGCGCCTCAATTCCTGCTCCTTTCCAGCATTCTGCAGCTGGACTTGGCACCCCTCCTTGCAGGCCGTTTGGTTTCCGCTCTTCCTGTCCTACTAAATCAGTTACCATTTATCCATCTGCTTTCCATCTCCCCAAATTTGGTGGATATCTCTCATCTGCTGGCATCTTTCTCAGTCTTTTTGTTTTTCTGGGCTTACAGCTTTTGAAAAAAAAATTTTCTTTCACTGTTGTTTTACTGGGGTTTCTGACCAGAAGTTGAGAAACTTGGGGTTTTCGTTTGCCCCAGGCACCCAGAGGTCTGCTGCACTTACTGTTTTCCTGTCTCCTCAGCTGTGAGTGACTATACAGCAGATGCCTTGTCTCACTTATCCTTCTGGTCCCAGGGCCTAGGACATAGTAAGCACTCAAATGTCTGTTGAGTGAACGAGCAAATAAATACATTTGAGCTATTCTCTGCCAGTTTTGCAAAGCATTTGCGTTCTTGAGGTTTCTGGAAGCGCAGTGCCTCCAATGCCCGTCTAGATGCTGCCACTGTGGCAAGCTCCATCTCCTTTGAACGCAGCTGTTATTCACAGTATGCTCGAGTTACTTAGAATTCCCAGTGGGCATTGTTATGCAGAGGATTTTATTAAGTATCCAATGATGAATATATCTCCCAGCCTCTTATTACCAGCCCCCTGAAGCACATCCTTGATGCCCCCAGCTGACTTAATCACCACATTGCTCTCAAGTACCCACCGCATGTTTAATGCACTACCCTGGCTTTGCCTCTGATGGCACCCATGAGAAGTGTGAGGACCACTATTTATCTTGTTAGAGAGGAGACGTTGGAGGAAGCATCCCAGGGGGAAATGTAACTCACACTTGGGCACATCTGGGTTCTGCCATGAAAGACTGGCAAATCCCTGACTTGAGCCTAACGTGAGGCTCCGGAGAGTGCCTCTGCCTTCTGTCAGCGGTTCAACAAGTTTAATTTCGTTACGGTAAAAATTAAGTTAAAAAAAAATCAAAGTTCTGTCTTTTTGACAACTCATCAAATGCAAATCAAGTTTCTGTGTTTCTTTTAAATTAAACTCAAGTTGTCACACTTTCACATTAACGAAAAATTACTTGTGATAGATTAATGTTTTAGTGTTAGTCTTTTTTTTTTTCACTTCTTTCCATTTTTTATTTTGTGTTCCTTCTGTAGGTAAAAGGTCCGTCTTGACCCTTACTGTCACTTAATGACTCCTTTTCAGCATTTCTGCCTGTTCGTTTAGGTTCCAGGTATATAAGCACAGACCTGGAGAGTCACTACCAGTAGAGGGATCTTAGAACTTGGAAACAAAACTTTATTTATCCTCCTCTTTTCTCCTCGTTTCTTCCCTCTCTCTTCCTCTTCTGAGCCACAAAATTGAGTGAAATAAACTTTCCATGGAATCAGATATGATACAACATACATTATGGGGGAAATGTGCTGCTACTTTCTTGGGGAGAGGCCAGAGCAGGAAAAAGCGTGTATCCCACGCCCACGTGCAAGAGGGCAGCATCAGCGTGTCAACACTCACGGCTCTACCTTCTCCCCCTCCTGCTGCCTTTTCTCTTTACAGTGACCCAATCATTACCTCCCTTTCAGCATTCACTAGGAGCAAGGTAAACTGATCCACTCCTAATCCCAGGTTTTTTTTCAGAGAGAGGCTTCTGAGGTTTCCATAAAATGACACACTTTCCAGGAGTCTCTGCTTAATACCATAAGACTTGGAATAGAACCTTCTGCAGATGGATGCTGCCATTCTAGGAGTTGGGCTAATTCTTGCTTCCTGTTCAGCTTCTGGCATACATACATTACTAAGGCACATTTGTATGGTCCTGCCTGAACTCAAAGCCCAACACCACAGTTGAAAACCATCTCTATCCTTAAATGGAGTGAACTTAAACCTGAATCAGAACCTATCCTCTGAATATCTGTAATTACAGACATTTGGGAGCTGCTTTCTGGGATTTTTCAGGCATGCCAGACACATTAACCAGTCTTAGACTTGGCACATTTCCCTAAAGTTTTCACTTTATAGCTCAGCATTTATATATAATCCTGAGGATAATATTAATCAAATAAAATACACCTCTTTTTAGACTCATGAATAGGTTGACAAACTTGAAACTCTAAAGGTAGTTTTTCTATCTAGGACAGAGGGAGTAAAAAATTTGAAGGTGCTACTGTAGTGTAGTAGAATTGTTGCAGGTTTTTCTTCCTCAGTCTTAATAAAATTCTGAGTCCGTATCCAGTTTGTGATACAGTTTGACAATAGCCATTTTTATTAAATGTTGCAGATTAGAAACACCTGCCTGCTAAGCTATTCTAAGCACCTAATTGTAAACAGCAATAATAATGAGTCCTTTTCAGAGGAAGTGCCCTTGCCTTCTTCCTCATTTTTTTTCTTTTTGTCCAGGATTTCTGGAGGAAATGCAGTGTGATGGAAATATTCAGATTTGTGGTCAGGTAGGCCTAGATTTCAATCCCAGCCTTCCTGTTTATTAGTTATTTCACTTTGAACCAGTTGCTTATTGTTGTGTATTTCCTCATCTGCAAAGTGAAGGTAAAAATTCCTACCCTGTAGGTCCTGGTGGGGATTTGGCATAATGTGAATAAAGCACCTGCTATATCATAATTCACGGCCTCCAAGATGCACATTTTTTTCACATTTTAGTGTCTGAAATCGGGATGATCTTAAATTCAGTAAGTAAGCATACCAGCATTGTTTGATTGCAACGCTGTTGTCCTTTTATCTGTGGTACATATTGTAAGATGCTTCATAAATGGATGGCAATTTTGAATTGACAAAATGTAGTTTTGTCTGAGCCTGGCTCTCAATGAATAGCCATCCTTCTTACTACAATGATCTATTTTTTTCTAAGGACTTTAATGGTACCCAGAAAAAAATCTGAATTTCACTAACTTTTCTAGACTTTAATTTGGAGTACCATTATAATTATTCTTAGGGAAATAGTATTATAACAAAAATAATAGTGACTCCTGTTTAATCACTTTGTCTCTTGCGAACAATGCAAAGGTAAAAGGGAGTAGACATAAGACTTAGCGAGAATATGACTGATTGGATGAGGAGTAGCAGGTAGAAGAAAATCAAGGACGAATATGAGGGATCACGACTTCTATGTAGACTAACACCAAGGTGGCAACTGAGCAGGAAAATTTTTGTGAACCAGAATTTTGCTCACAGAGCTAGAGTTTGAGGGGTCCTGGTGCCACCTGTTCACTCTGGCTTGGAGCATGGAGTTTTCTTCTCTTACATCCTTGCCTAGACCCAAAGTCCCATGACTTATCAGTTTGGTTCTTTAAGTGTTTGTTGAATGCCAGGTATTATACTAGACTGTGAAGTTACAGAGATGAATAAACCAACTCTAGGCTTCCAGAAACCCCAATCTAATCTGTCTTGTGCTGTGCTCCTTTTCCCATATCCTGCATCTTTTTCTATTGCTTTAAGTAGAAAATATATGAATCAACATTTTTTTGCTTTATAACATATTTCCTTTGAAACTTTAGTACATTTTCTGGTATTCACTTTCATCCAAAACAAGCATACCACTGGAAAACAAATATGAAAACTAACATGGTGAAAAGTTTGATCATACTTGTAATTAGAAATTTTATCTATCAGTGTAACCTATATTTAATGTCACTTTGGGTATTTTTATAGTAATCTAATATTAAAAAAATAAGATAGGATCTTAATTAAAATTTTGGTTTTCTTCAGGGAACGTATTGTGTTCCTTTTTTAGAAGTTGGTGTAATGTCTTCTTTCTTTGGGGACTCCCAAAAAGGAATGCTATGTGCTTGCACGCCCAAACAATTTTTGTGCCAAAGGAACAGTGACAAATGCACCACGAGGGAAACGACATTTTCAGGTTCTTTTAATTAATGTAATAAGAGAGGGGAAGGCAGGCACTAATTTAGTACATTTAAATTTTAAATAAATGTGCAAAATAGATTAAATGAATATAAATGTATGACTTTAAAATTACTTCATTTACTCAGTTTTATTGGTATTTAGCATCTATAATAACAGCCAGCAGTAACTGAATACTTGTTATGTACCAGGCACAATTCTAAGCTCTAATATATGCCTGTAACAGTCCCATGAGACAGATATCATTGCCCCCACTTTACAGATAAGGAAACAAAGGCAGAGAGAGTAACTTCCTTAAGGGAACACAGCCAGCAGAGTCAGTAGTCCAACCTAGCTAATTTGAATCACTATATTATCCTGGCATTGCTAAGTCCATTATTATTTAGGAGACAGAATCAGCAGCTGTTAGGAAAGTTAATAAAGTTTTTTTTTTTTAAATAAAAAAAATTGGGGCGGGGTAGAGGCAGAAGGAGAGGGAGAGAGAGAATCAATCCTAAGCAGGGTCCGTACCTAGCACAGAGCCTGACATGGGGCTTGATCTCACAAGCCCGAGATCATGACCTGAGCTGAAACCAAGAGCCCGGTGGCTTAACCAGCTGAGCCACCCCGGCGCGCCAGTTACTAAAGTTTAATTAAAATTTGCTATCGAGGGGTGCCTGGGTCGCTCAGTGGTTAAGTGTTTGACTCTTAGTTTTGGTTCAGGTCATGATCTCAGTCAGGGTCATGAGATGGAGCCCCGCCTGGGCTCCACGCTCAGCGGGGCGGCGGGGAGGGGTTTGCTTCTCTCCTTCTTCTTCTCCCTCTGTCCCTACCCCCTGCTCACTCTCTCTTTCAAATAAATAAATAAATCTGTAAAGAAAAAATAAAGCTTGCTGTTGAGTTTGTCACCGAATAACTGGCTAGGGTTTTAGAGAGAAGAGCAGTAGGTATTTAAAAACGCTTACAAACCTCAACTGTTAACATTGCCACACAATTCTGAAAAGAATATTTATTACTGAAAATAAAACTGCCAGAAATTAATTCTAAGTGGATCTCGTATATAAATCATTGGCATTTAGGTAAAGATTATTAAATAAAAACTAGTATAATTATAATTTCAGGAGTTTAAAGCTGGTCTTGGAGGGGGGGCTGCTGAATATGAGGGCCATAAGACGGAAAAGTGTATGATAATGCTGAACTTTTGACTGGTTGGAAGAAATGGTGACAGCATTCACTTCCTTTGTTTATCGTGGAAGTCACAGGAGTAAAGGGAACTTAGGAAGGGCAGTGAGCCTGAGTTTGAGGGGACTGTGAGACGGTGTGGTGCAATTTGGCAAAGCAGAGGGAGGAGGTGCCAGTGGGGACCTAGAGACCTAGGCTCCAGTCCTGCTCTTGCTGGTTGTTTCGTGGGTTGATCTTTGGCCAAGGTACTTGACGTCCCTTGCCCTTAATTTCTACATCAAAAGACGATGAAGAGTTCTCTTGATGAGCGGTCTTCTAATTCTGCTCTAAGGAATCTTCAGGGTGCCAGAGATTTCCTTAATGCTTAGGGAGAAGAGTACACCCTGGTCCATGTTAACCTGAACACGTGTACTTTAAGCACACAAATCACACATATTTGTAATTTGGTTTAAGCAAAGTTTGACTGGTGGATTAGGTGATCTTAAGGCCTCTTCTAGCTCTAAATCTTTCTGTGTCTTGTTCTGAAATCCAAGTCTGGAATCATCCAACAGGGACAGAAGTTGAATTTGCTGGAGGGAGCAGATGTACAGAGAGCTGAGACTGTGAGCCATTTATTCTTGAATAGTTAAAAGACATTCATTTGATAAGGTCTCAGCCTGCATGAGGACCTACCCTTCACAGTGAGAGGGCCGTACCGATGCTCCTTCCTGGGTGGTAGCAGAAGTTCTCAGTTGTTTCTTCATTTTTCTAACATATTTCCAGGACCCTTGGGGACTCCTTTTCACCCACTTTAAAGATTTCTTGTTTAAATTGTTATCTGCTGGCCCCTGCAAATAAGCTCTCCTTTTCCAGGTCGTTCTTCCTTCTGAGCAGTATCTCTTGTGCTTCCTGTGCATGCACTTGCACACATATGTGTTTTCTCTGTTTCTCTCTTCCAACTTCTCCATTATATCCTGCCCAGCCAAAGCCAGATTTTATGATTTGGTGTAAGTACTGTCTTCAAACGGTGATTGACTACATTCCAGCCCCCTGCAGAACAATGTTTTATAGCCTACTAAAAGTCAAGTTGGCTGGCAAGAGTAGAATGGAACAGTTTTGATTGGACTAAAACAGCATTATGGTAGAATATGTCTCCTAACTCAGGTCGAATTATTGCAAAAGAAACTTGAGTGGATTATGCCATTAAAAACTGATTTGAGATTAGGTTATCTATCCGTCCCCCAGATAAAACTGCAGATGTAGGTGAAACTGAGGATGGGAAATCACTTTCCAAAAATCATCTGAACTGATTATTTCAAGTAAGTGAGGGAATTTACCCCCAGTTAAATTCAGCTCCCTTAAAAGGACTGCCAAGACTCTAAGATTTTTACGTGGTCGTCATTTTGTGGCCAAAGAGCTATGTAGAAGGGAGGCAGTTGTTTGTAAAAATCATCCTAGGTGGACAGTGTGGGGCTGCTGTGGAAGGTATTCAGATGCGAAGGAGGGAGGGGAGTCCTTCCATAACCCGAGGAGGAGGTTGGGGGCTAACATAACCTTCCCTCTGACGTTGGGCATTGACCTTGCCCCTTGCAGTCCCTTCGCCAGCAGCAGCACGCAGTCCTCACTGGCTGCAAGTTGGAGGTTCCAGTGCATAGCACAGATGCCTGTTGTATTGCCTCAAGTTTACATGGAGCATCAAGTTTTTTAAAAAATGAAATCATTATAAATTCTGGCAGTTTTTATGGTATAATTAAAATGTCTAACAGGATACCTCTGGGAAACTAAATGCAGTTTTACTATTTATAGAGCCAGCCGAGGTAGTGTTTCTTGCCAACTTTCATATCTTATGACCTATAAATTGCTCTTAATAGCTAATCTGTCATCTCAGCTTCTCCGACAAGAAAGCTTGTTTCCTTATTAATCTGTTAATTTGCATCTGCAAAGGACATTTACAAATTCTTGGTTTGAAAACATGGCTGTATTAATACTGGGCATTATAAATAATTTATCACCTGTGATAGCAACTCTTAGGTCTAGGTAATACATCTTTCTGACATTGTGTTATTCTTCCAACCCTAATATAATTTTGATAAAAATAATTATTATGAAAGCTTCTCTGGCCCCACAGTATTAGAAAAGGCTGACAGATTGCTGTGGAGAAGCTATAACGATCACTAACTGCTCTCTAAGCTCAGAGTAATAGGTTCAAACCAACTATTTCTACCATGGGATAGTATATAATGGAAAGAATTCAGATAGGCACAAATCACTCTTTTACCTTTTCAGAAGCAACTGCAGAGTAGTCCTCCAACCCTAGCTTTAGGCAGTGGGACAAACTAGTTAGATTGATTATAATAAAGCCGGCACCAATAATGGAGCATGTACACCACAAAAATGATTTAAGAATGCTAAAGACCATATAATTACAGCTTCCCTGTTTAGTGTGGTATTTAAGTCTCTTTAGGTTGTGGCTGTGAGTTCGTAGTTCTTAGAGATCCCATTTCAGGAAGCTTCCTCCCTACCAAGAGCTTTACTGTTTAATTGTTTTGTTTATGTTTTGTTGATTTGTTGTTTCCTCTGTTATACTCCAAGAAGGATTTGTTGGGAGCAAGACACAAAACAGAAATGGGAAGAAATCAGAATAATGAGAGCATTAGGGTTATATCATAAGGCTGAAGCCAGGGCAGAGTCTGTACATATTATGGGATTTTATCTGTCTGTTAAAGAGAGGCTCTGCATCTCAAGCCATAAGCTTCCTGATTATCTGAGGGGCCCCTGGGTGGCTCAGTGGGTTAAAGCCTCTGCCTTCGGCTCAGGTCATGATCTCAGGGTCTTGGGATCAAGCCCCATATCAGGCTCTCTGCTCAGCAGGGAGCCTGCTTCCCCCCTCACTCTCTGCCTGCCTCTCTGCCTACTTGTGATCTCTCTCTCTCTATCTCTCTCTCTCTGTCAAAAATAAATAAATAAAATCTTTAAAAAAAAAAAAAGCTTCCTGGTAATCCGAGCAAAAAGGTAAATTTGACCATTTTAAGATTCACAGGTGTTTTGTTTTTTTTTTTTAAAGATAAACCCATAGCAGCTGCTTGGTAGAAACATTGGAATCTGAAAGAAGTTTTTCCATTGCTCCTTATAAAGATGACGTTGGGTGATATCATGGACAGTGTCCTCAATAACATAGATAATAATTTCTTTTCTTCTTTTCTTATTTTAATCTTTGTTTTAATAATCTTTTTTTGTTTTTAAAAGTTTTAATAATTTTCTTATTTTTGTCCAGTTGGTTTTGTGTGACTTGAGTAACTCTAGATGTTCATAACTATCATTTAACTTTTACACCTTATTCTATCAGCTTAGACTTATTCTGTCAGCTCATTTGCTGGTTAAGGTAGATTTTCAAGCTACAGTACACTCATTAAATAGAGCATGTGAGTCATTTCAGACTGTAGGAAGTGTACAGACCCCACAGAACATGAATCTGTTTCTATAGGTTTATATGGGGGTGACTATTGATTCCCTCTAAATAAGCCTGCACTTTGGGTAAAGTATTACCAGGTAGACAGTTGTCTCTGGGTTAAGAAAGCTTTTAAGGGTTAGCTAGGTTCTGATTTTAGTACCTAATTCTTCTCAAATTTAGTTTTTCTATAAAAATATCTAAAATTTCATCATCCATAATCCTATGGTAATTAGTAAATGCCTAAGATTTTATCATCCAGAAACATGGTAGTTCAAATAATTGAATGATTAGGTAGCGTTAACTATAACTATGATGACCAGAGCATGAAAATTAGTAATTTATAAAGCTGAATATTGTGTTGATAAGGCTAGGGCAGGTTATGTTACACTAGCAGTAAATCCCCAAATTTCAGTGGCTTAAAACAACAAAGATTTATTTCTTGTGCCCATTGTATATTCATTACCAGTCAGCCAGGGCTCTGTGCCGTTTTGCCACGATTGTTGCTTGAAGTTCAATTCTGGTGAAGCAGTGTGTGGCAAAGGAAAGAGAATGTGGTGAAGCAGGCGTTGGTTCCTAACGCATCGCCTGTGTGAGATTACGCTTATCGACCGAAGAATAGTCACTCATCCCTGACTTCCTGCAGGCAGGGGTGTGCAGTCTTACCTGTTTGGAAAGAGAGAAGCTAGAATAGTCGTGAACAGCCCCAAAGATGACATTAAATATCATTAGTGATTAAAATAGGTCTTATTGTATTCTAACTCGTCATTATTTTAGTGAGGCACCGTGGTGTTGTTGGGACTACGCATCTCCCTTCTTTTCATCTGTTTCCTGGAAATATACGCAAGTCCAGATCTGTTCCGATCAGCCCTGTGCTTAAGCCTGTGGCCCTTATTGCCCCCGGGGCGTCTGTAATTCCCTCCACAGAGGCTAGACTCCGTGTAGTCAAATGAGCAGGAGAGCTAGGGTCTGACGTATGTGGATGTGAACCTGACTTTGCTCTTAATTGTGGATTTTCAGGCAATGCACTTTATCGCTCGGAGTCTAGTTTTGTCTCACAAATGTATATAAAAATGATGACACACGTGTAAAGGGTTGTTATAAGGATCAAATGAAACAACATCCATGGAAATTGCTTTAGATTTTACACATCTTTGGACAAACAGAACTTATCCAAACCTTTCAGACTCCCCTCTTGCCACTACCCCTACTCTCAGGTCTGAATGGCTTCTCCTCATCCTTCATGCCTCTGCTTATGCTGTTCTCATCTCTGAGAATTACCTACTCCTCAAATGAGGAAAACTCCAATTGATTTATTTTTAAATCGATAGACTGCATTTTTTAAGAGCAGTTTTAGATTCACAGAAAATGGAGCAGATAGCACAGAGATGCCCCACACCCTCTTTCCTTCTCCACTTGGTTTCCCTCACTATTAACATCTTGTGTTAGTGTGATACATTTGTTACAGTTGACAAAACAATATTGATAGACCGTTATTAGCTGAAATTCATAGTTTGCATATTTACGTTAGTGTTCACTGTCATGTGCAGCCCATGGGTTTTGACAAATGCATGATGTTATGTGTCCGCCATTTAGGTATTATGCAAAATAGTTTCACTGACCTAAGAATCCCCTGTACTCCACTTATTCATCCTTTCCCTGCAACCACTGACTTTTTTTTCGCTTTCTCTGTAGTTTTGACTTTTACAGAATGACCATAGTTGGGATCATACAATATGTAGCCTTTTTAGACTGGCTTCTTTCATTAGCAATGTACCATTAAGTGTTCCTGTATGTCTCTTTGTGGCTCCGTCATTTCTTTTCAGCACCGAATAGTATTCCATTGTAAGGATGTATCAGGGTTTATGCATTCACCTATTGGAAAACATCTTGGTTGTTTCCAGTTCCAATTATGAATTCATGTGTAGGTTTTTGGGTGGACCATAGGTTTTCATTTCATTAGAGTAAGTACATAGGAGCATGATTGCTGCATCATATGGTAAGAATATGTTTAGTTTTGTAGGAAACTACCCATCTATCTTCCAAAGTGGCTTTCCCATCGTGTGTGCCCACCAACAAAGAAATGACTTTCTGTTGTTCCACAGCCTCACCAGCATTTCGTATTGTCAGTTTTTTGGATTTTAGTTATTCTAATAGATATGCATTGCTATCTCGTTTTAATTTTCAGTTCCCTGATGACATAGGTTGTGAAGCATCTTTTCATATGCTTACTTACCATCAGTATATTTTCTCTGGTGAGGTATCTGTTCACATCTTTTGCCCGTTTTATTTATTTATTTATTTTTAAAGATTTTATTTATTTATATGACACAGAGAGAGAGATCACAAGTAGGGAGAGAGGCAGGCAGAGAGAGAGGGGGAAGCAGGCTCCCCGCTGAGCAGAGAGCCCAATGTGAGGCTCGATCCCAGGACCCTGAGATCATGACCTGAGCCACCCAGGCGCCCCTCTTTTACCCATTTTAAAATTGGGTTATTTTTTTTATTGTTGCGCTTTAAGGTTTGGGTTTTTTTTCATATTTTAGATACAGGTCTTTTGTCAGATATGTGTGTTGCAAATATTTTCTCCCAGCCTGTGGCTTGTCTTTTCATTCCCTTAATAGTATCTTTTGCAGAGCAGTTTTTAATGTAAATAAAGTCCAACTTATCAATTTTTCATGGGTCATGCCTTTAGTCTTATATCTAATAACTCATTGCCAAGCCCTGAGTCCCCTAGATTTTCTCTTATGTTATCTTCTAGGAGTGTTATAGTTTTGTGTTTTACACTTAGTTCTATGACCCATTTCGAGTCAAATTGTGTGAAAGATAGAAGGTCTGAGTCTAGATTCCCTTTTTTGCATGTGGATATCCAGTTGTTCCAGCACCTTTTGTTGAAAAGACTGTCTTTTCTGCATTGAATTACCTTTGCTCTTTTGTCAAAAATTATTTGACTATGTTTGTGTCAGTCTAGAGATTTTTCCTGAATGAATGAACAAATGAACAAACCAACTAACAGACCCAAAACATTCCGATGTCTGTGTAAACTTTGACCACTTGAAGTCAAGTACTTTTTCCAATGTTAGGTGTTGGATAGACCAATGATTCTAGACTGCTCTTGGGTAAAGGGTGAATTTTCTCATGCCTAATTTGCAGAAGAATACTATGAGTAATATGCTTCAGTGTAAAAGATGGTTACACATCCTACCATCAGTGGGGCAAGGCTTTGTGTTCTCTTTAGTTCTCGTGACATAACTTCATGTTCTTTTTTCTGGTCATTTTCTGTGACATCTTTAAAATTATGTTTTAGTACTCACGACACTGGAAGGTACTAATAGTCCCATTGTACAGAGGAAGCTGAGGCTCAAGGATGTCACATAACTTGTGCGGCATCACAGTTCGTCATTGAACCTGTGCATGCCTAATTTGAGATTCTGCCCCTATTCTTCTACATCCTTCTGCCCCTTGGGTTGTGGGTGGTGAACCCAGGACCTTGGGTGTGAGGGCACTGAACTGGCAAGAAATACAAGGTGCATGTGGATTTAGAAGAAAAACCATACTCCTGGTACTAGCTGGTATATTTCCCCTTTTTAAAAACTATCCACAATTAGTCAATGAGTTATATTGACTATTCTCTGCATATGGAGTTACTCCCCTCACAAAATATACCCTTATGAAAAATACATACAATGTGGGGAGGGAACATGCTAGAGATGAAGGGAAACATGTTTAAGTCTTTAATCTTTAATGATAGTGTTATCAATGTGGCTATAGTTTGGTTAGTTTAAACTTTCTCTATTTTATGTCTCAAACTACAAGTCTTTAAAGGTGGTTTGAAGAAGTATGAGCAAATTTCCTTCTCTAGTTGCATGAAGCTGCCTTGTCAGATGCAGTTCTTCTGCAAATACTCAGGTCACAGAGCAAAGGGTGATGACTCCTGTGTGCTAAGTCTGCAGCTGGATATCATGCTTTGGCAAGAACCGGAGTAATTTATATCTTGTAAGAAGAGAAAAGTATTGTTTTATCCCAACCAGATAGTTTGTTAGCATAACCGTTTGTGTGCATTTTGGTATTCAAATACAGATGTTCCAAAACGTTTCCACTGTGGGAAGCAGCTGCTGCTCTTCTAGCACAAAAATCTCAGAGAGATTAATAGACAAAGGCAGCAGTGAACCTTAGTGGCGAACATAGCATCTGCTTGAGGTGGGGCCT
>CM052808.1:18382711-18402768 GCA_028533885.1 Nasua narica | reverse complement strand
TTAAATTTTCACAGTCTACTTTGAGCTAATATCTTACCACTTCCTTTAAAATGTAAGTACCTTACAACTTTATAGGTCCATTTATTTCTAACTCCCTTTACTTTGTGCTGTAGTCGTCACTTATATTACTATATCTATATTCTTTATAAGTTTCATAATACAATGTGGGTTTTTTTTGTTTTATACAATTATATTAGAGAATTAAGAGGGAAAATAGTTTCTGTTTATTCTATCTATCTGTGGTACTTGCAGTCATTCCTAAAGATCTGAGTTTCCATTTGTTATCATTTACCTTCAGCCTAAAGAACTTCATGTAGCATTTCTTGTAGGGCAGGTCTGCTGGTGATGAATTCTTTTCATTTTTATTTACTTTAAAACATGTTTATTCACCTTCAGTCTTGAAGGATATCTTTGGCGGATACAGAATTCCCAGGTTGATGGTCTTGTTAAAAAAGCAGTTTAAAGTAGTCTTTCCAATGTTTTTTGGTCCTTATTATTTTGATGAGAATTCAGTAGAATTGAAAATCTGTAAGGCATGTACTAATTCTTTCTTGATTGCTTTCATGATTCTCTCTAACCTTGATTTTCAGCAATTTAACTGTGTTACACCCAAATGTGGCTTTCTTTGTATTTTCCCTTACTCTGATACTTTGAGCTTTTGAATCTGCAGATATATATCTTTCTCCAAATTTAGGGAATTTTACCCAATATTTTTTCAAATATTTCTTCTTGCCCATTCCCTCTCTTCTCTATTTATGAGACTCTGCATTATTTTAGTTCTTTTGATTTGCCCTATTTATCACTGATGCTCTGTTCACATTTTAAACAGAGCATCATTTTAAACAAAATTTCTCTGTATTCTTCAGCTTTAAAAATTTCTGTTTATCTTTAAGTTCACTAACTCTTTCTTTTGTCATCTCCAATCTACTTTTAAACCCATTCAGTGATGCCAAAGTTTGGGATTCCCCAAGACTACTGTCACTTTAGACACCAGCTATGAGCAGGGCTCTCCCAGTCCACCCTCAGGTTCAATAATTCATTAGCAGAACCGATAGAATTCACTGAAAGCTGTAATATACCCATGGTAATGGCTTATTACAATGAACAGATACAGATTAGAGTTAGCCAAGGGTAGAGGCACATGGCAGGGGAGTTCTAAGCACGAAGCCTTCAGTTGGTTCTCTTCCCCCCGTGGAGTCACGGACTGTGCCTCCACCTCCAAGCAACAACATTGACAGTATGCACAGACTGCTATCAACCAGAGAGGCTCACTTGAGCCTTGGTGTCCAAAGTGTTTATTGGACCTCGGCCACTGGGTGACCTTGGTTTCCAGCCGCCCAAAGATTGAGCTGAAAGCCCCCACTCTGAATCACATTGTTAGCATCAACTATTTGGCATAGCTTACATCCTCAGGGAAATAAAGACACTCTTAGGCAGGATATTCTGAGAGTTCATAGATTGCTTCCGAAAGCTGAGGGTGAAGTCTAGGCTTCTCTTTGGGCAAGGTTGATTCTTTACTGCATAAGTGAATTTTTTTATGAGACATCTATTGTACTTTTAGCTTTAGAATTTCCACTTAGTTCTTTTAATTAACATTTTGGCTTTTCTGCTAAGATTGATGTTAGTTTATTCAATACGTATATCTTTCATTTACATAGCCAAGCCTGTTTATTACAAAAGCTTTTAAAACCTTGTCTCCTAATTCTGTGTGGGTCATCTTAGAGTTAGACCATATTTTTTTTTTAAAACCAACGTAGTTAACATACGGTATTGTATTAGCTTCAGGTGTACAATATAGTGACTCAACAAATCTGTACATTACTCAGTGCTCATCATGATAACTGTACTCTCAAAACCCTTCAGCCATTTCACCTGTCCCCCTCCCCGCCTCCTCTCTGGTAACCATCAGCTTGTTCTCTATAGTTAAGCGGCTATTTCAGAGGTAGAGCCTATTGATTTTGACTGTTTTGATATTGTTGTTTTATAACAGCTTGATTGAGCTATAATTCACATTCCATGCAATTTACCCATTTAAAGTGTATAATTTAGTGGCTTTTAGTACAGTCACAGAATTGTGCATCGATTGCCTTTTGTTTTGAATATTTGTCACATTTTAATGTTTCTTTGTATATCTAATAATACAGGATTACATCCGATATTGTGAATGTTACTTTATAGAGACTGGATTCTGATATATTTCTCTTAACAGTATTTTGTTGTCATTGTTCTCTTATCAGCTAACTTGGCTTAATTCAAGCTCCAAATTCATTCTTCTCTGTGGGGGGTGGCAGCTAAAAGCTCTGTTCAGAGCTTTTAGCTTTAACTGGGCTACTTAGATTCAGCCGTGCCCATGCGTATTTCAGGTGTTAGAGATCTGGGTAGACTTTATACTCAGCGTTGAAGGCTCCCCACAGTGGCTCACTCCTGAGATTTTTCCTCTGGTTCTTCAAGCCGGTAATACTGTGTTTCTGCCTGTGTTGTAGCCTGACCACATGGCACTAATTGGGGCTTTCTGTCTGCACCACCTCCCCACCAAAAAAATGTCCTCTGGCATTCCAAAAATAGAAAAATTAACCAATGCCATTCCCTTCTTCAAAGGGTCAACTCCAACCTCCCTGCTCTTGGTTGAGTGGTATCTTTTTGTAGATTCCTTCCCCTGCATCCTTCACGGCCACCCCTACCCTCTAGACTACAGTTATTTCTGTAAGAAGGCTGATCCGAAAGGAGCTGCTCCCCCATTACTGGGAGGGGAACTCCTATTCATTTTTAACCCATTGAAGTTTGACTTCTGCCTTTGTCTCCTGAAGAGGATCAACAGTGATCTCCTCATGGCTGAGTTGAGAGATCTTTTGACCGTTTCCCTAAGCATATGCAGCTTTTGTACGCTCTACTAACTTTTTCCTGAAATTCTCTCCTCTTCTAGTCTGTGTGAAGCACTGCTGTCCTGTTCTCTTCTTTCATTGCCCCTTCCCGGCTGCCCAGTCTGCTGCATTAGCGTACTAGTTGGGTTTTCCGTACCCCCAGGCCCTCCCTTCCCGTGTCCTCCCTCCCACCCCACGTCAGGACCACATGGATCCTCCCAAAGCTGCTCTGCTGCTAGTAGAGGCTACACAGTGCACACAACCTCATGGACAGAGTCCACCCCTCAAAACGGGGTCTGTCATGATTTCCGTTATGTAATTCCACTACTCCTCTGTACGTATCGTTCACTTTTCCTAAAACTGGGCTCTTCCATCTTCTCTGATCTCACCACATTGGCTATGTATTCTGGCTTTACTATATTTCCCCAAGCTATTTCTTCCACTTAGAACGTTTGTGTCCCTCTCTTGCTTGGCTAAAGTTTACCCATTTTCTTAGGGTCATTCTCAATACTGTTCATAGCTCGAAGCCTCTCTCGATGATAAGATAAGCTTTTCTCTTGTCTGAGCCCTAGGAACACTTTTGAAATTTCTCTTATTCTATTTATATTCAATCATAAGTTTTGGTTATTTGTATAGTTGTATAATTACCACTACTGGATTAGAACTCATTGGAAGTATGAACAGCATTCTATCTATAGTCTCTGTATCACTCAGTATAACCCCTTACCATATAGTGGATATTCAATTAATGCTTATACGGTTAGACTGAATGAGTGAAAGCTTATCTCAAGGTATTGTGCCCAGATCATTGGAGGAAGAGTGGTGCCTTTGGAAAGAAACATGAAGGCTGAGTGGAAGAACTAGTTTGAGGAAGCATGTGATGTTTGGTTTTGTACATGTCCGAATGTATGTCTCTTACGGAATGTAACATGAGCAAATAGTACTGGAAACAGGTATCAAACAGGTATGAGCATCTTGGGGCATCTGGGTGGCTCAGTTGGTTAAGCGTGTGCCTTCAGCTCAGGTCATGATCCTAGGGTCCTGGGATTGAGCCCCACATCGGGCTCCCTGCTTAGCGGGAGGTCTGCTTTTCCCTCTGCCTCTGCCTGCTGCTCTCCCTGATTGTGCTCTCTCTCTTTCTGTGTAATAAATAAATAAAATCTTAAAAGAATGTTTTACAAAAGAGGGCATCATCTTAATGATACCTGTAAGGTAAGGGCAGATAGCCAACCAGGGAGACTGAGGCAGGATCACAGATGGTGGAGGGGATCCAGGTAGAAGTCAGGGAGAAGAGAGCTTCAGGATGTGGCGGGCATATCACTTATATCACAGAAGCCAAGGTGAATGAAATTTGAATCACTAAGAAGGTTTTTTGGTTTGGATTTGGGTTTGGGTTTTTTTGGCAATAGAAGGTCTCTGTGCACATCTGAGGGGAAAGTGGTTACAATTCGTGGAGACAGAAAGGGTAGAGACAACATGAAATCTTTGTCCTCCATATTCAGCATGTACTGATATTTATTCTCCACCTTTATTTGTTTTAAAATAAAACCAGGAGAAATGACTTAGACTCTTTAGATTTCTTATAAACAACAAAGAACAGCCCAGCTGTTTTCTAAGCATGTGTCCTGTGAAAATAATGTTAATGTATATTTTGGCTTAGAAAATGTCCATCTTTCCTTTTATACTCAAAACAACTGTAGTTGCAAGACAGTATTTCTGTAGCCTCTTTATGGTGGCCTTCTTTATGGTTCTGATTTAGGCAGCTCGGAGTCAAATCTCAGGCTGTAGAGTAGGTCACTGGAACAAAGCCTCAGTTAAAGTCCTCAGTGATCCTCACGAGTCTTCTCATTCACTGGGGACTAGGCACACTTGCCTCTTGGCTTACTGTTGGGTGAAATGCAGTCAGGAAAGTGAGAAAGGAAACCTTAGGATGGCTAGTTTCAGTTTTTCTTCCCTCCCTCCCTCCCTTCCTTCCTGATGAAGGTGACCTCTTAGTTTGTCAGTATGCCCTGGAATATATATAAAGATGAACACATTTCAGAAGCCACTTCCCACATATAACAGGGCTGGCTTTGTTTTTTAGTGTTGGGTCAAATCTGAGAGATAGAAAAGTCCTTCCCACCAAATTCTAGGGTCCAATATCTAATAATCCATCTATGGAAACTAATTGAAATTTTAAAAATAACCATTCCTTTTTAGTCAAAAAGACATATCTAGACAGTAGCTTATCTGAGAAAGAAAGGGAAATGGGGCTAGTGTTCATTAATTCATTCGTTCGTTTAATCATTCATTCTTTTGCTCAACAAATATTTTTTGAATGTTAGTTATGTGATAGGCATGCTTGTCCCTACCTTTTAATGAATAAAACCGATGTAGTTCCTGCCCTGCTGGAGCTTATGGTTTTTCATTTAACAGGTATAAATTGAGAGCTGCTCTATGCCACGTTCATATTCGCTTTCATATTTAATCCTCTCCACAAACCTATGAGGTCAGGAGTATTAATTAATCTTACATATGAGAAAATCACAGCCCAGGTATGTTAAAAAAACTTGATCCATTTAGTCTCAGGAGGTCCATAGCATAAAAGACTCATTAAGATCTCATAAAGTAATGCTTGGCCTCTTTTTTACCATGTTTTCAAACCATGGGAGTCATGTGTTAGAATAAAAGGTTGGTAGCCATCCTGGTGGATATACATCGTTCCTCTTATTTGCAGTGCAGCAAATGACAATCACCAGAAATAGCGATTTTCAGCTGTTCTAATTCTGAGATTTAAGGAATAGCACCTAAATAACTTTTATGGAAATTATATTTGAAAATTAAGTTTTGGCGATCTGAATCAGAACGTTCGGAATTCCCAAGGAAAGGTGGAACAATACCACTACATATTATCTCCATACTATATACAGATATTGTACCTTAATTCTATATTATTTCTGAATAAATTTTATAAATTAAATCACGACCCTGAACATATGTAAAACTCAGTCTCCTAAAAAAATCTTACAATAAATTTCTTTTGTCAGAGAAAAAACATCCTATAATGTGGCAATCACTCTATTTCATCTGTTTTTTCACATTTCAATTTTTAAATGTTAAAGAGAGATGGAGAGAAGCCTAGCTTTATAGGTGAAATGTTTATAATAATTGTAAGTGGTAATTAGTTTACACTAATTGAGTATTTTTCTTTGGAAATCCATAGTGTGATTTATGGGGCCGTATTCACAATAACTGCTCAAGATGTCAAAGGGTCTATGCGGCATCACTTAGAAGTTCTTGGTATAGCAGTGGGATTCCACATATTTGTGATTTACAGTACTTGTTTGTCTTTCTAATAGCCCTGGGGAGTAAACTGTTATTATTCCTTTTCACCGATCAGGGTCCAGAGATTAATGAATGCTTGTGACTCACTCAAGATTATAGAGTAAGAGAGAGAGTTGAGGCTAGACTTCAGGTCTCTGATTCCCATGTGTCCACAGATCTTTCTGTGAGGGAACATTCCCACTAGAAGGGTGGACTCCAGCGGGAGCCGTGCTAGGATTAGCCAGCCTAGGGCTCCAAGCCAGTGTTGCTTCCTCTTCTGCACACCCCTTCCCCCTTCATTCATCGGGAAATGGAAAAGAAGCAGCACCAGTAGAAGGGTTATAACCCTTCACCTTGTAACGCTTCACCTGGGAGCGGTGTTCCCACGTGGTGCCCAGGGAGGCAAACCAGCAGGTATTCCTAGAGAAGTATAGGCCCCACTAGGATGGAAGAGCCCTTTCTTCTCTTTCCTCAAAGAAGCTGGTATCCGTTGGACCCCTGCACTGAGCTAGACACTTTGCAAACATTACTTCATTCTCACTACAAAGCTGTGTGGTAGACTAGAAGGAAGGATGCTGACTCAAATTGAGTTCATAAGCAGCAGTGGCAAGATCCAAACTTGAGTCTGTGTGCTGTCTTCTAATACAACCCACAGGCCCCCTCTAGGACCTACATATTTACTGAGCAGTTAGTCCTTCTGCTTGAGAAGCGTCGAGGAGACTACGCAGATTGTCAGTCTAATAATGTCCATAATATAGGAAGCCAAAGCACACACCTCTGCTCTCCATTCAAAGCAGCTCCTATTGAGGGTCATGAAAAGGGGAACTATAAATTAAAAAAAAAAAGTGACCCAGAGCTAGAAAATAGGTAGTTCTAGACATCTAAAAGAAAGTAACAGGAATGTGCTTCCCCCGTTGGAAAAGAAAAATGAGAAATGGAGAGCATCAACCGAAACAGGAGTTTTTCTGATCAAGCACCGGAGGACTCACAGAAAATGATTCAGACCCTCATTAAGGTTGTGACACGCACATCCTGTGTGGTGCCCCACACCTATCAGTGCCTAATAAATATTAATAATATTTACTCTCTACTTGAGGTCAAGATTTGTCACCCTGCTTGTCTAGACATTGCTTTTTAAAAGGAGCTGTGATTTGCTTACAGATGCAGTGCATCTGCAAACATGTGAGCAGAGGCAGGCGGGGCGGTAAATCTTGGTCGGAGCCGCCCTTTGGACGGTTGCGGGAGAGGCCGCAAAAACTGTTGTTGGATAATGAAGTGGATGCTTGCTGCCAGATCCCAGAGTTCTGTCTCCAGCAGGCAGAGTCTAGCAGTAAATTAGCTTATGTTTCAGCTTGGCAGTTGGCACTTGGTTCATTTGTAGATGCTAATTGTAATCTGATGTTATCAGCAGCAGGTAATTGAAATGGGCTTGATGAATTACTTAATTTCTTTTAATAGCTGAGTCTTCAAGAACTGAATAAAGAAGATAAGGTGATCGGGAGGCAAATACAACAGTTCTATCTTTCTAATTAGTGCTTGGAGCTTTTTTCTTCTTTACACAAATGATTATGAACATGTGAGGCTGAATAGGTTTATGAGTCAAAAGCCCCCATGGGGGCATTTCCCATTAGGCAGCCTGGTCCTGAGCATTGATAACACTTCTGTTAGGACTTCCGAAAGGAACACTTGAGTGATCCCTTTGAAGAACATTGATTTCTGAACGCAGTTGTGCTTTCCCAGACTTAGGTGGGCACCGGCTGCCGGGGGTACCGCCACTTTGGCGCACATCCTGTCTTGGGCCCCCAGACCCTCTTCTGTGAGCACTGCTGCCTGGTGCCGTGCAGTGATCCGGGGAGCCTTGCTGATGTGAACCATTGGCTCCTGCCACCCACACCTGGCACCGGCGCCTCCCACACCTGCCTATCTCTAAGTCTTTCCATCTGTAGCAGCTCCTTCGTATCCCTTTGCTGTGCCAGCAATGGTGGGTGCAGATGTGACCCTGGGTCCCGCCATCTGTGCTGGATGCTGCCTACTGGACCTCTGCTACGTGACTGCGATGTGCTTTGGGGGTCTCTCTTCCAGCATCATTTGGCCCCTGCTTTTAGTCGCATGTTGGTTCCTTAAGGAATCCATCTGTTTGCAGATGACTGTTGAGGAACTGACTTTTGACCTTTTTTTTTTTTGGTTAGAAAATTAAAATAACAGCAGAAAATGTAGAGCACTAGAATCCATTAGACTCCAGCCTCTTAGACTTTGGGAGATGATAGGGCAGATTCAGATCACTGTGCGGTTCTCCTGCCTGGTGAGTTCTGTTTAAAGACCGCTTTTCATTAGAGGTGAGGATTCCAGGTCTCTAAGCTACCAACTGACTGTGGCAGTGAATGCCTTTGCTAGTAAATGCATTGCAGGGATCCTGGTAATGTTCTGCTTCTTGCTCTGAATGGTATAGTTATGTGGCTGTGCTCACTTTGTGAAAATTTATTGAAATTGTATGCTTAAAATTTTATACCTTTCTGACAATATGTTATACTTTAAAGGTTTACTTTTTAAAAACACATTGCACTCTGGGGGCAGAGTAGAATTGGAATGGTATGCTTTTCTTGATTCCATCCAGGCCTATGGTTTTCACCACCATGCGCTAACTGTCCAAACTGCTGCTTCCTACACACCCCCCTCCAGAGGCCCCAGATGGATCTCTAAGTCTGTGATTTCAGGTTGTATATTCCCTCAGTCTGAGAATGGCAACAGAATCTCAGCGCCCAGCCCAGAAATCTCGAAGTTATCCTGGGATCCCTGCCTCCTTCCCTCACAGCCCAGACCTACTGAGAATTCTGCCTCTCCACACCATCCGTAAGGCATCTGCCGGACTGTGTATTCAGCCTCCCATCATCCCTTGCCTGGGTCATTACAGCGATTTTCTCCATATTGGTCTCCTGGTTCTTCCTTCAGGTTATTTTCCACATTACGTCCATGATAACCCTCTCAAAACCCCAACTGCTCAAAGCCCAATCTTATCAAATCGTTTCTATACTTAGAACCCTGCACTGGTTCCCCATTAACTTTAGGATGAAGTCCAAAATCCTTGGCCTTGCATGAGATTAAACACACACACACACACACACACACACACACACACACCAGCTCCTGGCAAAGAGTCCCTAAGACCCTTTTAATTTCGTAAGTGATAAGAACACTAGGAGCACCTTTGTTTTAATGAGACGACTCTGAGTGAACTGGATGGTTCCTGGATGTGGGGGCCAGCTACCAGAAGGACCAAGCCAGGATTAGAGGTCGGCGTGTTCAGCCCCACCTAGAGAACAGGGAGGGGCTGGAAATGGAGGTAATAATTGATCAAGCCTCCTGGAGGAAACCTCCATAAAATTCCAGTGGTAGGAGACTCGGAGAGCTTGCAGGTTGGAAAACACATCCTCTCTGGGAGGGTGATGCACTCCAACTCCAGGGGCACAGAAGCTCCTGGGCTTAGGACCCTCCCAGACCTTGCCCTGTGTATCTCTTCATCTGATTGTTCATCTATATTCTTTATCATATCCCTTATAAACTGCTAAACGTGTTTCCCTGAATTCTTGCTCTAGCAAGTTAATCAAACCCGAGGAGGGGTTATGGGAACTTCCAACCAGTAGCCGCTTGGTCAGCAGCACAGGTGGGAAGCTGAGCTTGCAACTGGCATCTAAAGCATCTAAAGTGGGGTTGGGGGGCAGTCTTGTGAGACCGAGCCCTTACCTGTGACAGCTGACGCTGCCTCTGGGTAGATCGCGTCAGAGTTGAGTTGAACCGTAGGACCCCCAGCTGCTGTCAGCGACTTGCTTGTTGTTGTGGGGAAACCCCCCCCCCCCAACCTTTGGTGACCAGAAGCATCAGAAGTCAAGTGTTCTGTGTGAGTAAGTAAAGGAGGCTCACAGGAGAGAAGCACAGTAAGTAGGGAGCAACTGGGTTTTTCTTCGCATAGGAAGGAGCAAACTGAGTTTTCCTGTTTACACCCGGCATATATATTTTTCAACAGCTCTCAACATTCAAAAAATATTTATTGAGCACCAGCTCTGTGCCAGAACCTATGCCAGTGGCTGTTTGATAGACAAAACACACATTTCAAGTGCTCGCAGGAAAAGAACTTAGTGATTTCAGAAAGCATTACGGGCGTATAAATTTAATAGGGAGGTGGTTTGTCAGAAAAAAACTTTTCTGTGAGGAACTGGCCCCGATTTATCTTACTGATGCCGTTTTCTGCTATTCTCACCCCTCACACTCACTGCTCTCCAAACTGCTGAGCACTTTCACTCCTCCATGGCTGTCCTCAATGCCATTTCTTCTGCCCTGAATATCTTTCTCCTTCTGTCAAGCCTGTGAAGTCTTACTTATTTGCTCATACTTCAACCAGATGCCCTATTACACTTAATTAAACCTCCCAGGCTCTTCCAGGAAATTTGGTGTTCCCTTATATTTTGTGCATGGTGCTTTACTAAGTATTATCATTATTTACCAATGAGATCATAAATGTCTAAAATGGCCAAGATGCGTATCTTAAATTTCTTTGTGGCCTTAATGCCTAGTGCCCAATGCTTGGTCCACAGTGTAATGTATAATTTGAATGGAAGAAGGATCATGAGAGCCAAGCACTATGGAAAATGCCTGGAGTTAATAACTGGGGTCTAAAGTCCAAATAATTACTTACCTCTTCCATATTTACTGTGTTCATCCATTTGTGCCTTACCACTCAATGCCTTTAAGTTCACATATCATTCCTGCTGCCTCTGATCCCATAGCCCAGGGAGACTAATTCTGGGGAACAATGGCAGTTTCTGTATATTTTTATATTGGACCTTTACATTCTCATTGGTATAAATGATCTCTAAAACTCTTTACTGCTGTAAAAAGTTGAAATTCTATGATCTTTTCATGGAAAGACAATGTATATGGAAGCTGGAACCTGGTTCCCAAAGCCTTTTAAATGAACCAAAAATATAATCAACTTGAGAAATACTGAAACCAGCAGGCAGTGATTAGATTTTATGATACCCATTTTAATTTTACTCCTTACAGTTAGTAGGAATAGCAAATTGAACAGATTTTTCTCTTTCTTTTGCATAGTCCTTTGCCCGATAGCTAAATGAGACAGTCTGATTAGCAGGCTAACCAAATAATATATTAACCTTTCTGGATCTTTATACAAGAAGTTTACAAAGCAGGGCTAAAGTGAGGCCCTTTGTGCCGGTTTGAAGAACCCTAATATTTATTACTTTTGGACAAGAAAATCACTAGAATAATCACACTGTTTCTTCTTTTAACTACATGAACTTAATAGTCTATTCTTTGCATTTAACATTTAGCCTTAGGAAACTGATACTAGCTTCACTTTTTAGGTATTCAAATAACAGGTTCCACAGAGAATATCTGAAAAGGCCTTTGTGATCTCTCCAACACACCTTTGATGTAGCACAGAAGTCGTGATAACAATAAAGGGAATGACACTTATGGAATGCCTCCAACGTGCTAGCACTAGACTTAGGGTAACTTCTTAAGCACTGTTTTATTATTTCATTTAAAAATTCACAAAGCTGTGGCTTCTTGTTCCCATTTAAAAATGAAAAACCTAAAGAACAGAAAGGTTGGTTGGCAAAGGCCCCACAGCAAATGTGTGGCAGAGCTGGGGTATGAGCCCAGAGTGGTCTGGATTTAAAGTCAGTGCTCTTTATATTCTGTCCCACTGCCTCTCGAAAGAGAATGCTTAAAATTATTTAGGAAAGAGCTAAAACTTAGCACTTTTTAAGATTTTATTTATTCGACAGAGAGAGAGGCAGAGAGGGAACACAAGCAGGGGGAGTGAGAGAGGGAGAGGGAGAAGCAGGCTCGATCTTAGGACCCTGAGATCATGACCTGGACCTGGGCCGAAGGCAGACGCTTAACAACCGAGTCACATGGGTGCCCCTAAAACTTAGCACTTTTAAGTGAGTAGGACAGTGTGACATTATAACTGGGAAAAATGGAAACGGAGCATTTCTCTTTACCCATGGCTTCTTTCCACTCTCACTCATCCCTGTTTTCTACTGGGTGCACAGAACACGCCTTTGGGCTGAATGCAGGTCGGAAGTGTGGCTGCACAGGTATATACCGCAACCTGAACTCTCCCCTTTGCCAGCATGAAATCCACAAGAGGCTCAAGTGTTTAAGACTCTCTTCAGCCTAATTAGTAATTTCATGGTGCCTTCAAAAAGTAGCTTTCACTGAGAACCGTTTTTAGCATGTTGTTCCAGAAATCCTTCTTAAGGCTCTCTCTGACACAGCAGAAAACACATTTGTTGAATTGGATTAAAGCTGGAATGCAACTTTCAGTGGATATTGCTGACTCAGCCTGTCCCCACTTGACTTTCGAACAGCTTTGTTAGCTCCTGGATACAGGCTCTCCGTTTTCAGTGGATTTCAAGAAGTGGGCCTTTCTGCCCTCCTTTGAAGGGTTAAGTTACTCGGGGAAGTGAACGCTTTCATTTTCTAGTAAAGATTGCCTTGGTGCCATTTAAAATGTTTCCAAGAGCAATTACAAAGTGAAGTAAACGCTTTGTTGTGATGTGTCCAATGTGCTTGTAAAGCAAGCCCTCATCAGAACAGCCCCGGTGGCAAAAAAAAGTAACGGATTCGTGTTCTCCAGCCAGAATGTCAGAGTTGGCTACTTATTTGAAACAACAGCAACTGTGTAATTGCATTTCCTTGATTCAAATGGAAGGTCCCATCAAATCCATTATCTAACACGGAATAAGACAAAGACAGCTTATAACATGGCCCAGCTGTTGGAGTGCTCTGGAGGGAGATATAATATGCTCTGTGACTCAGTAAGCAGAAGGTAATGGACTAAAAGTTATCAAGCCCTTCACGACAAGGAGATCTGGAGTTTAACCAGGAATTTCAGAATGTCAACCTTAACAAAACAGATGGTGTTCTCCAGCTCACGGCACCATCCGGCGAGCTGGCATGTCTGCCTCGACAACTCCTGGAACTTCTTAAATCCCTGATGGAGAGACATCCTCTTTGTCATCAGTGAAGGACTTGCACTAGTTTGTGTGTGACAAAGGGATAAGCACCTATGTGCTAAATCCTTCAGTGAACGCTCCGATGATCTCTTTCCCCTACTCCCCTTCTGGCCTCTGATGCAATGACATTCTACATAAGAGTCCTATTGGACTCTACTTTTTCCTTCTTCTGGTACCATAGAAACCACTCAGGTTGTGCGCCCATTTCTCCATTTTAATCGCTAAGATGTTCCTTTCACAAGGGGCTCATCTTCACTGCCAACGTCGCGGGCTTTTACAGTATTATATAGCAAGGACAACTAAATAACTTGTTACTGGGACAGTCTCAGGCACCACCAGGATACAGGATGCAGAGTCCCCACACATCTAGCATGCTCATGAAAAACCCGACTGCCTGAGTCAGATGGCCTGGCTTTGGGTCCCAGCTACGCCACTTATGGGCTTCGTGACCTTGGACAAGGTGCTCAGTTGTACTGTGCATCAGTTTCTTCGTCTGTGAAATGGGCATAAGTATAGCACCACAAGTCAATATGTATAAAGCCCTTAGAACAATGCCCAGCACATCAGAAATGCTAAAAAATGTTATAATCACTATCATCATCAGTTGCATATTATGTGGGAAAAGTATGTTATTAACACAAAACTAAATGCTAAGAGAGAGGTGGAAATACTACTGAAATACATAGCGTTTCTTACCCTTCAGACAATTCTGATCCATTGAAAGTTGAAGGCGGCTGTCAAGGGCCAGCACATGCTGTTGCTTGACCTCTTCATCTGTTTTTCTTTCGCACTCCAGCTTTATTGAGATAGAAACGACACCTACCTGTTGTGTAAGCTGAAGGTAACAACGTGATTATTTATACAGGTATACCTTTGTGAAATGCTTTACCACCATAAGGTTGATGAGCACACCCTTCACCTCACATAATTACCGTTTGTTGTTGTTACGGTGATATCATAAAAGGCCTACACTCATGGCAAGTTTCAAGCATACAGTACAGTGTGCTTGACTACAGACATCGTAGTGTACGTGAGATAGCCAGACTTACTCTTCTTTTAACTGACCCAAATCTCTCCATTTCCCCCACTCTTCAGCCCCTGGCAACCACCATTATGCTCTGTTCCTATGAGTTTGATATTTCTGGACCCCACATATAAGTGAGATTATACAGTATTTGTCTTGCTCTGTCATTTCACTTAGCATAATGCCCTCAAGGTCCACTTATGTTCTTGCGAGTGGCAGGATTTCCTTCTTTTTTTATGATTAACATTGCATTATACATATGTGTGTGCGTGCATGTGTGTGTGTGTGTGTGCCTGTATCTCACATTTTCTTTATCCATTCACCCATTAGTGGACACTTAAGTATTTCATTTTTTTTTTAATTAACATATAATGTATTATTTGCCCCAGGGTACATGTCCGTGAATCATCAGGCTTACACATTTCACAACACTTATCATAGCACATACCCTCCCCAATGTCCATGACCCTTAAGTATTTTCCATGCCTTGACCATGAGGAATAATGCTATAATGAACCTGGGAATGCAGATTATCTTTTTGAGATAATGTTTTCATCTTCTTCAGATATATACCCAGAAGTGGGATTGCTGGATCATATGGTAATTCTATTTTTAACTTTTCAAGAAACCTCCATACTGGTTTCCATAGTGGCTGCACCAATTAACAGTCCCACCAGAAGTGCACCAGGGTTCCCCTTTCCTCTACATCCTTCAGCATTTATCTTTTATCTTTTTGATAATAGGCATTCTACCAGGTATGAGGTGATATCTTATTGTGGTTTTGATTTGCATTTTCCTGATGATTCGTGATATTAAGTACCTTTTCATGTGCTACTTGGTCATTTGTATGTCTTTGGAAGAATGTCTACCCGGGGCACCTGGGTGGCTCAGTGGGTTAAAGCCTCTGCCTTCAGCTCAGGTCATGATCTCAGGGACCTGGGATCGAGTCCCACATCGGGCTCTCTGCTCAGCAGGGAGCCTGCTTCCCTCTCTCTCTCTGCTTGCCTCTCTGCCTACCTGTGATCTCTCTCCTGTCAAATAAATAAATAAAATTAAGAAAAAAAAAAAAAGAATGTCTACCCACGTCCTCCGCCTGTTTTGAAATCAGACTCTTTGTTTCTCTACTATCGAGATGTGTAAGACCTTTATGTATTTTGGATATTAACCTCTTACCAGATATCTGGTCTGTGAATATTTTCTCCCATTCCTTGGGTTGCCTTTTCATTTTGTTGATTTTTTTTCTTTTTTAGGTTGATGTAGTACCACTTGTTCATTCTTGCTTTTGTTATTTACACTTTTGGTTTCCTATCCAAAGTAATCATTGCCAAGACTGCGTTTTCCCAATGTTTTCTTCTAGGAATTTTATGGTTTCAGATTTTATATTTAAATCCTTAACCTATTTTCACTTAATTTGTGAGTAGTGTAAGATAGGAGGGGTTCAATTTCATTCTCTTGCATGTGGATATTCAGTTTTCTCAACACCATTTATTGAACAAACTATCCTCTCCCCATCAAGTATTCTTGATTCCCTTGTCAAATATTAGTTGACCACGTATGTATGGGTTTATTTCTGGACTCTCAATTCTGTTCCATTGGTCTATGTGTCCATTTTTATGACAATACCATACTGTTATGATTATTACAGTTCTGTAATATAGTTTGAAATCAGAAATTGTGATGCCACCAGCTGTGTTCTTTCTGAAGATTGCTTTGGCTATTCAAGGTTTTTGTTTTTTTGTGTGTGGTTCCTTATGAATTTTGGGGTTGCTTTTTTATTTCTGTGCAAAATGCTATTTGAATTTTGATAGGAATTATATTGACTCAATAGATGACTTTGAGTAGTATGGACATTTGAACAACATCAACTCTTCCAATCTATGAATGCATGATACCTTTCCATTTATTTGTGTCTTCTTCAATTTCTTTTTTTTTTTAAGACTTTTTTTTAAGTTTTTTGTTGTTGTTTTTTGTTTTTTGTTTTTTTGAGAGGGGAAGTGGTTGGGAGAGGCAGAGGGAGAAGGAGAAAGAGTCCCGAGCAGCCTCCACTCTGAACGTGGAGCCTGACCCTGGCTGCGATCTCAGGACCCTGAGATCATGGCCTGAGCCAAAACCCCTTGGCACAGATGCTTGACTGACTGAGCCACCCAGGTACCCCATCTTTTTTTTTTTTAAGATAGTTCATTTTTAGTATATAGAAATGCAACTGATTTTTATATGTTGAGTTCATATCCTGAAACTTTACTGAATTTATTAGGCCTAACAGTTTTTTGGATTTTCCGTATCCTGATCATGTCATCAGCAAACAGAGACAATTTTACTTTTTCCTCTCTGATTTGGATGCCTTTTATTATTGATTGATTGATTGCCTACTTGCTCTGGCTAAGATTTCTTTTCTAGTTCTGTGTTGAATAGCAGTGGTGAGAGTGGGCACGCTTGTCTTGTTCCTGATCTCAGAGGGAAAGCTTTCAGCCTTTCACCATTGAGTATGATGTTAGCTGTGGGCTTGTCATTTATGACCTTTATTATGCTGAAGTATGTTCTTTCCATACCTAGTTGGGAGTTTTTATCATAGAAGGATGTTGCATTTTGTTAAATGCTCTTTCTTCATCTACTGAGATGATCATGATTTTTGTCTTTCATTATGTTAACATCGTATATTATATTTTTGATCTGCATATGTTGAATCATCTTTGAGATGATTCATCGCAGAAGTACATCCTACTTGATCATGGTCTGATTCTTTTAATGTGCTGTTAGATTCAGTTGGCTAATATTTTGTTGAGAATTTTTGCATGTATGTTCATCAGGGATATTGGCCTGTAGTTTTGTTTTCTTGTAGTATCCTTATCCAGCTTTGGTATCGGGGTAATGCTGACCAGGTAAAATGAGTTTGGGAACCTTCCCTCCTTTTTTTTTTTTTTTTTTAAGAGTTTGAGAAGAATTAGCATTAATTCTTCTTTAAATGTTTGATAGAGTTCACCTGTGAAGCTACCTGGTTGGGAATTTTCTTTACTGGGAGGTTTTTGATTACTGATTCAATCTCTTGTTATTGTTCTGTTCAGATTTTGTATTACTTCATGATTCAATCTTGGTAGGTTGTATGTTTCCAGGAATTTGTCTGTTTCTTCCAGGTTGCCAAATTCATAAATAGCCTCTTATGATCTTTTGTCTTTCTGTGGTATCAGTTTCACAACTGTCTTCTTTTTATTTAAAGTTTTATTTATCTGGATCCTCTCCCTTTTTTTCTTGATAAGTCTAGCTAAAGGTTTGTCAATTTTCTTTGTATTTGAAAGAGAAAAAACAGTTGTTACTTTCAGTGATCTTTTCTGCTGCTCTTCTAGTCTCTATTTCTTTGATTTCTCCTCAGGGGGTCTCCGTTATTTCCTTCCTTCTGCTAACTTTGGGCTTAGTTTGTTTCTGTTTATCTAGTTTGTTGAGGTGTAGTTAGGTTATTTGAGAGCTTTCTTTTTTCTTATGTAGGCACTTATCACTGTAAATTTCCCTCTTAGTGCAGCCTTTGCAAATTTCCATAAGTTATGGTATGTTGTGTTTACACTTTCATTTGTTTCAAGATATTTTTTAAATTTCTTCTTTGACCAGTGGTTGTGCAAGGATGTGTTAATTTTCACATATTTTTGAAATTTCCAGTTTGCTCCTGTGATTGATTTCTTAGTTTCATACCATTGTGGTCAGAAAAGATATTTGGTATAATTTCAATCTTAAAATTTGCTGAGACTTGTTTTCTGACCTAACTAACACATGATCTATCCTGGAGAATGTTCCATATGTGCTTGAGAAGGATGTGTTATATTCTTCTCCTGTTGGATGTGTGTTCTGTAGATGTCTGTTAAGTCCATTTGGTCTAAAGTGTTATGTAAGTCCGATGCTCCCTTACTGATTTTCCGGGCTGGGTGACCTATCTGTTCTTGAAAGTGAAGCATTGAAGTCACTACTTTTATTGTATTGTTGTCTATTACCCCCTTCAGATCTTAGTATTTGCCTGATATGTTTAGGTGCTCCTAATGTTGGATACATATATATTTATAATTGTTATATCTTTTTGATAAATAGCCTTCTTATTATTATATAATGAACCTCTTTGTCTTTTATTACACTTTTTAATCTAGAAGTCTGTTTTATGTGCTGTAAGTCTATTTGGGTTTCCCTGTGCTTGGCATATCTTTTTCTATCCTTCCACCTTGAGCCTGTCTTTGTCCTTGAGGCTGAAGTGAGTTTGTTATCAGGCAGCCTATAGTTGGGACTACTCTTTATCTTTTTCGCCTATTCAACCAGTCCTTGCCTTTTGATTGGTGACTTTAATCCATTTACATAGGAGTGTGTTCAATCCTGGCGGCGCAGCCTTCCTCTGCTTGTGTGCGGGCAGTGGAGGCCGCCAGTGGGGGTCGGGCCAGGGGCGCGGCGGTGGACAGCTGCACATACATGCCAGTTGGGGGGGGCTCAGTTGCAGGGTTAGGCTGTTGTTTTGCACTTGCACAGCAGCAGAGGCCTGGGCTGGCTTCCTGTGTCGTTCCCAGGCTCCACTGAGGGGATGGGGAGGCACTCAGGTGGCTGACTTGAGCAAACATGATTAGATTTGGGGCGAAACCCGGTGAACTCTGCAGGTGGTTTGCAGTGGCTGTGCTGGCCATTGGTCTCTTCAGTGGTCAAAGCACCACAGCCTTCTACAGAGCAGCTCACAGAGTGGCCGTGTGGCTAATATGGGTAGCCCCTACTTTTCTTCCTTGTTCCTCGCCTTCTCTGTATGTGTCCGGCTTTGCTGGTCTCTAGGTGAGGTTAAACTGAAGCAGAGACATCGTGTGGTACACCAGAAGGCTGGGAAGCTAGTTGCTTATCCTGTTCTTTTTTTTTTTTTCCTCAGGGATGGGAGAAGGTTCCAGTTGGAACGTTCCCTCTTGGCACTGAGTGATGCTGGTTTGGGGAATGGGAAGATGCAGGCAAATTAAAGCTGTTCTTTTCCTTTTCGTGTGATTGTTCTTGTTTTTTTGTCCCACTGTGTTGTTGAAGTTTCTTAGACAGACTCCAGAGCTCTTCTAGAGCTGTTTTGTTCATGGACAGCTGCCTCATTGTTGGTCTTTGTGGGGGACAGAGGCTGGGGTCTCCTACTCTGCCATCTTGGTGACGTCGCTCCTACTTCAGATCTCTCTTATCTCTTACTGAGGAGTGCTTGTTGTCACTGGCTTGCATCCTTCTGACAAGAAACACTTTGAATGAAAGAGACCCGTGAGGGACGCCTGGGTGGCTCAGTTGGTTGAGCAGCTGCCTTCGGCTCAGGTCATGGTCCCGGCGTCCTGGGATCGAGTCCCACATCGGGCTCCTTGCTCGGCAGGGAGCCTGCTCCTCTCTCTGCCTCTGCCTGCCTCTCTGCCTGCTTGTGTTCTCTCTCTGTTAAAATAAAATAAATAAAATCTTAAAAAAAAAAAAAAAAGAAAGAGACCCGTGAAAAAAAATCCAAATCAAAACATTGACTAGGGAGAACTCACCCCAGATTCTAACGTTGCTGCCACGGCTCACTGATCTTTGAGGTAAGGGGGTCAGTTTTGGATCCCAAGGAAAGAAAACCTCAAGCAGGTGTGATCAGCTAAGGTCCTGTGGCTCAGAGATGGCTGGACTGGGAGTTCCACGTTTGAAGGCCCAAACCAGAGCTCTGAACCTTACCTTTCACAAACCACTTCTCCTTCTGAGCCTCAGTTTTCTGACATAAGAAAAGGCCATATATTTGTTCTTTCTAAGACGGTGTGTAAGCTCAAAAGGAAAATGTGAATGTGACGATGCTTTGGTGACTGTTGGGTACTAACCAAACAAGAGTCC
>CM052808.1:18338405-18382211 GCA_028533885.1 Nasua narica | reverse complement strand
TCAACTTATTCAATCATCTATGGGTCCACCAAATAATTTTGAACACCTAGCACACTGGAGGCATCATTTATGCGAGATAAGACTCAGTGGGTTGGGTGCGAAGAGATACAGGTTTTAGCTCCAGTTCCACCATTCGCTCAGTTTCCACAGACAGGAGACATGACTTGCTCCAGATTACGTGGCGACACCGAGCTTTTCTTCCTCTGATATTTTATAATACACCCCACCAGAAAACTGGACCACTGCTCAGGTGCCGTGGTTGAAGAACATTTCACACTCTTTGAGATTCACGAAAAATGTGCAGAATGCCTCTGTTGTACATGTAAGCGCTATAATTTATGTCAACATTCACGCTTTCCTTAAAAACTCACTTTATTCTGGGGAGTCTCATGCTAGTGGTGTTTATGAATGACAGTATGCCCATCTTATCATTTTTGGCTTCTCTGATGGTTTCCCAAATGTTCCCTTTCCTTTTGTCAAACCATTAACAATGGTGGACAAGGAATGTCAGCAAAGTCCAACCCTGATTTTTCTTCTTTGCCTTCCCTTTGTTCTGTTTTTATGGCTCCAGTAACAGGAATTTTATTATAGCAGTTTGTGTCCTCAGCTCTTTTGCTGAGGCTCTGCATAATTTATGATCTAGATTCCAAAATGTTAGTGAATTGCTACACCAGAAATAATGGAATGTGACAGCAATGGATTCCACATTCTTGGCCCAAATATTTGTGTCTGTGGTTTACAAGTCATTTCGGAGCATGATTGCTACATTGCTCAAGCTGTTACTGAGAATGAATTCTGACAAAGGAAGAGAATTTGGGTAATTATAAAAACAAAATGGGTCTGTGCAACAGCATTCTGCTCGTGGGTGTCAGGAAGAAGAGCCCATCTCCACCCCCCCCAACCTTCCCCCTCCCCAGACATGCTTCACCCCTGTCTGGTGGGCCACATTGCTCAAAGTTGGGTATGTGATTCAGATCTCAGAGTATCTGTTATGTTAAAGGTATACATGATTAGTGAATCAACATTTATTGGCCACTTACCTGTCTGAATAAGGTAGGCGTGTGCCCAAATGATGTACCCGCGGAGCCATCACTTTCTTCTGAAGTGTTTTCTCTTCCTGGGGTGAATGCCTGATAAGCTAGTGAATGATAAATGTCACAGAAGCCCAGATGACCCAAAAGTTCCCTAATCTATTTAATTCCTTTTCATTGAAATGCATTTTTATTAGGTCTATCTTCCAACTCTTTCAGAAAAATCGGGAAACAGAGCCTACTTTAAATGCAAAGTCTTTTAAATGGACCTTTTAAAAATTGCAGTTCCTTCAGAAGTACTGAAGAGACTGTGTTGGTGTAATAAATGCATCCCTCGCTCTCATGTTGATGTGGCTTTTGTCGGTGAGTCATTAGAGGTCTAGTGGTTGTGGAATCAACTCTGAAGAATCCGGGAGGTTTGTATGGTATTAAGTTGTCCTGCATATGGCAAAAGTGAGATTAAAGTCATCTCGCCAAATTCTTGGGTTCTTCATGAAAAGAATCATATATATTAATGATTGCTGCCGAGGAAAGAGAAAGGACATATGTGCAGTGTGGCCCAGCGTGTGCTGCTGCAGTTGTGAAGGCGTCCTCCAGTTTGTAGGACCGAGAGCTGTTCTGTACTAAGAGCTACTCTCATCTCTTAGTAAAAACACCGATGCATCGTCTCCACACTCCGTTTGAACCTTTACTCTCTGATCATACCAGCCAGAATACGCATAGAACTATGACGTAGGATGTGTGTATGAATGTGCATAACCTTCTTCTTACCTCCAGTGAGATGTGATGAAGTGAGACTTAGCCTCCAGGGAGATGTGACCAAAAAATGCAGGCCTTGGGATTTTTTATTCATGTTTATTTTGTCTTTTGTCTTTAGGCATCACAGATAAAGCAGTGAACAAAACAGAATCCCTGCTTAGCTTACACTCCAGCGCAGGAGACACGGTTTTTAAATAAACACATAAATGCTATGAAGGAAAATAAAGCTGGGAGAGGGGAGAGAAAAGAAGAGCAGGAGGATAGAGAGGAAGGAAGAAGTCGGGTGCTGGCTGGGGTATTTTAGGGAGTGAGGTCAAGGAAGGCCTCCGCGAGGAGGTGACAGTCGAGCCGAGGCCTAAAGGAAGCTCAGAGTGCACTTCAGAGCGAGCCAGACTTGGGTTCGAATCCCATCATTGTGCTTCACTTGCTGTTGGGCCTCTCTGCTTGCGTGAATGTATTTGGTGTTTATCAGTAGTTTCCCTGTGCTCCTTGCGACTCCTCCTCCTCTTTTTCTTTTTGCATTTAAAAATTAAATACAGTTTTATGTTCTCTGACCATTCTGGTTAACCCAGAGTTTATAATATTTATAGGAACTGTATTTTCCAAGTAAAAATTCAAGGCTCAGTAATCTGATCTGAAAAAAAAGACTTATTTCTGATTTATGGATTTATATGCATAAATATCCAAGGTAGTTATAAAAAATAAGTATATTTAGTTCTACATGTAATTAATCTTTTCCTTTATTGAGAGGAAAATTATATGAACTTGGCCATTTCTGGAAACTTCTGCCCTATGGATGGAAACCCTAATTACCTTAAATGCCCACAGTCCCATGAAACTCTTGGGGAGTCTAGAAGTCACTTTTAACAGATAGAGATCTTAACTTCTTGGAACTTTACGTGGGACAGTGGGTGGCATGACTATTGACCTAAGTGAGAAGTGACAGAAAAGTTCTACACTTAGAATTTCTAATGCGGTGTGTTCCGGAGACTGTGATCTGAGCGGGATTGATGTGGACAGCACTGCTGTCAGCTCACAGTACCATGAAAAGCTTCTTTAGAGAAAGAGTCTGCTGGGACCTTATTAGTTCTGGAGCCACTAGCTGCTCTGGGGAGAGATTCAGGAGCCCATCAGCCACGAGGCTGTGTCTGTTTTACGTCAGGTTTCCTCGGGGAGCAGTGCAGCACACGTCTCTGTCCTGGCCAGACTTCGGGCCTGAATCTGGAGTGTTCAGCTGTCATGGTCATCAGTGTAACACTATTTGTACAGTGCTTTATGGATCACTTCATTCCGTCCCCGTTAACAGTCCTGTAGAACGTCAGCGCAGACCCACTTGACGGGATGGGCAGGGAATTTACGTGCCCAAGGTCACCCAAGAAGCCAGGACTGTACCCAGATCCAAGCCCATGAGCAAGTTTCCCCTGGGCCACCAAGGTGGGCTGAGGGCCACCTTCCTTAGCATGGGAGCTGCTGACCTGGGGCAGAGCCTTCTACAGAAATCACCTGGCTGGGTGCTGTGATCCTGGTCCTTAGCATGAGGTAAGGTGGGAGAGGAGAGTAAGGAGGCTCGGGGCCTGAAGCCAGAGAACCATGTGGGGAGAGATGGGACCTAGAAGGGGAAAGAGACTTTTCTTGTACACTAGGATCACACATTTTAGAGCTGGAGAGGGACTGTGGTGCTTGTATAATCCAATCCCTTTAATGTTTAGAAAAGCAAAACGGAACAAAACTAAATGACAGCTCAGAGAAGTTGAGGGATTGAAATCACAGAGCTGGTTCATGGCCAAGCAGTATGAAAGCCTGGTGTTTCTAATGCCCCGGCTAATGGGTTTCTGTTTTATTTTCCTTCCTTGTATCAGGCTTACTCTCCTTAATCTCCCTCCTGCAGTGGAAAAGCCTTTGAATTTTTGACAGTTTCGTATTTCTAAAAGCAGTCCTGATTAAAACGTCTTTAATTGAAATAAGAACAGTGATTAAGGCCAACCCGTCCTTGTTACTGCGGGTTTATTCTCCTCACCATCCTCTCCGTGATCTGTGACTGGACCACAGAAGCGAAGCACAGCGGGTGCTGGAGGCCGTTGCTCATTTCATATAATCGTGTTTTATTTCCTGTTGTTTCACGTATCACAGTGTGGTGTTCTTCGTTCTTTCATGTCTCTTCTCCCTTAGGCTGTGAGCTCCTTGAAGGCCTGGCCCCAGGCCTCTTGAGTTTGGATTGTAGCCCCTAGCATGACATAAGACCCTCAGACAGCTTTCATTAAAGGTTTCTGTTTGGGTAGCATGTTGATCTCTCTCTGTGCCCTCAATGCCCCCCCCCATCATCTTTCCCACTCCCTCCCACCCCCACCCCAACTCAGGATGAAAGCGGTTGTTCTAGAATCCTAATTGTTAGCAGGAAAATTTGGAGCCTCATGATTCATGCTCATGTTTGTCTTTTTAAGAATCTGTATTTCGAGAGCTAGTGGTCATTGTTATTCTTTGTTCATTTGAACTGTCCCCTGTTTTTGTTTGTATCTTTGAGTTCAGTTCAACGATATTGATTTCCTTTTAATGGAATAAAAGCCACCTCAGATCTTTGCTGCGTATTGAGTTATGCCTTGGTGTTCAGGAGAGGCAACGCCACCTAGTGATTAGGAGCTCAGGCTGCGGAGTCAGAGGGGCACAGGGTCTCTCTTGTCCTCCCCGTGGGGTTATCTCTGGGCCAGTTGTTTGGCCTGGATAAGCGTCAGGTTTTTCCCAGGCTATCAAAGCCAGAGCTGCATTGACCACATCATTACGATTCTAAACAGTAGTGTGTTCCTGGACTGTTTTCTTCTTCGATCATCGATGCAGATGGAGAGATGGGTGTCTGCCAGAGTGGGCATCTTGATGGTGATCCTGGGTAGGAGGAAAGTTACAGAATCTCATACTTTCAACCCTCTTATTTTATTAGTTATTAAAGCTTCCCTTGTGTAAATACTTGTAAACATTTGCTCAGTGTTTTTTTTTTTTAAACTTGTGGGAGAAAGAGATTTATTGGAACATTTGAAGATTTTTGGATCTCGTTTCCCAAGAGTCTAGCAGTTCATCCCTTTACCCATTATTAAACATTTATAAAAGCGGAGTTCTGACAGCTTTTTACGGTGTCTTGAGATTATAATGATTTCTGTGTCAGACATTTGTTTGCTTCAGAGTCTGGCTGGTTGATACTATAGTTCATTCCACAGACTGAGTGAGAGAGTGTTTAGGAGTGTGGTGATTTTAAAATACATCCACAAGTTCCCTGACATTCCTTCCCTCAAAAAGGCGAGTCTAATTCTCCTTTCCTTGAATGTGGGCCATTAGGGATGCCCTTCTAACCAATAGAATATGACAGAAGTGAGGCCATATGACTTCTGAGGCAAAGTCATAAAAAAGGTACAGCTTCTGCTTGGCTCTCTCCCACTTGGGTCCCTCACAATAGGGGGAGTCATTGTGGGAATGCTCAAGCTTCATCTCCTTGTGGAGGAGAGAAGTGGTAATTCCGCCTTCAAACCAAGAGGGGCCGCTAGGAGAACTACTCATCGCCTCTGAGGTACCTGCAGGAATGGGAGGCATATTCTTCAAACAGATGTCTGATTATGTAGTGAATTTGCTATTCTGCCCTTTGCGTCTTCCTAAGAGGCAGAGAAGAAAGGTGGAGATGGGCCAGTAGCGGAGAGCTGGCACTCTCCTGTTTGGCAAGTCACACATACACACACACAAACACACACACACACATTTCCTGTGGACCAAAGGGTATATGAGTTAGCTTAAGACAACTCTCCAGAACCCTTCCCATGAGGGCTTCTTTTGGCTGAGCAAACCCCAGCAGCATGGGACTGTGGGGTGTAACTCTGTGTGGGATCTGAAAGGGGGTTCCCACGGGGGCATTGTGCAATGGGTAGGTCTCTCTCCAGAGGCTCCCAAGGACTTATATAAGACTCCCACAAATGGGGCTAGCATTTGAATGCCTAAACAAAGGGCAGCAATAGCCAAGAAAATACTGGTTAAGTAAGGGTCACCTGTCCATTTCTGTGCCCTCCTAGCCCAACACACTGGAGGGAGGGAAGAAAGAAGTAGCTCTGTACTAGTTGTTTCCCGGGAGAACTTGGACAGAAATTTCTCTGTGTTGCTTATGGCTAAAGTGGCATGTGTGTTCCCAGCTTCTCTGGCAAGGCTGGGTGACTGCTTCTAGCTACTAAAATATGCGGCCATGCAAGACGCTCGTGTCGTTCCTCAGTGTCTGTTTTCCTGCCACAGCCACTGAGGTGGGTGGAGGGGGGAGCGCAGAACACAGCCTCCTTGGTGCTGCCTCACCTCGGACATGCAGAGTGAGCAAGAAACGGACATGTGGTGAGCCTCTGAGACTGGAGTGTTCTCTGTGACAGCATAACCTCGCCTGCCCTGATTAATACAAGCAGGGGCACAGAAACAGAATGCCCTCATGTTAGACGTTTCCCTGGACATCTGGAGCTCAATTGAGGAGTCAGGTTTTGAATCCGAGGTCTGTGCAGCCCGTGTTCCAGCCTTCGGAGCGGAACTGCCCTAGGGATGGGCCCGAGCCGTGAATTATCTCTACCCGCCCCTGAGAAGATAAGGAGAGAAAGCAAGAGTAAGCATTTCAAAACCTTGAGAGCAGCTGGCCATTGCCGTGGTGTCTGATTGCATTTCACAACAGTAGCAATGGGCAACAGACTGTATAAGGCAAAAAGCCCCCAAACTGGCCCTTCGCAGGATAGTTTGAGAAGTACTGCTTTATAGTATATTCCGATCGGTCTCAGTTATAGTTAAAAGAGTAATCAATTTTGGAATGATTTCTTCATTGTATTTACTCCACATATCTATTCTGTTCCTAAGGCTTTTTGATCTCTCTTTTGAAATGACTGATAACGCTTACAGTAGTAATATCAGCAGCTGTGCCATGTAAATGCCTGTATTTTCTCCCCTTTCCTTTCAAACCTGGCCTCACCTCTTCAGTCCTCTTCCTCTCAGCTCCTCCCTTCTCAAATCCCATTTACTTTTCAGCCACCCTACATCTGGCTTCTCCCCCCCCCCCACCTTTCTAATAAATTTATTTTGCTAAAGTATCCAGGGCTCTTCTAAACGTCAGGTTGGCCCACTTCTCCTGAAGTTCCTTTCTTTGAACTCCTTGCCCTATCTGCCCCTGCCTTTTCTAGGACTCCTTCACTTGGCTTCTAGAGCTACTCTTAATCCTGAGGTTCGACTTTTCAACAACTTTGCTTAGCAGAAACTGGGAATACATCATCAGGAGAGTAAATTTTTAAAATTTAGCTCATTAATGAATTTAATAAACCATTGTGCTTATTTGGTAAAGAATCCTTTTCTAATGTGAATAAGCATTTTTTTTCAATTGTAAAAGGTTGGGTTTTTCTAATATAGCTTTTTCTTTTTCTTTTTAAACAAAGTCATACTGGAAATCAAGTACACAGTACACTGAGTAGCATGAACTGATTCACTCTTATCTCTCTTCATCCCAAGGCATTATGAAACTGTCTTCATTTTAAGACATTTCAATTTCATTTGATTTGCTTTATTTTTTTAAAGATTTTTATTTATTTATTTGACAGAGAGAGCGAGAGAGGGAACACAAGCAAGGGGAGTGGGAGAGGGAGAAGCAGGCTTCTTCTTCCGCTGAGCAGGGAACCTGATGCGGGGCTTGATCCCAGAACCCTGGTGTCATGACCTAAGCCAAAGGCAGATGCTTAATGACTGAGCCACCCAGGCACCCCTTGATTTGCTTTAGTCATCACTTACTGAGCTTCCTCTTGGTTGAACACTGGGCACATTAATTCTTTAGTCAGGAGGTGAAATGACTTGCTCAAGATTATACCACCAACTCCCATTTCTAGGAAAATGAAGTAGACATAATTTTCCTATTTCTTCCACTAGGCAGGTCTAAAAACTCTAGACATTCTATGTAAAACAAATCTAGGAAAACTCAGAAAGGTAGAGAGAAAAAGGCAGATGAGCTAGGGACCTCAAGACCCAAGAAACAACATGATGATGAGTTCCCTGGTCTCATTTTTGCTTCATATACCCCAGACTGAACAGTGCAGAAACTAGCAACCTGGAAACACCAATGGGTGCACATGACCTCTCACAAAAAAAAAAAAAAGTTCTGAGAAAAGCTTACTCTCCAGCCAAAATCTGCATCTACCAAGACAGAAAGCTTTTAGGCAGTCTGCTGTACTCCAGCCAAATACCAGAGGAAGAATTGAGGCCCCACCCCCATCAACAAAGGCTGAGTGGAGAGCCTGGACTTTTTATCCTTGCAAGACTCTAACAGGGCACCTGAACTCACCTGCTGGGGTAGTACCAGCGAAGACAAGTGAGAAGCCAGAAATTTTGTCCCTTCAGCTGTTCAGTACCAGCTGAAATTTTCATCTCCCACCCCCCATCTCTGTGACAGCAGAAGCCATGTGAGGAGCCTAGATCCCACCCTCACCTGGCGGCAGCCATGGCTCTTCCCTCCCCTTCCTGGGGTGGTGTCAAAGGAGACATAGTAAAGAGTCAAGACTTTCATCACTAATCAGTGGTAATGAGGCCACTACTCCCTTACGCCCCCAAGTCATTGGGTAACACATGTTGAGCCTGTACTTACACCTTCCCCCAGCAGTGACAAGGTACCCCTCCTGTCTCCTCTCTGAAGGCTTACTGGAGAGTCAGGACTTCTGTCTCCTCTCAGCTAGAGAATAGCAACAAGGTCACCCCACTCTCGTTGTATCAGTAGAGGCCTTGTGAAGAGTAGTAATGAGATTACCCTCTCCCTCCCAGCCAGGGTAATATCAGTGGTGGCCTAAACTTCCACGCCCACCCAGCAAACAAGAAATGCCGCTTCCATCCTCTCACATAAAACTAAAAATCCTGGATAGGTAAAACAAACGACACTCAGAAAGGTAGAGAGAAGAGGGTAGACCAGCTAGGGACCTCAGGGCCCAGAGAGCAACATGGCAATGAACTCTATATTAATGAGTTCCCTCAACACAAGCTATGTGGAGAGACCTGCCCCCACATGGCAGTGACAAGGTGGTATTCCCCTCTTTCCTATGAAGACACGAGGTTGAAATATTCAGAATCTTATAATATCCAAAAAGATGGGGTTTCAATTAAAACTCACTCATCATACCAAGAACCAGGAAGATGTCAAACTTAATGAGGAAAGACAACTAGTAGATGTTAATGCCAAGAAAAAACAGATGTTGGAATTATTTAACAAAGATTTTAAAGCAAACATCACAAAAATGCTTTAATGAGCAATTGTGAACATACTTGAAACAAATGGAAAAAATGAAGAGCCTCAGCAAATAAATAGAAGGTATAAAGAAGAATCAAATGGAAATTTTAGAACTAAAAAATACAGTAACTGAAATAAAAGCTCAACAGATGGGCTCTACAGCAGAATGGAGAGGACAAAGGAAAAAATCAATAAACTTGAAGATAGAACAATGGAAATTATCCAATCTGCGCAATAGAGAAAATAGAGTGAAAAAAAAAAAAGAGAAAAGAAATAGTGAGAAGAAAAAATGAATAGAGCCTCGGGGACTCTAACATGGGACTATAACGAAAGATTTGACATTTGTGTAATTTGAGTCCCAGAGAGCTAAAAAAGAATATGTAGAAACAGTGGCTGAAAATTCCCCTAAACCAGCAGGAAACATGATCCTACAGATTTAAGAAGCTGAACAAACTTCAACAGGACAAACCGTAAAAAAAATTTACACCAAGGCACATCCTCATCAAACTTCAGAATACTAAATACAAAGGAAAAACCCCGAAAGCAACCAGAGGAAAACAATACATTACCTGTAAGGGAAAAACAATTCAAATGACAATGAAATTATTGGAAACCATGGAGGCCAGAGGAAGTGGCATAATATTTTTCAAATCCTGAGAGGAGAATTCAAACTAGAATTCTGTAGCTAGTAAAAATGGAAATTAATACATTCTCAGTTGAAGGGAAACTAAGAGAATTTTTCCCCAGCAGACTTACTCTAGAAGAATGGCCAAAGGAAGTGCTCTTAACAGAAAGAAAATGCTCAAGGAAGGAATTTTGTAACATTAGGAAGGAAGAACATGATAAAAGCAAAAATGCAGGTAAATAAATACAAAGGACTCTCCTATCAGCAAGAATACATATGGAAGAACTCATCAACACCATCAACCAACAGGACCTGACGTTTATAGACACTCCACTCGGCAGCAGAATACATATAACAAGGTAGACCATATCCTGAGCCATAAGACAAACTTCAACAAATGTAAAATAATTGAAATCAGAGTATGTTCTCTGACCATAATGAAATTACACTAGAAATCAATAACAGAAAGATAGGTTGAAAAATCTCCAAACACTTGCAAACTAAACACACTTTTGAATGACAAATGGGTTAAAGAGAAAGTCTTGAGAAGAATGAAAAAAATTCATGAACTGGATGAAAATGAAAATACATGTCAGAATCTGTGGGAATCAACTAAAGTAGTGCTGAGAGGGAAATTTATAGCATTAAATGCTTACATTAGACAAGAAGAAAAATCACAAATCAATAACCTAAGCTTCTACCTGAAGAAACTAGAAAAAGAAAAGCAAAATAAACCCCAAGCAAGACAATGGAAGGAAATATAAAGTAAGAGCAGAAATCGATGAAATTGAAAACAGAAAAACAATGGAGAAAAATCAATAAAACTAAGACTTGGTTCTTTGAAAAGATCTATAAAATTGGCAAACATGTAGCAACATTAACAAAGGTAAATAGAAGCACAAATTACTAATATTGGGAATAAAACAAGGAATATCATGATAGACCCTGCAAAACTCAAAAGGATAAGGAAATATAGTGAATACCTCTACACCCATAAATTTGACAACTTACATAAAATGGGCTAATTCCTTGAAAAGTACAAGCTGTGATAGCTTACCCCATGTGTACTAGATAATTTGAATAGGCTTTTAACTGCTAAGCAAATTGAGATATTCATTAAAAGCTTCTCCAAAAAGAAATCTCTAAACTTAGATGATTTCACTGGAGAACTCTACCAAACATTTAAAGAAGAATTAACAACAATGCTGCAGTCTCTTCCAGAAAATGGAAAGGAGGGAACACTTTCCAGCTCATTCTAGAAAGCCAATATTACCCAGATGCCAAAACCATTTTATTTTTTTAAGATTTTATTTATTTATTTGAGAGAGAGAGACACAGTGAGAGAGGGAACACAAGCAGGGGGAAGGGAAGGGGAGAGGGAGAAGCAGGCTTTCCACTGACCAGGGATCCCGATGTGGGGCTCAATCCCAGGACTCCAGGATCATGACCCAAGCCAAAGGCAGACATCTAACAAATAAGCCACCCAGGTGCCCCTGGCAAAACCATTTAAAAAGTTATACACGCACATATATATGTATATACAATGAACATAGATCCAAAATTCTTAACAAAATATCAGCCAATAGAATTCAGCAATGTATAGGGACGCCTGGGTGGTACACTTGGTTTAAGTGTCTGACTCTTGGCTTTGGCTCAGGTCATGATCTCGGGGTCCTGTGATCGAGCCCACGCTGGTTTCCTCTCAGCAAGGAGTCTCCTTGGGATTCTCTCTCCCTCTCCCTCTGCCTCTCCTGCTTGTGCTCTTGCTCTCTCTCTCTCAAATTCAAGTAAATAAGTAAGTAAGTAAGTAAAAAAGAACTCAGCAACATTTAAAAAGAATTATATATCATGACCAGAGGGGTTCATAACAGGAATGCAAGACTGGTTCAGTATTTGAAAGTAAGTCAGTGTAAACCACCATATTAACAGGCTCAAGAAGAAAAAAAATCACATGACCATATTAACTGATGCAAAATGGAAAAAGAAAAAAATTCCAAACACAGTGAGGACATAGAGCAATTGGAGCTCTCATACATGGCTGGTGGAAGGGCAAAGCTGGTACAGCTACCATGAAGAACATTGGCTTACCCTATGACCCAGGAATTCCACTCCTAGGTATTTATTCTAGAGAAATAAAGTCTCCGTACTATCTTTCCAACTTTCTCTGAAAGTATAATTACTTCAAAGTAAAAGATTAAAAAAACACACACACACACACACAAAACACTGAGCCAGCTAACATCGGGCCTGGGAATGAGAAGACCATTTTTTTTTCTGCTCTTATCAAAAGCTTGGTTACCATTCTGAACCCTCAAGAAACAACTGATTTTGCTCAGGCAGTCTCAGAATGCCAAATCGAGATCTCCGAACTGGTGAGCTCTTCTAAGTCTTCAACCTGCTTGACCTCCAGAAGCACTGGGAGGCATTTGCAAAAGCCACTGGCATATCCTATAGTTCACTGCATTTGTATTTGCTGAAGAATTTGAGATGGCCTCTGCCCTTTGGTGCAGTTAGCTTGTGACCAGAACCAAGCTGTTAGTGGGGTGCTTCCAACCACTGTTGGGGACACATGAGAAAGAAAAATCAGAATACTAGTGTCTCTTCTAGCATTTAAAGGATCTTAGAACCATGGGATGTTAGAATTGAAAGGACTTTTTATAAAATATTGTTTGGTCTAACTCCTTCCCTTTACTGGTAAGAAAACTTACTTTGGGGGAGATCCATTGAGTAACCTGAGATCACACAACAGATTCGTGGCTAAGCCAAGAGAAAAACACATTTCCCATGACTGTGAGTGGGTTTCTGTGTTGTATGCGGGTCCTCCTGAGGTAGGTAGACTGAAAGTTGTGCTTGTGACATTTATGGAGATGACTGGGTGTGTGGCCATGAATGCCTCTCTAGTCCATCTCAAAAGGGTTGCCTTATGTGTAGTTTTGTGGGGCAAAAATGTGATCGTGCCTGATGGATTCTACCCTACCACTCTCACGATACCCATCTGTAGCATTCACACGCTGGAATCCAAGGACCCGACTTTCACAGTTGATATTTTTGTATCTTCTCATTCTCCTCTTTTCTGTTGCTGGTTTGTTTTTTTTTTTGAATTGCATATAGATGAACATTTTTCCTTTTCCGTAGAGGGTGACCCTTGGAGACTGTGGTCACAGAGATTTCATGGCACTAATGGTCTGCCTATAGCTTATTTTGCATAGTGGCCACAATTTTCTGAAATCAAAATTTCTCTGTCTTTTGAATCATGAATGTTCCCCCCCACTGCTGTTTTACAGATTAGTCGAGGGACAGAAGAAAATAATCAGAACCACCAATTGAGTATTCAGTGCCATATAATAAGAATATAATAGCTACCGTTTATTGAGTACTGAATCCATACCAGGCACTGTGCCCTTAATGTGCATCTCAATCTTTAGAACAACCTTTTGTAGTAGGTGTTATGACCCTTTTATGGATATGAAAACTGAGGCTTAGGGAGGGTAAGCAGTTTACTCAAGGTCACAGAGTTGGTACATGGTAGAATATAGAAATTTCATGAAATTGATCAGGGAACTGGTTTTTAGCCCCCCCTCCCCCAAATATTTACCTTAGAGAAGCTTTTTTTTTTTTTAAGCTTAGAAACAGAACCAAGCCTCTCAACATAATACCCAATTATCTGATAAATCTTTTAAATAAAAGAGGCCTTCTTGGATCTTTTTATACACATCTTGAACACCTCCGGCGCCTAGTGCTGAGTCACATACTTACACAGCAGGCACCGCCTTTGCGTGTGTGTTGGGCATCCTGGCTCTTGTAGTTGTTGCCCCAGAGCTCCCAGATGCGTGTTCCTCTGTGGTGACAAAGTTGTATTCCCCAAGAAAGCAGAATCCATAGGACTAGAGGAAGCTCTGTGGAAGTGATCACCAGTTGAAGTGAGTCACTCCATTTGTGTAGCAAAATGGAAATCCAGGTTTTCCAAAAGACAAAGTAGAGTTTCAAGGATGGGTTTCAACATTATTTTACATAGACACCTTAATTCGCCAGCTGATTTTCTGCATCAAAAATAGGGCTTGGTTCACCCAGAAGTTTCATATGCCCAGTTTTTTCTTTAAACATTTTTTTTAAGATTTTATTTATTCTGGGGAGTGGGATGTGGGGGTGGGGGAGAAGCAGAGGGAGAGGGATAAGCGGACCATGTTGAGCATCAAGCCCTACATGGATCTCGATCTTTGGACTCTGAGATCATGACCTGAGCCGAAACCAACAATCAGACACTTAACCAACTGAGCCACCCAGGTGCCCCCTTATGCCCAGTTTTTTGAGACATATTTGTATGTAAAGCTGGATACATATGTATAAACCAAAAATTTAGGTATCGCTGTGATAGGGTGCACACAGATTATTTTAACATAAGATTATTACACTAAAACAAAACTCGTGACGTTGGGAAACACCATTGTCATTACAAAGACAAAACGAGGGAGGTTTCTGAAGCATCAGAGAAGCAGTTTATTGTTATTTTGCAAATGCGGTGGGAGAAGCCCAAAGCTCCTAGGAATTAGTAATGGATCTTCTGCTTTTCCTTAGGAGCAAACAAAGGGAGAAATAGCTTTAATTCTTGGAAGAAAAGACGGGCCAGTGTGTTTTCTGCGCTCTTGTGATCCAGATATGTGTTCACGAAGTTGAATTCGATGCAAAAAGGAAAAAGGAAATAGCAAAAAGGAAAAAGACTGTAAGGAGAAAAACACTGAGCTTAAACCTTTAAGCTTTTCAGAAAGGATCTCTGGTTTCTTTATAGGTGTTCAACTTGCTATAAAGTCTCCCAAAATAAAAACATTTTGAAGAATCAAGAGAGTAGGTCCATGATATTTCCCAAAGGTCTGTTTAGGAAATACTAGCGGTGCTTCACTTGCACAAAGAGCTCTCCCATTTACAGTCCTTGGTACTCAAAGTGCGGCCCCATGGATCAGGGGCATCTGATCTCGTGGGAGCTTATTAGAAATGCAGACCCTCAGCCCCACCTCAGGCCTAGGAAGTCAGCTTCTGTATGTTAACAAGCTCCCGTGTGATTCTAATGCACATTAAGGCTTGAGAAGACTTGGTCTGCAAATACTTTTATGTGCATCATCTCCCCTGCCGGCGTAGCATGAAGATAGGAGAGAGTGGTATTGACCCTAGCGCACACAGGAATCATTTCCCCTGAGCTGAGGGAAATGATGATGATAGCCGTCGCCATTCCTTAAGCCTCCACTTACACACCAGTCACTATTCGTAGGTGACCAGATTCATTTATCCTCACCACACCTCAGGAGGGAGGCATTTTTAGCTGCATTTTAGAGGTAAACAGAACTCAAGAGGGGAAGTAACTCACCCAAGATCACAGAGCCAAGAAATGCTAGAGCCTGGATAGTTCCCTGTTCTCAGAGGCCCTGCTCTTTGCAAGTGTTCAAGAACATTCTGGAATGAGAAGGAATAACTGCAGTGGACTTCCGTCTTGGCTGCATTTTAGAATTGCCTGCAGGGCATTATAAAACACTGGTGCCCACTCCCCTGTCTTAGTGTGTTCGAGCTGCTATAACAAAATATCACAGATGGGTAGCTTATAAACAGAACTTTACTGCTTACAGTTCTAAAGGGTAGAAGTGTGAGATGAGGAGAAGTCACCTGGCTGGCTCAGTCGGTAGAACATGTGACTCTTGTCTTGATCTCAGGGTTGTGAGTTCGAGCCCCATGTTGGGTATAGAGATTAGGTGAAAATAAAACCTTAAAAAAAAAAAAAAAAAGGAAAGGAAAAAGGGCACCTGGGTGGCTCAGTCGTTAGGCAACTTCAGCTAACGGTTTCGGCTTCGCCTTCGGCTCAGGTCATGATCCCAGGGTCCTGGGATTGAGCCCTGCATTGGGCTCCCTGCTCCTCGGGGAGCCTGCTTCTCCCTCTCCCACTCCCCCTGCTTGTGTTCCCTCTCTCGCTGTGTCTCTCTCTCTCTGTCAAATAAATAAACAAAATCTTAAAAAAAAAAAAAGAAAGAAAGAAAAGAAAGAAAGAAAAGGAAAAGGGACACCTGGGGGGCTCAGTTGATTAAGCATCTGCCTTCAGCTCAGATCATGATCCCAGGGTTCTGGGATCGAGCCCCGCATCGGGCTCCCTGCTCAGCAGGGGGTCTGCTTCTCCTTCTTCCCTGCTCATGCTCCCTCTCTCTCTCTTTCTCAAATAAATACATAAAGTCTTTAAAAAAAATAAAGAAGTCTGAGATGAAGGTGCCACCATGGTTGGGTGTGGTTGGGTGACCTTCCGGGGCATGGCAGAAGGGACTAGGGATCTTGCTGGAGCCTCTTATAAGGCACTAATCCTATTCATGAGGACTCCACCCACATGGCCTGATCATCTCCCAAAGGCCCCATCTACGAATACCCTCACCTTTGGGGGTCAGGGTTTCTGTATATGAAAGGAGCAGGGATGCGAGCACTCAGACCATGGCACTCACTCTCAGAGGTTCTGATTTAATTGCTCTCCGGGCTGGGCCTGGCACTGGGATTTTTAAAAAGCTCCCCATAGAATTCTAACTTGTATCCCAAGGTTGAGACCCACTGGTTTGCAGACAGACTGGATGGCTCTCTGTTGGCACTGTTGACAGGACCTCCATCGGGGACCGCTCACCTGCCTCTCAGTTCACTTGTTGAACCGGTAGACTTCGAGACTGCTGGCGCTGAGCATGCCGGGGTAGTGGCATAAATAAATACCTAAAGCGCTTCATGCATTGTTAAACATAACAGTCGCATTGCGTTCAGGGAGAAATTGGCCACGGAGATATGGCTAAATGTCTAAAGGCAGATAAACATATTCCGCTGTCTTTATGATGAGCACAAGTCTCTTATCTTACTCCTTATACAGCCTGGCCCTCAGTTCCAAGCTTACTTAAAATCTCGCGTGCAAGTCTGCAAGTGGGTCTCAAGTATTAGGCACAGAAATGTTTAAAATAGCAAATCCTAATCCTCAATCATTTGGTGACAGGATCTGGCTGCGTACTTTACAGAAATATTTCGTTTACTTGTCACCTTACCCTATTTCTCAGGTGAGCTAACTGAGGTTCAGAGAAAGTAAGCAATTTGCTGGAGCTTTGATTCAACTCAAAATAATGTCAAACAGCCCATGTGGTTTCCACACTTTCTAATAAGAAGGAGAGACTAACTCTAAAGAGTCACGCTTTCTAATAAGGAGAATCCAACCCGGCAGAGTCAATTCCTGGGAATTCCAGTTCATTCAACAAAGACTTCCAGCAGCTCTGATGTGAGCCAGACACCGGACTCTAAGAATGAAGACAGTAAGGTCATCTGCCTCACAGAGTTCACAGTCTTGAACGGCAGACAGATGGATAGAGCAGTAACGCCCAGTAGATAATGTGAGCCACATTTGTAATTTAAATTTTTCTAGCAGCCACTTTTTAAAAGGTAGGAAAAGGCGAGATTAATTTTTAAAGATTTATTTATTTATTTATTTGAGAGAGAGAGAAAGTGAGGGAGAGCAGGTCAGAGGGAGAAGCAGACTCCCTGCAGAGCTGGGAGCCCAATTCGGGACCCTATCCCAGATCTCCAGGATCATGACCTGAGCCAAAGGCAGTTGCTTAACCAACTGAGCCACCCACGTGCCCCGCGGCAAGATTAATTTTAATAATATATTTTATTTAACAATCTATTTAAAATATTATCATTTCGGCATGTAATCAGTATGAAAATTAATATATTTTGCATTCTTTTTTTCATACCAAGTCTTTGAAATCCTGTGCTTATTTTATTTTGAAAGATAGAGAGAGAATGTGTGTGCATGCATGCACACAAGGCAGGGGGTGGGCAGGGGAAAGGCACAGGGAGAGGAAGAATCTCAAGCAGGCTCTACCCCCAGCGTGGAGCCTGAGGTGGGGCTTGAATCTCATGACCCTGAGATCCAGACCTGAGCAAGAAATCAAGAGTCTGACGCTTAACTGACTGAGCCACCCAGATGCCCCCTGCATATATTTTACATTATAGCACATCTCAATTCTGACTAGCCACATTTCTTTCTTTTTTTTTTTTTAAAGATTTTATTTATTAGAGTGAGCGACGGCGGGAGCTGGGGGAGGAGCAGAGAGAGAGAGAGAAGCAGACTCCCTGCTGAGCAGGGAGCCCGATGCTGGGCTTAATCCGGAGACTCCAGGATCATGACCTGAGGGAGCTGCTTAACCGACTGAGCCACCCAGGCGCCCCCAGACTAGCCACATGCCAAGTGCTCGGTAGCCACATGCGGTCAGTGGCTACCATATTAGACGGTGCATATCTAAGGAAACGTTGAGGAATGCCTGTCTTTGTTGTTGAGGAACAGGGGTCAGGGGAGGTTGGTTGTTTGTTGCTGCCATTTTGTACTTTAAAAAGTATTCGAGGGCCCCTGGGTGGCGCAGTTGGTTGAGCGACTGCCTTCGGCTCAGGTCATGATCCCGGAGTCCCGGGATCGAGTCCCACATCGGGCTCCCAGCTCCATGGGGAGTCCGCTTCTCACTCTGACCTTCTCTCTCTCACTCTCTCTCTTTCCTAATAAATAAATAAATAAAATCTTTAAAAAAAAAAAAAAAGTATTCGAAAGCCCCACATTGGGGTATTCCTTAGGTTGTATCTCTACATTCAGTGAAGTAATGTAGTTATGCTTCTTAGAGACCCTCTGCTGTAAATGCTCTCATTCATCAAAATTTCAGTAAAATGATTCCAACTTTGACAGTGTTTCTCAGTCCAGCCTAGAGAAAAGTTACCTGTATCTCCCCAGCCCCGTGACCCACTGGTTCTTGCTGTCAGTAACACACACCTTTTTTTTAAAGGTTTTATTTATTTATTTGACACAGAGAGAGAGAGAGAGATCACAAGTAGGCAGAGAGGCAGGCAGAGGCTAGGGGGGAAGCAGGCTCCCCGCCGAGCAGAGAGCCTGATGTGGGGCTCGATCCCAGGACCCTGAGATCATGACCTGAGCCGACGACAGAGGCTTTAACCCAATGAGCCACCCAGGCGCCCCAGTAACACACACTTTTAATAGGGCTCGACTTTGTAATGATTATAATTAAATCAAAAGATTTTTGTAAGCTGACGAGGTCACAAACTGTTCTATAGAACCCCCCTTCTGGGAGATGTGGGTAAGGCTTTCTGTGATGAAATAATTCAGGATACTAAATCCCCCTCCGGGAAATTCATCCTGCAGATATTAGCATCTGAAAGGCTCTGAGAAGTCCTGTATTAACTTTGTCTAATCCAGTGCTTCACACACAGTTGACCACAGAAGACACATGTGTCTCAAGACATCTATTGGCATCTCATGGGACACAGCTGCTCTGTGGAGCAAGGTACGGAAAACGCAAAAGTAGATTACCTTGCTGTGACCCTATAGTAGACATAATGGCCGCCCTCCCCACTAGAAGGGTAAGGCATAGAACCTTTCCTTTTTCAATCTACATGTCCATACTACAGGCACTAGAGAGTGACTCTTCAGGCCAACAGACTTCAAGAACTGCCATTATTTTGGGGGAAATACTGTGTCTGCAGCTTCTCGGGCTGGAGTCCTCTGTTTTTAAGGGAACTGTTGTAGAGAGTGGGGCATGAAGGGGAGGATGGAACGTGGATTAACCTGCTGCCCGATGCCACGTTCTAAGACACTGGAAACCCATAGCTCCCCGTGGTCAAGCCAACTGTGGTTACGTTTGTGGTTTTGATCCATCCACATGGTATATCCAGAGTCCAGACTAATAAGTAGATAAAACAATACATGATGAGATGACCTCACTGCAGTAAGGAAAGGCCACTTGTTCTTTTGGGGAACAAGGCTCGTCCTCCACTGGCCGCACCTGGCACCATGCCGTTTAAGGACTGTTATCAGGATGGGTTTCACTACCTCAGAAACGGGGGGACTCTGGTCAGTGTAGAAAATGCTCACATCTGCCTCTCCGCAGTGCCGAACTCCTTCTCTCTCTCCTTGCCTCTGCGATCCGCTCTAGGACAAGGTATTCTTTCTTGTTTCGTGTGTTGCTTTCTGCCTCAGGGCTACAGTGTCTTTTAGTAACAAAGTACAGTGACTTTGCTGCTTTTTAATTTCCATTTCCCCAGATCCTCTCAGGCTCGTAGGCAGGGATGTGCCGTCTCTAAGCCCCAAGTGTGGTATTTTTTTTTTCACCTAATTTATGCAGATGCCTCGTAAGAGAAAGCTCATCCTTTTGTTTCTTACCCAGTTTTTTGTAATGAGCTATGCAACATTTTAAAAATTGAACGGATGGGTATGTTTAAATTTGTGAATTACTTGTAAATTCATTTGTATGTCGAATAAATTCCATTAGTGATTTTTTTAAAATCATCACTAAGCCAATTAACATGTCTTATTAATGATTAGTGACAATCTTTTTTTCAAACCGACCTTTATGAACTACTGCAGATAAGCACATATTAAAAAGAAATACGAATCCTCTTTTTGTCAACGAACACAGTATTGAACTATAGTATTGTGCATTACCAAAGTTCAAGGTGGGAAAGCATTTTTTGTCCAGCACCCCCCCCCCCCAACTTGGAAGAGAGTTGCGCAGCATCAGTGGTCCTCAGAGAGAGCACCTGGCTGGGCTTGCAAGCTTTGTGGATTGTTTGCAGGCATCTTCATTCCTGTGCAAACTCTCCCATGTTGTGACCCTGCCTCCCCATTCAGGTTGTGAGCAGGCACCTTGTGTTCATCATCTCTTATCCCTGATACCCTCTGTGGCACTACAGTAAATGTTTGCTGAAAGAATGATAAAGGCGGTTTAGCAAATTATGTCCAGGCCAACAGAGATGAATAAATCAAGTTATTTTTCACTCTGGAGGGCTCTCAGGACCTGATCCTAAAGAGATGAGAGAGGAGACAGGTACACACTAACAGTAACCAGCTGTCTGACTTTGAGTAGGTTGTTCCCCTTCTTTGTGCTTCAATTTCTCCATCTGGAAAATGAATGATTAATAACCTCACATCCCTCCGAGTAATACTATAAAGATAAAGGGGAGAGAGAGAGAGATGAGAGCGTGGTGAGCTCTTTGGAGGCAAGATCTATGTACCACTCAGTCATCATAATTGCCACTGCTGTTATTTCCCCAGGGTGTGCAATGTATTCATTTCACTCCTTTGAAGAACATGGAGAAGAGCTAGCTGGAGTGGAGGGTTCATACTGGTGAGACATGGGACGAGGCAGGATAAGCATTTTAGAATCCATCCAGTTTAGAATCCAACATTTCTGTATTGGGGAACCTGTGGGACTTTGTCCTAAAGAATTACCTTCCCCCACCCCAATCCCAAGTTGATGCAGCAAAAGCCTGAGACACCTAGAGACCCATGACTGGCTCTCAGGTGAGCAATCAAGAGATGATTTAGTCCCTGGGCAGGGATACCTGGGTGGCTCAGTCACTTAAGCAGCTGCCTTCAGCTCAGGTCATGATCCAAGGGTCCTGGGATCAAGTCCCACGTCGGGCTCCTTGCCCAACAGGGAGCCTGCTTCTCCCTCTGCCTGTAGCTCCCCCTGCTTGTGCGCATATGCATGCTCTCTCTCTCTCTCTCTCTCTCTTTCTTTCTATGACAAATAAATAAAATCTTTAAAAAAAAAGTTATCATTGGACATAGATAGTGCCTACTCAAATTCCACCTTTTCTACCTAGATCCCGCTCACAGAAGCGTTGATTTATTGCCCAGATGCTATTAAATGCTACCAAATATACTGGTTGAGACCTTGAACTTTAGAATTGGACTGCCTGGGTTCAAATCCAAGCTTGCTACTTTCTAGTTATATGATCTTGGGCAAATTCCTTAATGTCTCTGGGACTCATCTGGAAGGTGAGGATAATTATAGTTCTTAACTCATATGCTCTCATGAGAATTACATTAACATATATAAAATACCTAGAACAGCGCCTGGCACATTGTAAGTTCTCAATAATTTTAGCTGTTAAAATGGATATTACTATATAGTGGGATTGAGCTAGACACTATCTTTATCATCTTTCTGTCATCTAACTATAGATCTGAGACCGGGATTTGGCCAGCACCCAAGCACATGGAGAATGGGGCCAAATCTCACTGGAGCACAGACCATTATTTATGAGTAGATATTAGATACAGCTTGCTTTATTTAAAGGTCAAACAGGAAAAAAAATAGAAATGGAAAATTGCTATAGAATAAGGGAGAGGCAATGTTGATTCTCAGACGATAAGTGGACCTTTAAGAATTATTTACTGTAAGTACTAAGAGAAAAGTTTATACAAGTTTGGCACCCTTAGTAGGTACAAAAAGACATGGAATAGAAGTGGGAAATCATAAGGAGAATGCAGGCTGATGTGGAGGAAAAATGGCCAGATGGAAAAGAACATGGGTTATCGAAGGAAGAATTGCGAGGAACCTAACAATGTAAAATCTGCAATAAAGGTAGAAGTGAATGTAACTGATATAGTGGGAAACTGAGTCAGGGACGTGGAGAATTAAGCTCTGCTAGAATAGAGAAGAAAAGAACAAAGAGATGAAGACAAGAATTAGGAGGTATTAGCATAGGGCTTCAGGGTCTTCTTTTTTTCATCTTGCTCCCACATCTAGGTTGGTGTGGTGGAAGGCGGCTTCTACTGCCAAGAGAAATTTGAACCTGCCGTGTTTCTGTCAACGGCCCTCCTCAGCTCCTTGACCAACATCAGGAAATGTGTTTCTTTCGCCACATCCTTCACCTCTGATCTCAAATGGAATCTCTCATCCAGTGTGATACCCCTGAAAGCCTTAATCGATATTCTCCTGACCCAACACTTCCCGAGAAGGCTTAGTTACTTTTACATTGTGAAAACACTGTCAGAAGAGTGGCTGAACTGAAAATATTCTTTTATTCTGTAAAGCAGAGCTTAGAGGGCAACATAATGGCCATTTTCATTACCAAGAAACTTGAGAAATGATTGCCTACATCCTTTAAACCCATATTAAATGACCTAACATTAAACAAAGACCTACTGGCATATATCTGCCCTCAAAATCCTTTTTATCATTATCTTCCTTTAAGGACCTGGTCTTGTTTTAATTACCTTTAAAAATCAGCACATGTAATCTGATGTCAATAATATAACCCAAACAATTGATACCAACACAAAAACAGATTGTTGGGAACTCTGCTTGGGTGTTAGCAATGATTATTTCAGACGAATCACAAAGTAAAGGTAGAGTTTTGCTGAATTTCACATTTTCTACATTGAATATGGTAACAGCAATCCTTTGGCTAAGAAATAAGAAATCTGACTTAAATGGCTTAAGCAAACGGGCTTATTTTTCTCACAAAACAGTAAACGTGAGGTGTCTGACATTGGTTCAGAGGTTAAGGATGACGGGGCCTATTGCTCTGCAGTTAACTCTTCCGGCCTTCACTCATGCTAGTCCTTGATGCTTGTCCTTGCTGGTCGCGGGGTGGCTCAGCCTCCGGGCATCTCGACTAGTTCAAATCAGCAGAAGCAGGACATGCGAAGCCAGCCGCTCCTGTATCCTTTTACTTACTTCAGAGACGCAAAAGCTTCTTTAAAATGCCAGCACACTTCTGCTTTTGTCTGCCGAACCACAGTAGTGTCCCTTGCCCGATCCTAAGTGCCAGGGAGATTGGGAAAGGGAATATTTCGCTTTCCAACTCCAGCGGCAGCTAGGGAGAGAGGAGAGGGGATGAAAACGAGTGTGGGGTGAGCCAAACTCTGCTATCTTCCAGAAGGATTTTTTTTAACATGTATTATTTTTATAATTGAAAAAATATTTTTGAGATTATTATGTTCAATTTTTATCACTATAGAGTCTCAATAAGGTAAAAATTTGCACACCAAAAAGACAAAAAGAAAACCACAGAAGCTTTAAAACTGCTCTGCATCTTGACACTAACAGTATTCTGCATTAATGTTCCTGTACACAATGGGGGGGGAGAGATGCGGTGGTTCTTTTATTTATATGTGCATGGAAGAAGTAGTTGGCCAGAGAGACAGACGGGGCCCCACGCCTCCCTGATGTAGCAGGGCTGAGATATGTCAAGAACTGACAGATGTTCTCGGAAGCCCGAGTTTCCGTGATTTCTATGGGTTCCTCTTACCCTGTGAGTCTACAATTTGAATAAAGGAGGTAAATGAGGTTTCAGATTTAAAGCAGTTCACAAGAGCTTTCTAGTAAGACATGTTTAAATATCATCTCTGTGATCTGCATGAGTGAGCCAGCCTCAGGAGCCTCTAATTTCCTAAGTAAATCCCTCTCAATTAAGCAGAAAGGGAAGAAAAACTGAAAGCAGTAAATGGATCACAATTTTAATCCTATCTTGCTCTTCTCCATGTTTTTGAAATTGCCCTCACCAAAAGCCCATGTACTAATAGAAAAATGAGCAGAATATATGAATCACTTGTTTTGATAGCATTATGCTTAATCTAGCTAGAACACTTCACACAATCATAGAGTTTGAGTTTTCTATCCAGTGTGAATTTTTAAAATGAAGCTTTTCAGACCCGAATGCCTTGGGAAAGCAGATTTTATAATTTGCTCTCCAGCCTGGCTGGAAAATCCATCTGTCTTTGCAATTGAATTTGCAAAGTGAAATCGTTTTTGAAGGGCTGTTCTTTTGGCCGGCTCTTCTGCTGCTCCTCCCTTTCCCTGTCTGTTTCCAGGGCTCCCTGTCGGTCTGGGCACACCATGCCACCCTCTCCTCCTCTCTGGGCCGAGGGAATGATGCCTCCCTGGGGGATGGGCTTTGTCCTCACCCCAGATTGCACAGCTGAATTCTGCAGCCGTTGCTGCCTCAGACCCTCAGAGGGGCAAAGTCATTCGGGGGGGAAAGTCCTGGGCTGGCAGGCAGTGGGTTCAGGTGAGTTCAGTTCTTAGCTCTTCGTGACCCTTTGGCTTCGGTGAGTGTCTTCAAAAGCAGACCCGGCCACCCTGCCTTTGTCCCTGAGTCCAGTGACTTAATGGAGGCCGAGGTCTTTGAAAACTGAAAAGTGCCATGAAGTGTTTCATTGAATTCTACTCCACAATTCCATAAACATTATTGGAAACGTCGAGTTTTAGGTTACCTGAGGTATAGCCATCCAGTCGGCAGTTAGATTGAAGAGGCCGATGCTTAAGAGAAAAGTCTTAGCTGTACTTGCGTATTTGGGAGTCACACGGTTGGTCGGCGGCGTCAGGTACTGAATGAGTTCGCTAAGGAGAATTTTGTGTATGACTGTCATTTATTAGTGCTATTACTGTTTTTATTATTTAGTAAGGGCTCCCAGCTCCCTTTTTAATTATCCTAATGAAATTGGGAGGCAGCCCATAGATAGGTATCTTTTATTTTTTATTATTTATTTTAAAAATTTTTTTAAGTAGGCTCTGCGCCCAGCATGGAGCCCAGTATGGGGTTCGAACTCATGACACTGACATCAAGACCTGAGCTGAGATCAAGAGCTGAGCGCTTAACCAACTGAATCATTTTTTAATGCGCCCCCCATTTTTAAAATTGTTTTATAACTTAATTTGAACAATCCCTCCACCCAACATGGGGCTCAAACTCACAACCCCAAGATCAAGAGTTCCAAGCTCTTCTGACCAAGCCAGCTAGGCACCCTTATAGATGTCTTTTTATTTATCTTTTCAATGAACCACATTCCACAGGTAAGAAACTGGTGAAGGCAGTCAGTCAGTAAGCCACATTTTAGAATTAAAGTTCCTTGTTTTCGTGGTGTTTTGCTTAAATTGGATATCAGTGAAAATACTCCCCAATTAATTAATTTTCATGATTGATTTTAACAGCTTCAACTGGACAGAAACGACGTTGTGGGTTTTTTCCCCCCAGATTATTAATTAGTGCCACGGTGTAAAATCACCCCAGATTATCCAGTGTTTCTCAACGTGGTATACTGACATTTGGGGGTGTGATGGTTCTTCCTTGTGCCGGAGTCTTCCCACATGGCGCAGGCTATTGGGCTCCCAGATATTGTGACAACCAAAATTGCCCCCCTCATATTCAAATGTCCTTGGGGAGGGGGAGTCTCCTCTCTGACATGCATGCACTGAGACCTTTCAGGAAATGGGCCCCATTCTCAAGTCACCTGCAAAGCTTGGCTCTAATATTCTCGGAGCCCATAATTCCGGATCCTTTTTGGATGACATGAGGCTGTTGCCAAATTCCCTTTGGTGTGCTCACTTTGGAAATATGATGGCATCTAAGACTTAGAGCAAATTACACTCTGTAGTAAAATAATGGTAGAGGGAGTAGCCTATTTTGATTTTGTTATTTGTAATATCGAGGACTACAGTAGCTGAAGCTGTATGGAGTAATCCCATGCTCTAGAAAATGGAGTGTCACACCTTGTCATTCAGTTTTATTTGATCTTGCTAGGCATCAGCTGAGGTAGAGGCAAACTAAATTCCAGGAAAAGTACTTACTTTCCCAGGAGCATGAGACAGTGAAGTGTCAGAGCCAGAAATAGGGAGATTCCAGTTCTGGTCACAGTACCTTTCCAGCGTAAAACACTGTGTCTGAGCAAGTGGCACTGCTGGGTTATTAAAGCTGGTAGGACAGGGCCCACGGAACAAACAGTGGCACAGGGGAGAAATGGCGGGCTAGAGGGGGCAGGCAGATTACTGAGGCAAAGTCAGCTGAGTACACAACAGATGTGAGACATTTTTGCTTACTTGCGTATCTATTACGTGGTTCATTCCATAAAGGATTTTACTTAGCTCACCATTTCAAACGACGATACTATAGAAATGCAAAATCAAGATCAGGGAACTACAGATAGAAGTACGTAACCAAGGTCAGGGAAAAGAGCCCAAACACACAGCCCATACATAGAGGCTAACATGGTTGGTATATCAGAGTTTCGTATTTAAGTGAGAGCTTCCTTGTGGCCAAAGCAAAAAAAGAAACATGTAATTCTTATTACCCAAAAGATGGGAGTATAGAATTCCTCAGGGGAAGGAAAACTGAATTCTTTCTTTCTTTCTTTCTTTCTTTCTTTCTTTCTTTCTTTCTTTCTTTCTTTCTTTCTTTCTCTCTTTCTCTCTTTCTCTCTTTCTCTCTTTCTCTCTTTCTCTCTTTCTCTCTTTCTCTCTTTCTCTCTTTCTCTCTCTCTCTCTCTCTTTCTTTCTTTCTTTCTTTCTTTCTTTCTTTCTTTCTTTCTTTCTTTCTTAGAGAGAGAGAGACTGAGAATGAGAGGGGAGAAGGTCAGAGGGAGAAGCAGACTTCCCGCAGAGCCGGGAGTCCAATATGGGACTCAATCCCCGAACTCCGGGACCATGACCTGAGCCGAAGGTAGTCGCCCAAGCAACTGAGCCACCCAGGCGCCCGGAAAGCTGAATTCTAAAAGAAATTTTTCAATAGACATTTTATATAGGGGATTATGGTAACAAAATGTATAGTGTAACTAAAATTTTAGCAGCAAAGATTATAATAGATTTCAGGGTGCTTTTTCTAATAATAGACTTGAATAAAAAATCAACTAACTCTAGGGCATTAAGATGAAACCTCAATTCACTAAAGTCTGTTCAGTGTGGGTTCAAGTTCATTTGGTTCAAGTTTATAGATTTTAGTGGTCTCACTTAATTCAGGGCTAGGATTCAGGACATCCAGAGGTGGGGATGACTCAAAAGCGCATCCGGAAACTTCTATTACTGGGTGTCTCTCCTCTGACACGGACTTTGTTAGGACAGTTGGAAATTGTAGGTTATAGCAAGGGCTTGGAGGGTTGATAACTGGATGGTACATCCATGACGGTGTGCTGGGGTCTGGTACAGTAACAACAGCCCCAAATCTGGTCCAAAACAAGAGAGTATTATCTTCATATGCAGGCTACTGCAGGTTCACGGAACACTCGGGATACAACCTCACTAATCCTGGCCTCCCACAGCTCCCTCTTCTCTAGCAGCACCATCTGGAACACATAGCTTCTGCAGTCAGGCAGGCAGGGGAAGAGGGAGCATGGAATGTCATAGTCCGGCTCTTAAGTGCTTCTGTCTGGAAGGAACACATCACTTCTCCCCACATTCCGTTGGGCAAAACAAGTCACTTGGCCACGCCTGACTTCTTCTGAGTACGAAACACACATCTGGATAAAGAAGAGAACCAGAGCAGGGAACATGAGTAAAGGCTACCACAGATGGGGGAGGAAAGCAGTCCAAGGCAAGCAAAGGGGATGAGAAAGTCAGGCGTACCAGGCAGGGTGGGATGGAGCAGAAGGGCCAGCGGGGCTGCTTCCTGGCTGGCATCGCACAGGGAGCATGGGGCAGGCACGGCTGGGTTGGCACTGGATCGGCAAAGTTTGTCAATGCCATTTTAATCGGCTTTTCTTTACTGGCCACAAGGACTCAGAAGGTTTTCCAGGGAGGTGGGACTGGTGCGGTTTTTAGAGGCTCAGCTCAAGGGAGAAGCAGAGGCAGTTATCTCTGCATTTCAGGGATTCCACCCCAGACCTTGAAACAAAAGAAGTGTTTGTTTCATGTTGAAATGAACCCCCTGTAACATTCGCTGCATTGTTAACTTATGAGGTTACCTCCCTCCTCTTATTGTGATCCAGAATGAGAACCAGCCACACTCTGCCTTCTCCCAACAGTGACTAATGGCGGGGCTTAGCCAGGCAGGCCCAGCGTATTTTTCACTCTGCTCCGGGCCTGCGCCTCTCTCAGTGGCCTGGCCACAGCCGTTAGGGATGACTGTGCCTAGCACTTCCTACCTCGTCATCCATCTCCGGAGCACCCCTCTCCAGCCACCTCCTTTTTAATAGGTTTAATTATTACTTCCCCTACTTCGTGGCACAATTAATCTTCCCCACTGCCTCAGGATTTATAGCCAAACAGGTCCGGGGAATTTCTGAGCTGTTCACCTGCAGTCTTGGTTTTTAACTCTCCGAGGGAAGGAGAAAGTGGGGCCACGTATGGAAGCAGTGAAACAACTGGGCTCCAGTGAGTTCTGGGCTGGCTTCTCGTCACCGTCATTCAGCCCACGCCTTTGGGACAGTGGCAAGAGGGGGCCTGCGGAGGAACGAACTGGCCCTGCATTCAGCCTAAGGAGAGCCTTGAGGGCCAGGGATTGAGCAAATAGGGCCTCTCTGTTTCTCTTTCAGCTGCACTCTGTTTCCTCCAAGTTTGGTTATCGGAGGAATGAGTTCTGAGGTTCTAACGTACAGCATGGCGGCTACAGTTAATACTACTTACGGTATATTGAAATTTGCTAACAGAATAGACCTTCAGTATTCTCACCGCAAAAAAGGGTGATGGATGTGTTAATTAACTTGATTGTGGTAATCATTTCACAGTGAATATGTATATCAAATCATCACATTCTATACTTTAAATATATACAGTTTTGTCAGTTATGCCTCAATAAAGTGGGGGGAGGGGGCATAGAAAAAGGCAGGTAGTTTCCGGGGGAGTCTGACTGTGGGAGGCAGAGGAGGCGTGTGCAGTGATTTCCTCGACCTTCCTGTGGTGGACTCCTCAGGACTGAAACAGAAGGGGAGGGCAGTTGGTATCTGGGACAGAAGTGCCACTGAACTCTCAGTGCCACAGAAGACATCTCAAATTGCTGGGGAAGCAAAAGAAGATAACAGGCCCTTGACTTCACTTACCCTTTGGAGGGACAGGAAGAGCCTGGTGGGTCAGGTAGAAAAAGTAGACAGGTGTATTTAAGATAAATGGTGGCAGAAGAGACACGTGATGGCCACACGACTGATTACATCTGCCTCCCCCTACTGCATTCCTACACCTCTTGGGATTCCCCGGCTGCTAACATACACTGCCCTGCTCTCGATACGGATTCAGCCGGACCGGCAATCTCTCCTCACATAGGTGCGGCGAGATTGGTTTGCCACAACCGTATATGAACATTAATAGAGAAGTCGGTGCAAAATCATGACCACCTTTCACTAGAAGACATTCCAGCTCCATTCCAGGAGGGCAACAGGCGAAAGAGCATGGATTCTTGAGTCAGAAGAACCCAGGGTCCAGTATCCGTCCTGCCACTTGGAGCCGTATGGGCCTGAGTGAGTTCTTGAACCTTCTGGGTCTCTGAGTCCACAGTAGTGATCTCACAGGATTGTCTTGAAGTGTGCCTGAGATTATCAAGTAGAGGGGCAGGCACCAGTTTTCAGGAAAAGCTTTCCTACCGGGAAGATGCTTGTCGCAGAAATCACATGAGCAATAATTTTAGAGTTATCTGCCTTTAAAAATTTCTGTACCTTTGCTGTCCTCCACTGGCAAAAATAATGAGCTTGTCTCTAGGCTCATAAATAGTAACCTGAAAATGCGATAAAACATCCGGTCGGTGGCATTTCCAACACAGAGCACTTTGCTCTCGCACCTTTGATTCCAGCCATCTGTTTACTAAGCAGCTCTGTTCGTTCATGCCCACTCCGAGCCTTTGGATGTTTTAGGTGCAGTGTGGACGGACTCTGCGTGGCAACTTGAGAGGGAGAAGATCTGGGGAACCTAAAGAGCTGAAATAACGGGTGCCCCAAAGAAACCGGGGCCACCCCTCCTGGTGAGGAGGAGGACTGGGAGGAGCACCTACAAATACGCAGCTCTGTGTGGAGCGCGTCTTTCTGCAGTTTCCGCCACCCCCTCCCCCCACCGCCGGTTGGATTGACAAAATGTCATCCTATCCTTTAGGAGCCTTTGAAATTAAAGGTAAAATTAAATATTGTGTCTGTAAAGAAACCAAATCAGTGGGACAAGGCACCGTGTTGCTGTGAGTCCTCCCAGCCTGAAGAAGGACAAGGAAGCTGAAATACCGAGGTGCACCGGTGACCTGCTGATCTCTTTCTCTCCTGAGGTCCCACCAACAGACAAATGAACTTAAATAGCCTCATCGAGACATAGCTCTGAGGAAGTTTCCCGATCCAAAAGGAACGACACAAGAATGTGCAGTACAGCTCTCTCTGCATATCTTGATTGTTTGATTTAATTTCCTATTATGGAATGTTCCACACACACACACACACACACACACACACACACAGAAGAAATAGTATCACAAACCCCCACGTACTCGTAACTCAGTTATCAACATTTTGCTAAAAAAAAAAAAATACTTTGCTAATCTTGTTTCATCTGTTTTCATAAACTCACCCACACCCACCTGCCCACACATGCTCACTTCCCTCCCACCCCCACCCCGAGTGTTTTTTAAAGCGAACCATAGACGCCATGTTGTTTCATCTGTAAATACTTCTGGGTGTATTTCTAGGAGATGAGAACTTTTAGCACAGCCGCTGTCCCATGTTACACGCAGGAGACTGATAATAACAGCTCCTTTGTGCCTCCTGCTTACCTCGGACGGGCCGCTGCAGCCGAGGGCGTGTGGGTCAAGAGCACCGCCCGCCACTCTGCCACGACCTCACTTCCTCTCACGGGTCCTAGGCCACGTCATTTATAAGGTGAACCCATAGGAAGGCCTCTTCCGTCTCCCACAGCTCACGTCTCCTGAGAATGGCTGGGGCTTTGGCTAGGCCTGCTGGAAAGCCACGAGAAAGAACAGATGAGCTCTTAAAGCCCCATTTGGATCACATACTATATCAATAATCAGAGCAATGATATTTTCAGTAAATGAGAAGAGCGCCTCCACTGTCGGCAGAGATACACTGGGGCCCTCCTTTCAGAGAATTCACAAGAGAAAAGGCAGCCAGAAGTCACTGCTGAAATGCTAAAAGTTGTCATTTCAGTAGAAATTCTGCGTGGTGCATCCTGGTCACACCTCCCTTGGTCTTTGCTGGTAATGGTTAATAATAAAAAGCAAACTGTAATGAGCATTTACGATGTCCCAGGCACCTGTGCTGGCTTCTCATGAGCATGATCTCCTGGGCCCTCATGACGGCATTTAAAGTAGGTGTGACTATTCCCAGACAGTGACCTTCCTGTCCCCAGGGTGGAGGCCCACCGTGGTGATCTACGAATCCATATCCGGGTGTCCTTTCTCCACACGCCCTTGCGGGAACTCGGCTTTGTGTGGCTCTTCTGCCCCACTAATCTTCATTCAGTCCCCCTCCCCACAGCACACCCCTGCTGACAGGCTCTCTGTAAGTCTTCATCTGAGTGACGGCCCTGGAAAATCAAGCTGTGGTCTCGAAAGGGAAGGAGGATCTGCAGATTATCTCCTCAGCATGTGCAGTCACTCTGCTGGCAGTTCTCAGGGCTGCTTTTATGTTGCCTCAACAAAGAGAACGGCTGCCAAGAGTGTGTAATGCTCTGTGCAGAATTCTCCAGGCTGGCAGAGGCTGGGACTGTAGACACGCGGGGCGGATGAACAGAAATCCCCATCTCAGCCAGGCCCGTGGCCTCCTACCCTTGCCTGTGTCCGGAAGTCTTTGTTTTTGAGAATCTTCCTGATTCTTTAGAGAGCCTTGGAAGTGTCAGATGAGGAGGAAGCAGAGAAGGAAGGGGAGTGTGCGGGCAAGCTGGGTGGGGGTCAGATCATTTTGCCATCACCAGCAGGCAGTTTCTTTCACAACTCACTGAACCCTGGGTAGCCATTATCATCCCAACTGCTCCCTATTAACTAGGCCAGACTCTTGAGGCCATGAGAGGAAACATGGAGTTTCTTTTCCTTTCTGTCACTCTCTAAATACTGCTCGTACCATGTTCAGATAGCATGCTGGAGGTTACAAAGCTTATTAATATACACCATTATGGGGGCTCCTGGGTGGCTCAGTGGGTTAAAGCCTCTGCCTTCGGCTCAGGTCGTGATCTCAGGGTCTGGGATGGAGCCCCACATCGGACTCTCTGGTTGGCGGTGAGCCTGCTTCCCCCTCTCTCTCTACCCGCCTCTCTGCCTACTTGTGATCTCTCTCTCTCTCTCTGTCAAATAAATAAAATCTTTAAATATATATATATATACATATATATACACACACCATTATGTTTCTCATACCTTTTCTTTGAGATGGTGTAACCTGACCGTAATAAGAAAAGAAAAACACCAAAAAAGTTTTCAGTTAGAAAAGAAAAGGAGGGGTGCCTGGGTGGCTCATTCGGTTAAGGGACTGACTCTTGATTCCGGCTCAGGTCATGATCTCAAGGTTGTGAGATCAAGCCCCGCATCGGGATCCATGCTGGACGTGGAATCTGCTTCAGATGCTCTCTCCCTCTCCTTCTGCCTCTCCCCCTCTCCCCACCCCCCTGCTCACATATGTGCACGTGCGTGTGCTCTCTCTCTCTCTCTCTCAAAAAAAAAAAAAGGAAAGAAAGAAAGCCTCACAGACATAAAGTGACCATCTCAAAAGTACCCAGCTGAATGAGGTGGGAGCCAGCCTTGTAAAACAGACCTGCTGACTTAAAGTTCTGTGCTTTTCCAGGATTGTGCGCCTTCCATATACTTAGCCAGCTTCCTGTAGGATGGTGTATAGGCGGGGAGGGGAGGGGGCTAGCAACAGAGACCTGTGGCCTTGGTGGCAGGGAGAATGAAAGCTTACCTGAGCTTCCTCCATTGCCTTCTCTGAAGGGCTCACACTGCTTGTTTCTTTTTAACATCATCCTGGAAACCAACTAATGATCATATTGGCTTACAAAACAAAAAACAGTGCAAAGGCATTGCTGTGGGAGAAATGCTCAGAGGGAGATGTGGGCACTCTAGTTGTTGCCTGCCGCACTCCCCCCCCCCCTCCCCGCCCTCTCCCCCAGGCTTTGGCTCTGTTCCTAACTGCGGACTCTTGTCTGGACGGGTATTTTGCCTCTCATTTTAGAAACGCAGAACGTGAGGACAGAGGGAGCAAATGATTCATTCCCTTGAAGGATTCCCGAAAATTTGAAATCTAAAAATTTCCTCTTTACATAGAGGCAGTGTAAGAACACAGGCCAAATTCAGGTCTTTTGAACTGAAACGTTTGTCACTAATCATTTTTCATCACTCGGGGTTCCAGGTGATGCTAAGGTATTGCTTGCATAGCTTAGAGTTTCTAACCTTGAGACAGGTTCTGAAAAACCCCCTCCTTCCCACAAAGGATACCAGTGGCATCTCCAGCCCAGGGTAAGTGACCAGACCCAATTCCCAGGAATAGGACTTTGCTTGTGGGATCAGAGTTTCAAAAATCCTTTCAGTAATTTTTAAACCAAGTGCTATGAATTCCTTATAGAAAAAAAAAACACACTTAAAATACAGAGAAACCAAATGGAAAAACATGGCAGTTGTACCACCCAAAGATTACTACTGTTAACATTTAAATAAATTCTACACTGTATGTAGACATGTAAATGTAAACACCCATTAATGTTTTTATTACAATGTACTGTTTTGTGACCATATATCCCATTAATATATTGTAATTTTTTCCATGTCAATATATCATCTTCCACTTCACCATTTTTTTAATTAAGCCATTTGTTCCAGGGCAGGCTCAGGTTTTTTTTTTTTTCCCACTTCACCATTTTTAATGACACTATGTTATTCCATTGTATAAAGGACCATGATTTACTTAGTTATTTTTAAATTATGCAATACTTTACTCCTATAAGAAAATACCCAAAATAATTACCATCGTTTGTTTAATCTCTGCCACCTGGAGAAGTCTCTTTCCTGGAAGCATATAGTAATTTCAGTGATAATATTTGAATTCCAGTCTGCAGTTCCTAGTGCACTCACACATACGTGATTTCATTTAATCCTCACTGCTGCCCTCTAAGATTGGCATCAAGACGATTCTTTTTCCTCACTTTATAGACGAACTATGAAAAGCTCAGAGAGACTGAATGATGTATCCAGTACCCCGAGTCTAGCTAACATCAAAAAGCTGGCTGGACCCAGTCCTGTGACCCACAGGACCCAAGTCCTGTGACAGGGCAGACCTCCAGCCCAGGCAGGGGAGGACACGGGGACAGAAGAGGAGCCCTCACACGCTCCTTGCTGCCCCCTCACTTCAGGGTTTATGATGTGTGCTGACATTTGTTTCGAGACTGGCCCCCTGCTGACCCCGTGCGCTGTCCGAGGGTAGACTTGTGTCCCCTTTCTCTGTCCCTGCTTCCCACCACAAGCCTTAACACACAGTAAATCCTGGGGCAGCGTGTGAGTGAGTCAGTGAAAGTGTCACAGAGGCGAATTATGGGGCCTGGATTTTGAATTTTGACAGCTTGCTTCTCAGCGTGTCTATTTTTAGTTCAGACTTTGAACAAGGACCGAGCTTGGTGTTTTTGCTTCTTGTACTTCTGTGGGTCTTGGTCACCATTGCAGAGCTTACGCATTGATTCATGGAAAAGTAGGTACAAATCCAAGGGCAAGGAGGAACCTGTTGGCATACTAGATTCTGTCCATCTTTTCCAGTGCTCTCCCCCCCCCCCCCAGATTGAACCAGGTTCTCAATAAAGGTGTCTCCCCAGTTACTTTGATGATATCCCTTATTTGGAACTACTTTCTCTGTTTTATATCGATGATATATCTCGTTTTGAACTGCTTATAGAAACAATAGCTTAGCTGCTAGAGCATCGTTTACGAGCATTGTTTAAAGCACTCTTATTACTGACTGCAAAAGCAGAATTCCCAGAAATTTTGGAAAAAAAAAAATCACGCAAATCTCCTCACCTCACAAGGCCACAGTTTCTATTTTTGCATAATCCCCTCAAGGTCTTGTCCACGTGCACACATTTATTTTCCTGGCTGTCGTCGCGGGGCGCATGCAGCATTGTTTTCTGCTTTTTTCCACTCAGTATTGTAAGAACCCCTTTTCCCCATTTTTCTACACAGACTTCATAATTAGCTTTTAATGACTGCACAATCCTCTGTTGAGTTGATATACCAAAATGTACTGCTACAGTCCCCCAGTGTTTGCCATTTAAGATGTTTCTGATTTCCCACCAATCCGTAATACTGCAGTGAAGATTGCTATGCGAATAGCTTTTGCATTTGTCAGATGATTTCCATAGAATATATTCCCGTGAGTAGGATTGCCAGGTCTGAGCAGGACCGCGTGTGTGGTTCTCGCCATCCTGCTTCTGCAGGCCATTCGAGGCCATTCGAGGCCATTCCCGTTTCTGTCTAGCAGCTGACGTGTTTACCAGCTTCAGGGGAACCTCATCAGCATAGGGTGCTGCTTAAATTTTTTGTTTGCTAATTTAGTTGAAGTAAAATGGTACTTCGGGGTTGCTTTATTTTGCATTTCTTTGATTATTAAAAGAAATTAGCATTTTCCCCCCGTGGTTACTTTTGTATTTCTTGGATGTGAGTTATCAGCTCACACTTACTGTTCTTTGCCTATTTCAGTAAACTGGGGGTTTGATTTTAGGTTTAAAAAAAAAAAAATCAGACCAAGTGAAATCTTGGAAATCTTTATACACGATAGCTCTTGGATTTTGTCATATATGTATCACGTATTTTCCAGTATCGGGTCTGCCTTTTAATTTTAGATATATATTTGAATACAGAACTTCTTAATTTTGTCATCAAATCTGTCTGTGTTTTTTTCTGTTGCTTCAAAGCTTAGAAAGCTCTCTCCCCTCTGGAGCGCTGATAAATATTTAATTCTACCTTCTGTTATTTTAAATTCTCTAATTCATCTGAATTGTGTTTGAGTATAAATTGAGTTGCAAATTACATTTTTTTTTCCAAACTGCTCATCAGTAATTCTAACCTTTTTCTGTTCCTTTATTCTCTTTCTCAGGAATCATACACCAGATGAAAGGCGATTATGATACTGCTCTGAAACTCCACAAGACCCACCTGTGCATCGCCCAGGAGCTGAGTGACTATGCCGCCCAGGGCCGTGCCTATGGGAATATGGGCAACGCCTACAACGCTCTGGGCATGTACGACCAGGCCGTCAAGTACCACCGGCAGGAGCTGCAGATCTCCATGGAAGTGAATGACCGGGCCTCGCAGGCATCCACACACGGGAACCTGGCAGTGGCTTACCAGGCCCTGGGCGCCCACGACCGGGCCCTGCAACATTATCAGAACCACCTGAACATCGCTCGGGAGCTTCGTGACACCCAGAGCGAGGCCCGGGCCCTCAGCAACCTGGGCAACTTTCACTGCTCCCGGGGGGAGTATGTCCAGGCCGCCCCCTATTATGAACAGTACCTCCGGCTCGCTCCTGACCTGCAAGACATGGAAGGAGAAGGGAAGGTCTGCCACAATCTCGGCTACGCCCATTACTGCCTTGGGAATTACCAGGAGGCCGTAAAGTACTATGAGCAGGATCTGGCGCTGGCCAAGGACCTTCACGACAAGTTGAGCCAGGCGAAAGCTTACTGCAACTTGGGCCTAGCATTCAAGGCTCTGCTGAACTTCAGCAAGGCTGAAGAGTGTCAGAAGTACCTACTGTCCCTAGCCCAGTCACTGAATAATTCCCAGGCTAAATTTCGAGCCCTGGGGAACCTGGGTGATATATTCATCTGTAAAAAAGATATAAACGGTGCAATAAAATTCTATGAGCAGCAGCTGGGCTTAGCTCACCATGTCAAGGACAGAAGACTGGAAGCCAGCGCATATGCCGCCCTAGGCACAGCATACCGGATGATCCAGAAATACGACAAAGCCTTGGGTTATCACACGCAGGAACTGGAGGTCTATCAGGAGCTGAGCGACTTGCCAGGGGAGTGCAGAGCTCACGGGCATCTGGCTGCGGTCTACATGGCCCTTGGGAAATACACAATGGCGTTCAAGTGTTACGAAGAGCAGCTGGATCTGGGGCAGAAGCTGAAGGACCCCAGTCTGGAAGCTCAGGTCTACGGCAACATGGGGATCACGAAGATGAACATGAACGTGATGGAGGAAGCCATCGGCTACTTTGAGCAGCAGTTGGCCATGCTGCAGCAGCTAAGTGGAAACGAGTCCGTGCTCGACAGGGGCCGGGCCTACGGCAATCTGGGGGATTGCTACGAGGCCCTGGGGGACTACGAGGAAGCCATCAAGTACTACGAACAGTATTTATCTGTTGCCCAGAGTCTGAATCGCATGCAAGACCAAGCCAAGGCTTACCGGGGCCTAGGAAATGGACACAGGTAAAAATGACAGAGGACAGATGTGGCCGACCGTGTGCACAAAGAGCATTTGTGACAGTGATGGCAACTTGCTGTCTGCGCAGTGGCTCGTTGCCTACAAAGCGTTGTCCAACACATTTTATTTGGTTCCCCCAATGATTTTGTGATATTATTATCCTTAAATTATGGGGGAAGGAACTAAGGCCCAGAGGGGTTAGGTCAATGTCCAAGGCTACGCAGCTTAACAATTAAGGACAGCTGAGAGTCAACCCTGGGGCTCTCTGACCCCAAATGCAACACTTTTTTTGGCTCCCTCATGCTGAGCAGGATACAAGGGCTAATGGGAACAGGAAAGGTGAAGGCATCAGCTCACCTGGTGTTTTCCGAATGTCTCTCACTTGATATGAATGCGTTTATTAATGCAACACCTATGCCCACGAAGTACGTGGACTCCCATTTTGTTGCTTTTAGGGAAGGCCGCCTGCAGGTGGCAGGAACGAACACACGAGTACCATCACCATCGTGCTAGGCACCTCGCAAAGATATCTTGCTTAATATTTATGGCAATCCTATGTTACTCTACACTTACTATGGTCTGCTATGGGGTGTGGGATTTACTATCATCCAGAAATGGAGGCTCGGGGAAAGGAATTCACGTGCCCCACACAACTGACTTGGTCTGCTGCCTGAATCCTTGCTCTTCCCAGTCTTATCATGTCATCTCCTAGCAGCACAAAAAGACACACTGTTGGCCCAGGTGAAGCTTTCCTTCTGAGTGTGGGGAACCCAAGAAGGTGTCTGTGTCTACAGAATTTACGGCCCTTCCAGATCAGCAGGGGATTAGGGCTCCTGGAGTAGAGGAAGGGCAAGGGTCAAACTAAATCATCACCCACAGAGTGCTCTGAGAAGCTCAGGGTGAAAGATTTATAGCCATTGTAAAGTGATTTCAAAAACATGGTCTAAGCGGTAGTGGAAATTGGGAGGCCCGAAGAACCAAACAGTTCACTTGCTATCATTGTGCCTATTAATATATTTTATGTTTCCTCTGGGGTGTATATCCCATTGAATCTCAAGCTCTTGGGAAGGTCACTAAGGGATGACTTTTGAATTGCTTTCCAGATTATGAAATTCCCCTGCATCTCACTCTAAGGGCACATGATAGATTTTAGCTAGAAGAGGAGTTAAGAGCTTCTATAGTAAGTGACAGTGACAAATGCTTTTCATTTTCTCGGGGGCTTTAGCATGTCTGCACCTGCACAAAATAATATCATTGCTTTTTTGTCTACATCCCCACAGGGCAATGGGGAGCTTGCAGCAAGCCCTCGTGTGCTTTGAAAAGAGGCTCGTGGTCGCCCATGAGCTCGGGGAGGCCTTTAATAAAGCCCAAGCCTATGGAGAGCTAGGAAGTCTGCACAGCCAATTAGGGAATTACGAACAAGCCATTTCCTGCCTCGAACGCCAGCTGAACATTGCTAGAGAGATGAAAGACCGAGCCCTGGAAAGTGATGCGGCCTGTGGCCTCGGTGCTGTTTACCAGCAGATGGGGGAATATGATACAGCCCTGCAGTACCACCAGCTCGATCTGCAGATAGCCGAGGAAACCAACAACCCCACCTGCCAGGGCCGGGCCTACGGGAACCTGGGCCTCACCTACGAATCCCTGGGCACCTTTGAGAGGGCTGTGGTCTATCAAGAGCAGCACTTGAGCATCGCCGCGCAGATGAATGACTTGGTGGCCAAGACAGTGTCATACAGTAGCCTCGGAAGGACCCATCACGCCTTGCAGAACTATTCCCAGGCAGTCATGTACTTACAGGAAGGTAAGTGGAAAGGTCTGGGGTGGTCTCTCGGTAAGCTCGGAGATGGAGTTCAGAGTCTGCTGGGAGGGACGCAGGCACGGTTGGAGTGGCCACCCCTGCCCGGAGTGAGGAGCTCAGAGGCCACATCATGAGTTCAGGTCCCAAACCATGGTGCCCCCACTGCGTGTGCCTTAATAGCACAAAGGCATTCCCTTGTCCAGAATGTGTTTCCCGGCGTGGGGAACACTGGCAGCCAGCTGCCCCGGCAGCGGGTACCCTCCATGCTCCTCGGAGTCCTCGCCCTTCACAGCGACCGACACATTCCCACATGAGAGGAAGCAGGTACGCTTTAGTCATGTAAAATTTAAGGGCCCGAATCAGAGGAAAATGCCCATCTGTCCCAAGCCCCGCTGTCCATCCTGAAAATACCTAAACTATAACAAACTGTGAAGAAGTCCGTTTGGAAGTTGCAGCTGAGGTTTAATCCAGCCCGAGGGTCGCTCAGGCAGTCGACCAGGCTTCCCTCCCGGTGCTTGCCCGCAGCGCTCGAGCTGGCGCTATGGCGGTCTTGTTCCAGACAGGCCCCGAAGGTGACTGGTGACTGCGGCTGCCTCCCTGTTCTCCTCGCCCCCCCCCCCCCCGCCCCAGGCTCCTGTCCTCCGCTGTCACGTTCCACACAGCCACCTGAGCCAGTCCGCGGACACTTCCATCCGCGGGGAGCAGAAGTCCCATAGCAGTGTGTTGGTCCTCCTTCTCTGGAAAGCACTTCCCCTCACATGGGCACACGGCGCCCTCCCATCCTGGCAGGGCACAACGGCAGATAGGATGTTCTTGGCTCGCTAGTAAAAGGAAATAGTGGCTGATTTCCAAGCAAAAACTTTCATTTCCAGCTTCCAAGGGTCTTTGCATGTATAGTTTATTTAACCGGGTTTCGTTCTCACAGAAAACGCAGAGGTGTATCTCTACCCCCGTTTGTGGCCAGATGACCCGGGGCGCAGGGAATACGGTGGCTTGGTCCTGACCGGGTGGTCAGTTCGTGGTGGAGCGGGGCCCGGCCCAAGGTTTCCAACCCCGAGAGCCACACGAGACCCTGTGTGAGCTGTTTCTAAGCACGGCACAGGGTTGGAACAGTAACATAGCCCCCATGACTCCTGAGCCCCAGCTGGAAAGCCAGGAGGGAGGGGAGCAGGAAGCAAAGGGGAGACTGGGCCAGGAGCTGACGGTTTGCTGTCATCCTTTGTGCAGACCAGGGATTGCTCTGGCCTGCAGGCTGAGAGGTTACGGAGAGGCTGGGAGCCACGTCCCAGGCCTTACTTGGCTCCCACTCCATGGGCGCGCTGCCTCCATGCATTAAATATGAGCATTGGCTCTGGGTTTCCTGCAACTTAACTGTGGTAAAATTCCAACAGACTGGGGGCGATTTTCAGTCGAAATTGTGAAAACTATTAAATTCAGACCCAGCATATGACAACCTTTCAGCTGTGTTCTTTTGTACTTCCTGAAATATTGTTTCCATAAAGCAGCTGCTTTGCCTGAGACATTGTAACATAATTCTATATTTATGGAAAACTCTCAATTTCACTTTTATTATTTCTTGTAATTTGGAGTCTTGCAGAGATCTAAATTCTCACCGTGGCATCTCCGTGGTGCCCGCTCTGTGGCCGCGCTCCACCAGAAAGCCTGGTGTGCCTCATGGGCCAGGTTAGCTGCCTCTTCTCATGAGCTATTACAGGTGCGGGCACCTGGAGGGCCCTTTCTGAGTGCTCCTGAGTCAGGTCTGCAGCCGCTTGCACTGAGAGAACAGTTGGGCCAGAAACCACGTTGGTGCCCCCTCTCTCTCCTGCCTTCATTGGAGGACCTCTGACATGGGCTGGAATAAGTCCCTGCTCGCACAGAACTTACCTTCTAGGGGGCTACCTCAGTGGATTTTCCTTCCTACTCATAGACTCAGATCTAGCAGGGATAGCTGCTTTGAAGAATGAATGTGCTTAGTGTGTTGGAGGTTAAAACAACCAGTATTCTCCTGGTTTTCACCCAAGAACCATCTTCTTCCATTTGTGTTCCTCTTCTATGAGGTATTTTTTAACACGTGAATCATTTGCAAGTATTATTTTTGTTACCCAGTGACATGATTTAAACTTAAAATGGTATTTCTAAGTTTTGAGTTAAGTGCCTTGTGAGATGCATAATATTTTATGAGCGCGAACCTGAATATCACTTTTATTATCCTCTCAACGGACTCAGTTCCTTTTCAGAAGTCAGAAATTGCATGGGCCCAGCATGCTCAGAGGCAGGCTCCCATCCACTCTAAATTAGATTTTAAAAAGGAAATCGTTCCTTTGTGCGTGCAGCCGTAGCGTGGGAGCCTTCACGCGTTCCTCTGCACAAGCTCACTCCCTCGTACGGAGAGCCCGATCGGGAGGACAAAGTGATGCTGAGAACTGCTTAGTGGCCCGGACAATAAACGGCTGCCCTCAGATTTGGCTCTCCCAGAGCCCTGGAGGTTGCTGGTGGCCTGAAAGCCAGAAGCTTGCTGTAGGTAAGTGACCCAAACTGCAGGTGTCTGTCTGAAGGCCACTAGAATGAGGACGGTCTCATTTAAGGCTTTCAACTCATAACAGGACTTGTTCTGTAACCCTGCCAAGGCATATCAAAGCCTCAGCCTAAAAGGAGAAACAGATTGGACATGAAATGCCTCAGTGACATCGGTAACAGAAGGCAGGGTCAGACGGGGTGAGCGGTCTGCTTTCCGGAAGGACATCAGATGTGTCTCCCATGGACACTGATTGGACGCTATGTACGTGAGATAGGGAAGAGTACTCGCTTGGCTTCTGTGCTTGACTTAAACTGTCGGGAAAAGCTTTTGCCCGCCAAAGAATTCCGTTGGATAAATTTATAGGCCAGGAGTTTTCATTTGCAAAGCTAGGGATTTCACAGCTGGGAGGGCAGCCAGGTTAGGTTCCGTTCACGTTTCAGCGTCCCTGCCTGCCCTGCAAACCTGTTTCCTGCTGATAGCCATCACCTGAGCTCTTGCTGGGGCATCTTGGACTATTCTGGAAAGTCGCCGCTAACACAGAATTTGAAGAGAATGACTACTCTGCCTTAACTGATTCCACTCTTGTCCTGCATTTGATTTAGCTCTGTTGTTAACATTCTTTGTATACACCTGGTGCAGAATGACCCTCCCGGACTCCTTGGCCCCACGGGCATTGTCTGTCTTCTGAGTGTCCTTAGCATTTCTCTATCTGATTTCAGGCTTAAGGTTAGCTGAGCAACTGGGCCGAAGAGAAGATGAAGCCAAAATTCGCCACGGTCTTGGCCTCTCCCTTTGGGCTAGTGGAAACCTGGAGGAGTCCCAACATCAGGTGAGTAGGAGAACCCCTGTTCCAAGTGGATTTTGTTTCCAGAAGCACGGAAGCCCTTGGGACTACTGTCCAATTATTGGATTTAATATCTTTCTAGGTTTCTAGACACGTCAGTAGATACTTCCCTCTCTCTCTTTCTCTCTTTCACACACACACACACACACACACCCTTACACAAACACGCACCTGTATATACACACACACACACCCATACATACACACACAGAGTTCATGTTTCTGCATAGGTACAAATAGTTGAAGAGAAGCCCACCCTCATGCTGGCCCTGGAGACTGGAAAGATCCTAGACTTGTGGTTCCTCTGTCAAGCTGACGGAGTTGTGAGGCGTCCTCCAAAATCACACACTCACCTGCTTCGGCCGTGTGTGAGTAATTACTGCCCAGGCGCTGTGCTAGGCCCGGGGGCACGAGCGCAGGTGAACTGAGGCTTCGTCAGAGCTGCTCACGGGAACTCAGGAGCTGATGTGACTGAACTTGTGCCACGGCCGCCTGCAATGTGGTGGTGTTTCGGTCTCCTTTTTAAACCTTTAAAGGCAGTTTAAAGAATTCTTCAGTTCCTTGTTTAAAAAAATTAAAATTTATATTGCTACAGTGATTTGCGGTTTTCAAGTACTGTCACTCATTGAATTTGTTCCTCGAATAACCCTGGGGGTAGAATGATAAGCATCCCCTTTATAGAAAAGAAGAAACTGAGGCTCCAAATCTTGCCCCAGGTCACAGAATGAATTAGTGATAGAGCTGAGGATACGAAGTCCAGGTCTCTGAGTCCTAGAATTCTGTTTTTTAAATTTGCATGAACTTAAAATTGGATACTATTTCTCGCACATAAATATTAGAGAAAAGCCTTGTAGAGAAGCCACTTAGAGGAGCAAGACAGCGTCTCGCAGGAATGTCAAGCATCCGGTCTCGGTCTCGTGGGTGTCCCTGTGGGCAGGTGTGGCTGTGGGGAGCTTGCCCCGGGAGGACCTGCTCCTGGTCACTGCTTCGGAGGGCAGCCGACCTCCTGGCCAAGGGGTGGCCGCCTG
>CM052808.1:18315295-18338305 GCA_028533885.1 Nasua narica | reverse complement strand
TGCAGCTTTCAGACTAGAAGTCCATAAACTTTGTCTTTTAGCTCCCCTGATCTAATTGATAAACTATCATTTCCTGGGTGTGATCTGATATGATGCCTCTTCCGGCCCACAAGGACCTACTTGGAAATGAAGATTCATCCTTTCAAACCTCTTAAAAAAGTGTTTCTAGATTGGGGCACCAAGTTGGGCGCAGAAGTTGTCTCTGGTCCGTGAGCAGCCCGACAGTGGTTTCTGGGGAGTGAATGACGTTCTTTGTCCCCCCTTGCAGCTCTACAGGGCCTCGGCCTTGTTTGAAACAATCCGACATGAGGCGCAGCTGAGCACGGACTACAAACTCTCCCTCTTTGACCTGCAGACTTCATCCTACCAGGCCTTGCAGCGGGTGCTCGTCAGCCTGGGTGAGAGCGGCCGGGGTTCCCACTTCTTGCGAGTGCGCCTGCGCGCCTGAGTCGTTCCGGGGTGGCCGGGGCGAGATCTGACTCGTCCTTAGGACAGGCCGTGAAGCCACAACTGCAGTCCAGGCGTGGCACATGTGTTCGTTTAAGTCAACAAATATTTGTAGAGCACCTACCAGGTGCTGTGTGCCAGTCCTGGGAATGACGGTCCAGAAGCCTGGTTCCTGACTTCCAGAAGCAGTTAGCCTGGTGAAAGACAGAAGTCCGGGAGTCCCGGACGGTGTGACTGGTGCTGAGGGGAGAAGGAACTCACGTGCTAGCAGACAGCCAGGAGCCAGAGCAAGGGTCCTGGGGCTAGAGATGCTCGAGCCAGCTCTTCTCCCTCAGTTTCCCTCTGCCCGTTAATACCGGGGGAGAGCACCTGAGAAGATGCCTGGCCTCTTCCCAGTTTCCTCTGTCACCTTTGTTTTTTGTTTGCTGTCTAGTAAATGTCTTTACTCTCTGGGTATGCCCTCTGGCTATGGCCTAGTCAGTGATCATTCTCCCAGGCCTGTGTGCCGCCTTGCCCTGGGGCGGCATGCATTTCCCTCGCTGGAACCTCCACTGTCCGTCACCCTCTTGCAGCTGTCCTGTCTTCTGCCTCTTCTCAGGCCTGTCCGGCTCTGCAGGCCATTTCCCCCACCCCAGGCCTTGGGTGGGAGAGGTATTCGCCAGAACTAACAATGTCTTTGAAGCTGGGTGTGGAATCCTTGTCAGTAAGACGCTGTCCTTTGCTGTGTGTATCTGAATGCCCAGAACTCCCCTTGAAAAATGTGTCTATTAAATGTGCTCATTGCCTGAGATTACAATTTATTATCTATTACAATCACAGTGTTAAGTCTGCCTAACACTTTGGGGCCGATTTTCCAATGTGCACAGAAATCATCCCTGCTGTTCCAGTTAATAACTTAATAGGCTAAAGAAGACGTTTGCATATACACATGTAAATTCCCCCTTTCTACTGATACTGGAACTGCAGGAAGCTAGGCATCCTCGAAGTGCTGTTGGAGCTGCGGCATCTGGTCTCCCGCCGCTGCCTGCTCTCTCTGTGGACCCTAGTTCGGGCAAATCTTCCCTATCTGTATTTATGATGCAAGCAAATCCTCTGCATTGTATTCCTTCTAAACACACTAACCAGTCCTCACTTGAAAGTATGTTGCTTTATATTTTTGGTGCCCTCATGGGTGTGCATTTAGCTTTTAATCTAGATAACAGACTAGTCTCTTAGGGAAAGGGATCAGGAATTGGACTGAAAGACTGAAGGAAATCTTTGAAAGAGAGAAGCAATTTCAAAGAACTAAAGACTCAGAGGTTTAAACCCTTTGCCCGTGGGGACTGGAAGAGAAGAGAAGCAAATGTGTGGGAGCCTAGAATGGAGTGAGGTTTCAGCCTTAACAATAACACCACCTGTTATGTATGTGGTACTTTGAATAACCCATCCAGGCATCCTCCCATCCAGCACCTTGGCTAATCTTTACAGTAGCCCTTTGGGATAGTCAGGGCAACTGTTAGGACCCTCCTTTTGAGCCAAGGTCAATGAGTGGGAATAGGACACACTCCGCAGAGGGACTGGCAGGTGTAAAGGCACAGAGGTATCACGTGGCGGGGGGGACAGTGTGATTCATGGAGGGGCTGCATCGAAGAGAAATAGAAAAATGGTCAGGATCCAGGTCCTGTAGGTTTATCTGCCAAGGCCGAGTCGGAATCAAAGTTGAGCAGGGACATGAGAGGGTAACCAGCGTGCAAAGCATTAGGTCCAAATAGCTTCAGTGAATGGGGTCAGAGGCCAGGGAGCAACTCATGATGTAGATCGGAGAACAGGCAGGGCTGAGGACCATCCCCTGAATAAAGTTGGCTCTCTTTGGGGTATGGCTGTCAACAGGGGAAAGCCCGATGGCTTAGGGTGGTGGGGGACTCTGAAAACGTGGGGTTTTCTAAGAGTGGTGCTGTACGTTTCACCCGAGGCAGGGGGGTGCATGTGAAACGGAGACCGTGCCCCCCAGAGGAGTGCAGAGACGGTGAGGTTTCTGCCCAGGATCTCCGTTCCTGATGGCCCTCTGTGGATAAGCGCCCTCCCCCAGGGACTCCTCACCGTGTGGCTTTTGTGTCCTAGGCCATCATGATGAAGCCCTCGCTGTGGCAGAAAGAGGACGGACACGGGCATTTGCCGATCTTCTGGTAGAACGACAAACAGGACCGCAGGACTCCGACCCCTACTCCCCAGTCACTATTGATCAGATCTTAGAGATGGTTAATGGCCAGAGGGGACTAGTACTTTACTATTCCCTGGCCGCAGGCTACCTGTATAGCTGGCTGCTTGCTCCTGGGGCAGGTAAGATCCCTTTCTATGGGAGCTGGGCAATTAAGACACTAGACTGTAAAAGTCTAATGACTAGAGGTAGAAGAGGTGCGTTACCATAGATCCGACTAAGGAGCCGATGTCGGCTTTCAGCAAAACCTCCGCTGCAGCCGATACTCTGTGGTGGGGCGTTCAATTAATAAGACAGCCCAGCTTTCTCATTCCCCCAAGAAATCGCAGCTCCTCGCTGGTGAATGTGGGAGCATTCATCAAGGAACGCGGAGAGCAGGAGGATTAATTTCACCTGCAGCCCTATTTTTAGGCAGCTGTTGTTCATTAGCTAATAAAGCGATGACTGGAAGTCCTAACGAGTTCTTTCCAGATATGATTTAATAATTGTGACCCTTTGTCATGGTAAAGTTAGACTAAAATGATACTGGCAACTCTTATCATGGTATATAAATGAAGTCTTATGCTTGAGATTTCCGAGTTTAGCAGAACCCATTTTAACCAGTTCTGTTGTAAATCTATTTCCGAAGTAAAAATCCTCTTTGATTAAATTGGCATTAAATGTTCAGGCTGTAACTGTTTCACTAAATACAGAACCACTAATTAGCTGTTAGGGCCATATTTTTTGCATAATAAAATGCTGATGGCTTTACCGTGTTGGAGACACACCAGATCCAATTAGAGTTTATTGACTAGGGAAGTGGATCTTATAATTGGGAATCTTGAAGAATGGGCTTCTTGAATATCTGTAAGCCAATTTCAAAAAGTTCAACTGCCAGGGAGAATTGACAAGATTTTCTTGATTGTTTTTCTGTCCCTTTGATTTAAAAAAAGAAAGAAAGAAAGATGCTGGCTGGATGACAACTCTCTGATGCCTCTCGGGCCTGTAGATTCGGTGCCTTGGCATTATTTTTTAATAATCTTTTCCCCTTAATTCCATGTTTTTTTATGGGCTTTCCATAAAGAACATTCTTACCTCTGACCTTTCTGTGCTGAAGGTTTTAGTTGTGATGTTCATGGTGACTTGGTGAGTGTCAGCCGCAGCGAATGAGTCCCTGTGTATGCCCCGCCCCCCAGAGGGGCACTGATGCCTAGGAGGACATGGCTAGTGATGGAGGTATCAAGCTCTTTCTCTCTGTCATTGTTATGTTTTGGGGACGTGATTTGACAGGTGGTATGTCCAAATCCCTGTAATAATGAGCCATGTATAATGAGGCTCCCATTGTTTCTCTTTCCCGTCCTCTTTGCTCTTAATGAGACTCTGAAGCTTTCACTTGGGGCTCTAATCCAATCAGAGAGGACCAGCATTTTCCAGGGCTGACACACCTCATTACCATTTGAGAATATGTCCTATGTTTATTGCCAGAAAACCACTATGGATTGCTTCAGTTTCATGCAGCCATAATTTTTTGCTCCTTTAATCCATTAATGATGGTTGACCAGTTAGTCTTATTTAAAAATGGTTTAAAATATTTTTATCTGGCCTTTGTACGACAGTGCGTTTATTTTGACCAGCTTTTGTGAGATAAAAGGTCTTTGAGTAACACAGTTTCTACTTTGGCTAGTTATATTTTTGTTCAGGATTTCAGTTTCTGGGGAGAATGTACCTTGGTATGCTCGTGCACCATTCGGGATAGAAAACATTCCCTTGTTGGTGCTTCTGAGAAACATCTGTTTGGAAGTACCAATGAAGTCGTCGTCATTCCGTAAGCTTCTGAATATAGTGTCAAGAGCAGAAGCCTTATCTTAAATTCCCTGGTTTCAAGCACCAAACCTGATGATGAAAACTGTAGAAATGAGTACTGGCCAAATTCTGGAAAGCCCTCTCAAGACCTCAGATTTCAGGATCTCTTCACCTGGTTTGGATGGCATGCTTGCCCAAGAGGGCTATCCCCTGCCTCCAGCCCTCCTTCCCGTAACCCCGGTCTTGCATAACGTTGGCCGTGCCTGTCTGGTTTCAGGAATTCTGAAGTTTCACGAGCTCTACCTGGGTGATAATGCGGCGGAAAACTCCAGTGACTTCCAGGCCGGCGGCGGCGCGGCTCTTCCGACGGCCACAAGCTCGGCCCTCGAGCAGCACATCGCCAGTGTGCGAGAGGCCCTGGGGGTGGAGTCTTACTACTCGAGGCAAGTAGCACACCGCTCCCAGTTCCATCTTCAGATACAACGTCAGGGGCGTTGCGTTTTTTCTCTCTTTCTTTTGTAAGCATCCTATTTGAGCTAAATGGAAGAAATCGATGGAATTCGCAGTTGGTACGAAGTCTGTTCACAGTTGCTACGGGAGAAACAAATATGTGTCTCTGGAGGGCAGATCCCTTCGTGGGCTGTCTTTATTCTTTTCGGTAATTTCCTCTCAGATAGGGAAAGGTCTCCGAGATGCACGTTTTCTAAGGAGGGTTTGTTTGTAGGATGTTTAAACCTACACATGACTTTGAATTTAACATACCAGCTAATTAAAAGGGAGGTGATTTTTTGGGTTATAAACTGATGAATAATGCGTTTGTTTGTACTACAGCCGAATGCCTGTTTGAGAGAGTAATTTAACACTAGTGACAGGATCTGTGCATTATGGGGCTGAGGTGAAGGAAGTTGAACTCCCAGCATCAAGAATAGAGAAGGGAAGTGCTTTTTGCAAAGATTTTAAAGTTATATGCTTATGGAAACATTTTATCATGATTGACTAATTTACATACAGAAAATAATTTCCACAAGCACCCTGCTGCTGGGGGAAATGGAAAGAAGAGGGGGCCATAGACCTGGGTGACAGATTTTCAGGCATCTCAGCCCTCCACCCTGTGCTTAATAAGTGTCAAGAAGGTCTGTGTGTCAGAGAATCTTGTGTTAGCTGCTGTCAGGTCTCAGGGACATCTGCTTGTCTCGAGTGATTTCATTTGCAATCATGGAAATTCTAAGACATCACTGTAACTCTTTGGAGATGCTTATCCCAGACTCCCGGGTGTGTGTTGGTCAGTGCCAGCAGCTGGGTTGGTCTTTGGGATGCTTATGAAGTTGGGGACAAGTTCTTAGATGACTTGGATAACGTAATGTCAAGAGCGGAAGGTGCTGTCGGGTCTTCTAGCCCAACTCCTCTATTCAACAGAATCCAGCATGGAATAAGACTGCTGACAGCCAAGTTCGCGTCAGAGCTAGGATCACAACAATAGAGATCTCACCCAGACTCCCAGGCCACTGCTTGTTCTGTTTTTAATTATCAAAATTAATATCATATTTGAGAAAATAGCCGAAGCATGTAAGAATGTCATCTCCAGCTTCTGTGCATATGAAGTATGAGCAGGCTTCAGCCACATGCACACATCGTTGTCTTAGTTCTCCTACGACTGCGGTGTATCCTGGAGCATCCCTTCCCTTAGCCCCGGGGAGCAGTGTGCTGATTACAGGGGCTTGACGGAGTGGTAACCCCAAGAGCCTGGAAGTACGGCTGTTCTCTGAAATGTAATTATACGTGACCACAGACCCGGTTAGGCCAGGGGTGTACAAAGCCGCGTCGGCAGCGGAACGGCACTGCAGCTAGCCCGATTGCCCTGTAAGCTGACCGGAGTTGTTGCGTAGCCACAGTGAGTGTTAATGGGGCACCTGGGTGGCTCCGTTGGTTGGGTGTCTACCTTTGGCTCAACTCTTGATCTCAGGGTCCTGGCATCGAGCCCTGCTTCGGGCTCCCTATTTGGCTGGGAGCCTGCTTCTCCCTCTCCCTCTGCTGCTCCCCCTGCTTGTACTCTCTCTCTCTCTCTCTCTCTTTCTTTGTCAAGTAAATAAATATAAAAAATAAAAATAAAAAAACCCCAAAACAACAAAGTGTTAAAAGTTTGGTTGGCCAGCATTAGAAACACAAAATGAGGGAGAGAGAAGAGGGCACATCTGGCAGTGCCCATTTCTGACACTGTCAAAGGGAAAGAGGATCTTGGTTAAGGGACTCGAAGTCCCACTGGAAGGCTGTTCCCACTGTAGGCCTGCAGCCGTCATGCTCTCTTCTCCTTCCCCACCTCCCTTCCTTTCCACGAATATGGGAACCCCTGCTGTGTACTGTGTGCATGGGGATCAGGAGTAAGGTGGTGAGTAAGGCAGACATGGCTTCTACTCCCAGGGACCGGAAAGACCGGAAACAACAGAGCATATGACACCTTGTAATTAAAATTGCTGCAGTGCTTAAAGGAAAATGCAGGGTGGATAAAAATGTGTAAGTGAGGGTGGGAAACCAATCCAGGGGAGTTGAGGAAGCTTCGTTGGGGAGGCAATATTTGAGCTGAGCTCCAAAAGGATCAGGAGAAATAGGGGAGATGAAGGCCATGTCAGGCAGTTGCACAGAGGCCTTCAGTAACAGTGGTGGGGAAGACCTCTCAGGTCGTCCCCCTGCCTTCCCTTGTTCAGGCCCCGTGCTTCTTGTCAGACCTGATTATCACTTGATTTCTCCTGTGAGTGTACTTGTGAAGGCAGAATGTGCATAAGAAACTGGCATTCTGGTTTGCACAGCTCTGCTTTGGCCAACGAGCGTGGGCTCTCAAGGGGCAGAGCCTCTTGGAGCTCATGAATACCTAATTTTCAAATTTGTAAGACCAGAGTCCAGAGCTTTCTCTGAGGTGAGATCACGAAGGGACACAAGTGTGCAACGCCTCCCATTTGAGACTTCCGCACGAGCCGAGGTGGTTTCTGGACACCGTCTCTGGTACGGAACGCGGGTGACCGCACCTGGGTCATCTCCATCCAAACCAAACCCTGCTAGGGCTCGGCCTGCGGGAAAATAGAGATTTTACTTGATCTCAATTTTCATGGACCTAGTTTAAGATTCATCGCTAATAAGGAAGGGAACTACCCTTTGAGTCTTCCTGGTGCCTGCCGCCACCCCTCATCGGACACTGTGTTTAACTCCGAACACTTGCGCCTACGCAGTTCTTTTATATGATACTGGAGGTTGAGTAGTTTTGCTTCCAGGTGAATTTTGAATTGAAAAAAAAATGGCTTTTGGGTTATGGTTCAACTCTTTGTCAGTGGTAGTGGGAGAGAAGAGAGACTGTAACTTGCTTAATTCTCCACATTGATCTTTTCCTCTCTGCCCTTATGCAGAAAGCTAACAAGTTAAGATGAGTCCTTAGGGATCTATCTCTAGGATGTTGAGTGGCTTGATGCTTAGCATGACTTTGTTGGGCTGCCCTTGGTAGCTTTGATATCCAGTTCAGACTGCCAGAAATAAGGCCTTTTCTGCTGCTTTGAACTAGTCTTATAAGAAATTTGTTCTTATTTTGTGAGCTTAAACTCAAAATTGAACAGTGGCATGGTTTGAATTTACTAGAAGGGAGTTTTGTGAGACTCTGGTTTCTGCCTCACAGTTTCATGAAAACAGTATGAAAATTTCAATGACAGATAAATTATTTTCATCTATAAAATTTTTAAATATTTTTAAAGCCATAATGCTTAATAATAGTAAAGATGTGGTGAATGAGCAGTCTCATACAGTAGGAATATAAATTGGTCTAGCTTTTCTAAAAGTAATTTGCTGATAGTATCAAAAATCTTTAAATGTTCATGCCCCTTTCACCCCTAAATTCTCATTATGGAAATAAAGTAAAGAGGTGTTCATAGGAATATTTATAATAGGTGCTATATTATAGAAATTTGATTGATTGATTGATTGATTTTTTTAGAGGGGGGGAAGAAGGGGCCAAGGGAGAGGGAGAGAGAATCTTAAGCAGGTTCCATGTTTAGCGAGGAGCTGGATGCGGCACTTGATCTCACGACCCTGAGGTCACGTCCTGAGCTGAGATCAAGAGTTGGACACTTAACCGACTGAGCCACCCAGGTGCCCCATTATAGAAAATTTTAAAAACCTAAATAATTAAATTAAAAAACCTAATAATCAATTAAAATTAAATAAAAATTAGTTAAAACCTAATAATTAAAAAACCTAAATAAAATCCACAATAATTGAATGTCAAATTATCTTATATCTACCCAATATAATATTACATTGTAATTAAAATTATGTTTAACAGAGAATCTTTAATCACATAGCTGAATGTTTATGGCAAAATATTAAGTGAAAAAATAGGATTTGTAATTATTATATATAGTGTAATTTCAATTTTGTAATATATACGAAATATGGGTATGAAAAGCAAGATAAAAAATCCTTGGAAGGAAATAGGCTATAGTGTTAGTGGTAATCAGGTGGATGGTGGAATTACAGATGCCTGGTATTTTATTCTTTATACCATTCCTTATTTTCATTTTTTTCACAATGAATATATATTACTTTTTATATTAGAGATAAAGCCATGAATAAACAACTTTGTTATACAAAGGGGGGAGAAGAGAAACCTACAGAAACCAGTTTACAAAGAATAAAATCCCAGTTTTGGAGCTCAACACCATGATCTAGCTCTAGGCAGGCATTCTGTGTTTATTCTCTGTCTTGTCTCTTGGTGAACACCATGCTCCGGCTACCTTACCTTCTTCTCTTTTCTCTAAATGCACCCTGTGCTGCTTTCTCAGGCATCTCTAACTTCTGAATCTGTAGCTGTCCACCAAACATCTCTGCATGGGAATCTTCCAGGAGTCTCTAGTCTAAAATATCTAAATCCCAACTCTTGAGTTTCCCCATTTCCCTCCTCAATCAGTCATTGTAATATACACCACATTAACAGAATGAAGAACAAAAAACACATGATGGATCTCAACAGATGCAGAAAAGACATTTGACAAAATTTAACACCCTTTTATGATAAAAAAAAAAAAAACAACACTCAACAAACTAGGAAAAGAAGGAAATTATCTCAACATAATAAAGGTCATGTATGAAAAGCTTGCAACTAATATAGTCCATGGTGAGAACTGAAAGTTTTCTCTCTAAGATCAGGAACAAAGCAAGGATACTCTCTCTTGTCACTTCTATTCAAATAGTACTAGAAGTCCTAACCACAGCAATTAGGCAAGAAATAGAAATAAAAGTCCTCCAAATGCAAAGGAAGAAGTAAAATTATGTCCATTCACAGGTGACATTATATATAGAAAACCCTAAAGATTATACCAAAAACCCTGTTAGAACTAATAAGCAAATTTAGCAGAGTTTTAGAATACAAAACCAATACTCAAAATTCAGTTGCATATCTATACACTAACAATGAGTAATTGTTAGAAGGAAATTAAGAAAACAACCCCTTTTATTTTATTTATTTTTTTAAAAGATTATTTATTTATTTATTTGAGAGACAGAGAAAGTAAGAGAGCATGAGAGAGAGAAGGTTAGAGGAAGAAGCAGACTCCCCGTGGAGCTGGGAGCCCGATGTGGGACTCGATCTCGGAACTCAAGGATCATGACCTGAGCCGAAGGCAGTTGCTCAACCAACTGAGCCACCCAGGTGCCCCAAACAACCCCTTTTATAATAGCATCAAAAAGAATGAAATACTTAGGAATAAATATAACTCAAGAGGTGAAAGACTTGTATACTGAAAACTGTAAAATATTGCTGAAAGAGATTAAAGAAGACAAATAAATGGAAATACCTCCCATGTTCATGGATGGAAAGAACTAATATTGTTAAAATGTCCATTACTACCCAAAGCAATCTATAGATTCATTGTAATCCCTATCAAAATTCTGATGGTATTTTTTACAAAAATAGAAAAAAAAATCCTAAATTCACATGGAATCTCAAAGGACCCCAAAAAGCTGAAGCAATTTTGAGAATCAAAACACACACTTCCTGATTTCAAAACATCACAGCGCTACAGTCATTAAAACAGTGAGGTCTGGGCATACAGACAGAGATACACAGTCTAATGGAGTAAAATAGCCCAGAAATAAACCTGACATGTAAGTCAAATGATCTTTGACAGGAGTGCCAAGGCTACATATTGGGGAAAAAGGTAGTCTCTTTAACAAATGGTGCTGGGAAAACTGGATATTCACATGCCAAAGAATGAAGTTGGACCCTTGTCTTACACCATATATAAAAGTTAACTTGAAATGAATTAAAAACCTAGAACATAAGACCTGAAAATATAAAACTCCTAGGAAAAGCTTTATAGCATTGGATTTGGAAACAGTTTCCTGAATATGATACCAGAAGCCCAAGTAACAAAAGCAAAATTACACAAGTGGGACTACATGACATTTAGACTTCTGCAAGTCAAGGGAAACAATCAACAGAGTAAAAAGTCAACCTATAGAATGGGAGAAAATATTTTCAAGCCATACATTTGATAAGGGGTTAATATTTAGAATATGTAAAGAACTCCTACAACCTAACAACAACAACAAAACCAAATCTGTTTTAAAAATGGGCAAAGGGCTTGAATAGACATTCTCCAGAGAAGATATACAGATGGCCAACAGGCACCTGAGAAGATGCTCAACATCATTAATCATCAGGGAAATGCAAATCAAAACCACAATGAGATGGGTATCCCCTCCCACCGGGTAAGATGGCCACTATCCAAAAGATAGGCCGTAAGGAGTGTTGGCAAAGATGTGGAACTTCAGAACCCTTGTGTTCTGTTGGTGGGAATGTAAAACACTGCGGCCACTATGGAAAACAGTACGGAGGCATGTTTTTTTTTTTTTACCACAAGTGAAAAAAGGTATAAAAAAATACATTTGAATCCACCCACTCTGTCTCTACCACCGCAAGCACAGTGGCGGGTCCTCATCGTCTGTAGCCTGAATCCCTGTTGCTGCCTCCTCTCTCGGCCTTCCAAGCCCCTTCACACAGAGTGCCTTTCACAGATGTATTTGGGACTATGCTTCTTTGTTCTCCCCATCCCCAAGCACCCCAGAATCGTCAAAAGTCAAAAAGCATCCCCCTCAAAGCTTCTGGGCTTTTTAGATTTCACATTCCTTATGCAGCCTGCCAGCCCAACGGGTCTCGCCTCTGTCCGCCCGTTGAATGACACCTCTGGTCCTTCAGCTTAACATGTCCCTGTGAGGTCCCCCAGCCTCCTTTCACCACGAAGGCCATTGCAAGGGCTGCCCTCCTTAAGGTTTAGCGTGTACCCTCTGTTCTCTTTGTAAAGTTCTGCCCACTGCCATTGGTACGGCTGGTTCTGTCTCAGCCTTCAAACTCCTGCTTCCGTGCTAACTCCTCAGAAAGGCCTTTTGGAAGCTTGCTTTCATTCACTTCTTTCTGCATACCCAGTGCCTGGGGCGGTCCTGCAACATAGTCCATGCTGAATTAATGTTTAAGTGAGCAATTGGCTGACTCGCGGAATGCATGAAGTACTTCTCCCTGCTGTCCAGAATTGTCCTACTTTTCCTACAGATATTCTAATCACCCGTGAGAGCCCTGTTCAAATCTCACAGCTTTTCCATGAGGACCACCCAGATACCCTAAGTCCGAATGAGGGTTTTGCTCCCCCCTGAGGTGCCTAATAATAGCATTTATTCCATTCTTCCTTATTTTGTAATCGCCTGACTTGTGTGTCTTCCCAGGCAGGTGGCGATACCATGGGAAGCAGGTGCTGTGTCCTCTCCGAATGCCACCACTAACCCAGTGCCTGGCCCATAGTGAGATGTCCATAAATTTGAATTTCAGTCACCGGAAGATGTGCTGTGAGCACACTCTCTGTTCATGCTGGGCCGATTTACTGACACTCCTTTTCTAGTGGATGTGAAATACACTGTGCCCCTAGAAATTGAGTCTCAGTGCCTTGGGGAGCACCTTCATTCAATTACCCACAGCCTGGCTGTGGTGTCCTTGTTATAATGCAGACCGTTTTTGCTTTCCTTAATGGCATCTTGCTGCTGAAAGGAAGTGCAGTGCTACAAAGGAGTTTCTGAAAATGGATTTAAAATAAAAGAACTGCTTTTATTAAGTGTTAAATAAGAACTTCCAGTCCCTTCCTTCCTCCCAGATCAAAAGAGGCGTAGATTGAAACCACCGTATAGAACATGAACCTCCCATAAGGGAGACGTTATGAATTTCAAAAGACATCTTCAGTTCTTAATTCTGGTATTTAGCCAGTCTTGCTGTTTCCTGGGCACGCGGGACAGTGTAGTGACGCTTAGGTGAAGCTCAGCTGACTGGTGAGAATATTAGTAGGTCTGGAAGGAGTACTCCCAAGGGATTTTAGGCTGCGCTTATCATAGAGGAAATATTCCTCCATTGTAATGAATATAAAATCTTGATAAATTACAGCTGTTATTTTTGTTTCTTTCGATGCTTTTCTATATTTCTAATTTTTTTTTACAACAGGCTATTTTTATAATCCAGTGCATTTTCTGATTTCATAGATTAATTTAGGTTGTACCGATTTGTGAATGCTGATGACTTCAGTTCTAGACTGAACACAAGCGGCAACTGTTAAATCTGACAGTGCCAAGTGCTGGAGGAGATGTGGGTCCATGAGATGCCTCATATGGGCTGGTGAGAGAGTAAATGGGCACAATCACGGCAGAAGACTGGTTAACATTACCTTCTAAAGCTGAATATTCACTTAGTCTTTGACCCAGGTCTACACAGGCGTACTGTCCAACAGAGGCTCTTGTACCTGAGCAAGAATTTTCAAAATTGCACTGTAAGCAATAGCAAAATGCCAGGAGTTCACATGCCGTCTGTAAAAGAGTGGATGAGTAATAGTCCAAAAATGGAATCTTAAGCCACAAAGAGATGAGCTACCGGGAACCCAAAGACGTGGCTAAATCTTAGAAATATAATCAGTGAAAAAAAGCAGATCCTCAAATATGGCATGAAGTCCTTTTAATAGATTTAAAACAACTAAAATAAAAATATGCTTTTAGGAATATAGCTAGATGCAATAAAATTTGTATAGAAAGGACAGGCAGGGGATGATGGCTATGGAATATGGGATGGGACTTTCCTTGGGCTGGGGAGGCAGGGGATGGACTCCATGGGCGGCAACAAACGATAAGATGTATGTTATTCTCCGGCTTCTGTTTTGGGTAGTGGTTTTGTCAGCGCTCATTAAATTATTAAAAAATTACTAAGTCAATCAATGAAAGCAGGCCATGCATGGATCAATGATGAAAGAGTGTCAGGAATGGAAGATCATGCTTAATCCAATCCCAGAGAGATGTCCCCCACCCCCCCAAATAGAAAAAAAAAGCAGGATTTCTTAAACAAATTGCAAATCAAGATTGCCTAGGACATATTTAATCCATGTAAATAAATGGACAATTGATAGATTGCTTTATTTGTATCTGTTCTTTAAAGCAAGTACCCAAGCACTGTCATTGTCATATTGTTAGCTTATTTTAAGTTACAGCCGGTATCTGAAAATTTAAAATTATCTTTATAATATTTTCTAATTCTGGCTTTGGGCTAATCCAAGCTAACCCAAATCAATCCATACTAGTAAGTTTTTATTTTAAAAATCAGGGCGCCCGGGTGGCTCAGTTGGTTGGGCGACTGCCTTCGGCTCAGGTCATGATCCCGGAGTCCCGGGATCGAGTCCCACATCAGGCTCCCAGCTCCACGGGGAGTCTGCTTCTCCCTCTGACCTTCTCCCCTCTCATGCTCTCTCTCACTCTCTCTCTTTCCTAATAAATAAATAAATAAAATCTTAAAAAAAAATCAAATATTTTTTTCTTACCCCAAATCGTTTCCAGAATTATGGGAAGTAAAAGCAGATATAGGGACACCTGGGTGGCTCGGTTGGTTGAGCAGCTGCCTTTGGCTCAGGTCATGATCCCAGCGTCGTGGGATCGAGTCCCGCATCGGGCTCCTTGCTCCGCAGGGAGCCTGCTCCTCTCTCTGCCTCTGTTCTCTCTCTGTTAAATAAATAAATAAAATCTTTTAAAAAAAAAAGTGGATATAATAATTTGGGGGCATTTATTTTGTTTCTTAAAACAAAGAGTTTCCCATTTCATTCGAAATTAGGGTAGGTTAACCATTTTGAAAATGTTTTATGCACGTGTAGTCAGCCTGTGCCCAGAGCTGGTTCTGAGCCTGGAGAAACACAACACGAGTAATAGCCGGCATTCTTGGCCTTGCGGTAGCTCACAGTGTGAAACATGCAACAAATGTGTGAATTATTAATCTGCCATGTGCAAAATGTTATGATAAAGGTCTAAACAAAGAAGGCTGCGCCTCCTCGCTCTGCCTCTTTGGAGGTAAGGCAGTGGTACAAGAGGCCTCCAGAGAGGCGACATTTGAGCCGGGCTCTGGAGAGTGAGGTGAGAAAAGTCACTGCAAGCAGAGGAATTCCTCCCCAGGCAAGGGTGTAGAGGAAGGAAAGGCCCAAGGCCTCCAGATAATGAATGGTGAGTGCAAGAGGAGGTCCATCTGTCCTCTGCTGGAGAATTGTCCACTATGTCACAGCCACTCAGCGGCTGCCTCCTGGAGTTCACCTCTTTCTTGCAAGATCTGAAGGTGGGCTCCCTTTCTGATGGGGTGGGTTTGCCTCTCTGGGTCTCTTATGCCCTGTCTTCTTGGGACGTGGCTGGGTCCAAAAGGCAGGCTCTATCTACGAGGCGACTCACTCGGGCTCGGCTCTCCATGCTTGAGAAGAAGTTGCCAGGTTAGAGATTGCATCACTGAAGAGTCACAGCTGCAGAAATGAATGGAACACATCGGAGACTCTGGTCTTATGCCCCTGATTCCCAGATTTCGATTCCTTCCAAAAGGCTGAGTACAAAATAAATTCAGAAAGTTGCAGTCAGTAAGCTTCTTAGGGTATCAGCAGCTTAGCAAGAAGGGTAAGTGGAGTTGGTCTTCTTGTCTGACCTCTGAAGTAGCTAAATTGAATCCCTTTTGTAGGTCTCGGGAGCTTTTTAAAAAGCAGAATTCTTGAAATTGCTGAGTTTCCCCTTATACACGGGAGGGCTAATCTGGCGAATGGTAGAAATCTGCCTAAAGACAGAAAGCATACAGCAGTGATGCGGGGAAAGCATTCTATGCCTGCTGTTCGGCCCGTGTGGGGCCTGAACTATGAACGGCCCGGGTTTTCCTGAGTTTCCCTGACATTTCTGTTCCCAGGCCCCAGACCACCGGCCTTTTGGTAGATGCCATGAAGACCCGGCAGGGGCTCTATTAAACACCAGACATTTCTCCTTTTATCTCTTGTCTCCGATCCTTTGTTTCTGGTCCCAAACCTGAGGATGGCATCCCTGCTGGAAGAAGGGCTGGAGGGAGAAGGGGCGGGGCGAATCTACTGACCAATCCAGACCTTCAGCTCGTCTCCCTCCATGTCACGTCAGCTGTTGGCAGGCTGTTGCCATGACCAATTTCGTAAAAATTCTTTCAACTAATCAAATTTCAATATCCCTGACTTTGTATGCTCTGCCCTTTGCCCCAGTGAGATTCCCTGGCCTTTTCTTTCTGATTGATTCTGTGCCGCTTTATCTAACAATCGATCTTTAAGACATTTAATATAGAACTCTTGACTTATCTTGCTTTGGGAAAATGACCCCAGTATAGCCACCAAGTTCCTCTCGGAACCGGCTAAAACTGGCATTGTCTTTCATCCCGTTTGTCCTTTTATGATTTGAGCACACTGGTTAAGGAGGCCCTGGAGGGGCGCCGTCCTTAAAAGGGCACATTTCACCGTGTCAGACCCACAGCTCACACTGTACGAGTCAGGTTTTCCTCCAGTAGTGTCACGAACACCTCAAGGTTTCAGAGACTTGGAACCGCAGACATGTGTTTCTTGCTCTGGGGTTGCGGGTCAGCTGGAGTGCTTCTGCTTAGACTCCCTGGTGGCCTTAGGTCCCTGTGCCTCATCTTTCTGTGACCAGTGGTGACCAGACAAGACTCTCCTCAGAGCAGAAATCAGGATTGCAAAGGACTGAGAGAAACAGTTTGAAAGCCCTGCTCACCGCTCGTCCATTCACGTTCCGTTGGCTAAAGCAAGTCCCACATGAAGCTGAACATCCACGGGGCAGGGAATCTCTCTCTCCTGTGGAGCAAATATGAGCTGACCGGTAGCACAGCCTCCCTCTGCCCCTCACCCATGGAGACCTGGAGAGAGAGAGAGAAGGATGATCCTGGCTCAGGCCTCATGCTTCTGTTCCCTTCAGTATCTGCTGGCTGACCATATTTCTGCTTGTGTCTTTCTCCCCTCAACATGGCACGCACCCCTTCAACTTCTTCGGTGGCTTCCCGTCTTCCTCTCACTTCCCCTCGGTTACTTTACTTTCCCTTGGAAACATAATCTTCCTCGAGGACAAGTGTCTCCATCCCTGGCCCCGTGTCCCCTTGGTTTCGAGGCTTGACCATCCCCCAGAAATTCTCCTCCAGGTCAACACATGCGCCGTCGGACCTTTACTCAGGCAGCTGCCCAGTCCGGCACACTGTGACTCCCAGTTTTTCCTATTTATTTTAAAGCCTCCATCTTTCCTCCCTAGGTTCCTTAGTTTTGAGGCCTTGGAATCATTTGTCCTTAAATTTCCCTTTCCTATATTGCTGTTTATGTAATCAATCACTAAACTCTGTGTGATCCTATTCATGTGCCCCCTTCTTCTCCCCTCCTCTGGGCCAGGCTCTTAACCACCGCCTGCCCCCGTGACCAGCCTGGCCTTCCTGTCCCCTTGTCCTCCCTTCAGTGCTCCTGCCCTCTGCTGCCTGAGGACTTTTCTCAAAGCTCTGCTATGATCCAGGCATTTCCTCATACGCCACAGCCCACGGAGAATGGCAGTGGCCGAGGAGTGCTGGTTGAAGAAGCTGGTGCTCAGACTCCATCGTCCTGCGCAACCTATCCCCCTCCCGGTGTCAACTCTGTTCAGATACAGGCCACTTCTTCCCCCAGCCACTTCCACACCATGCTTGTCCCCATGAGTGTGCATTTGCTTTCTGCCTCTGCCAGTGTTGGATCCCCTCGGGTTCTTTCTCCCCAGGGCACTGCTTTTCCTGAAGGCAGGAGGGGCTTACACAAGTGGGGAGAAGCCAAAATGCAGGGACAAAGTAGAGGGTACTGCTGTGGAGCTAACCCCCCTTCACATCCCCCCCACCCATGCCTCGCTTCTTTTTCTACCTCCCATCCAGGATTTAGAAAAGTCTGGTCACACAGTGCATAGAACTCTGATGTATCCTTGTTGATTAACTGGAATTAAATTGTATAAATTAGCTCAGTCCCAAAAAAGGAGAGTGCCTGAATGCCATGCGGTCACGTCTTATCTCTACATTACTAGCCCTTAGCAAGTGCCTAGTACCTAAGAGGCCCTCCATGAGTGTTCACCAGATGGGAGGGGGATTGGAAGAGGAAAAGAACGAACTGCGGGGGGCACCTCCAAACTGGGCCACACACGGTCAGTAGAGCGTCGTGAGTGTAGGGTCAGCGTGTCATCATCAGTGTAGCAAAGCACGACCCAAGCAATCACGTGTGTTTCAGAGCCATTGCTGTAGCCTTTTCTTCACTCCCACCCCTGTGTAGTCCCGTGAAAGCAGGGCATCATCCTGGACACTCAAAGAGGTGGACTTCACCTGACCTGGTAGTTAATGCAGACCTTGAACTAACATCCACATTACAAAACTTGACCCCATAGGCCAGCACATGAAACTCTTCTGATCTGCAGTAACGCATTAAACTCGTTAAGGCTTCAAAAGTAATGAGACGTTCTTTCCTGGCTTTTGATAGACTTATGCTAATGCAGTGAGGAGTCAGTGCTAATAAGCTGGGAGAGGCAGAATTGATTTAAGGATCTGTCACTTCTAAAAACATACTGTCTGATGGAGACAAAGTTATCATCGTAAACTTGTCTTTTTCTTTATTCTTGTGCATGCTGCTCATCTCCTGCTAATTAGAAACATCGGGAGAGAACACTTCATTTTTCTGGCAGCCCTCACCAAAGCTTTCTGCTTTTAAGAAGGACTGAGTACCTTCCCATCGCAGGACTTGGCTCATAGCTGTCTGACATCTGTTCCCCTCCCCTGCCTCCCGCAAACATGTTGCTGATGGGGGGGAGGGGGCGGGTGAGGGAGCGTCAGTCCTTTTTCTGTGTCCTCCCCTTCAGCGTCCCAGGTGGATCAAAACCACACTGGATGCTTCTGCCTAAAGCCAGAAGTTGGATGGACCTTCCTGTCCATGAAAGGGGATAGCCATGGGATAACTTTCGGATCTTTCTGTAAGTTCACCTATACAGCTATTAATTAGACCTGATGAGGTTGAAACTGTATGTGTTCAGTTCATTTACTGATTATCAACCCAAGGTTGGAGACAGCCATTCTCATGAAGTTCAAATAGGAAGACTGAGGTATACCTGACATTGACTTCCTTTCCTGCAACCATCCACGGCAAACCCTTTTTTTCCTTTGGACTTGTTTCTTCGTGAGGCTTTGGCTGCCGCAGTCTTGTTGCCGACTTAGGAAATCTCTTTGGGGTTGTTGTCAAGTCTGGGTAGTCCTACTGCTGTGGGTTTCACCGTTTCCTTCTCGGCTGCCCCTAATCACAGTACTACTTATCGTGTGAGGTTCATTTTCTCATCTCTTTTCCCCTCTACTGGACTTGAGAGCCATTGGCGGTGGGGATTGGATCTGTCCATTTTACCATCAGGACAGTACCTGGAATGTCACTGGCGCTCAGGGAAATCAGTCACTGAATGACTAAATGAGATAGGCCCACCTTTCCTTTTTTCCGTATAAACACGGTCTCTTCATAATTACATGAAGGCTAAAGGCGGGAACATTTCTGATCAATGGTAGCATTGGTCTGGCTATGTATGAGGAAAACCATTTCCAAAGAAAGACACAGAAGGAGCAAACAGTGCTAACAGCAGAGTGAAAAGAAAAAACACAAGAAGAGTGTGTATATGCACAAACTTTCTTTCAATCAGGCATAAACTAATGTTTTATTGTCTTTTTTTCCTTGTCTGCTTCCTCCTACTTTAGCTCAGTGTTGAGTTTTAAGCCCCAGAGATAAAAACTCAGCATAGTTTATAGTGGGTAAGGGCTTTGGATTACAGAGTTTTTGAATGTTGGAAATGGCTAAATTTAAAAGAGATAGAGAATTATAGTTGTCAGGAAGTTACAAGGAGGGAAAAAGGCTATTTGTCTAACTTGTCTTTGAAAATGAGTCAAACAGTCAAGAGAGTCCAGATTCTGTACAATATGAGTCATTTTGGTTTCCCATGGCAGATAGGATTTTTCAGTGGATGGATACAACTTTGATTTCATCTTACACTCTTACATAATATTAATAAACCAAAGTGCAGAACATGCCTTGGTGGGTGCTTTGTAATGCCAAGTGAGTGCTCGTGTTTTAATTCTGACTCCCTGTTAGGACCTCTTGGATTACAAAGAAGGGAAATGGCCTCTGTTGGCCATTTTCCAGGTGTCAGACACAGGTGTACAAGCTCATAGATGTTTTTAATATCCTCTGAGGCTGTGCTTGTGGTCCCCTTTGTACGCACCAGGAAGCTGAAACTCAGAGCCTTTTAATGAATTGTCAAGGGTTTTCAGAGCTAGTTAAATGCTAGAAACGGAATTCAAGGGTGGGCTTTAGAAAGGGCTTCTCAAAAACAGAGTGCCAGCACGCCTCCTGGGGCTCTAGAATTACATCTTCAAATGATTTTGTTTGAGGATGAGAAAAAGACCGACAGAAAATGTCTCATTCACTCCTTTACAGACTTTGGCTCTCCCTTGGGAGATTTTGGTAGACTTTTCTCCTCCCTTCTGGAAACCTCCATTGAGTCTCCCATACTGGGTATCCTCCTACCTCACTGGCCTTAGCAGTAAGATGTAAGCAAGAAAAATGTGGAAAAATAAACAAGAAGGAAAAGTAGAAAAAGATTCTGTCACAGTGCAGTCGAACACATCATTTGAATCATCTTACTACGGTGAATTTGAGAGCAAGGAGAATGCTTTCTCATTGAGAAATAAAAGTCCTTTGACTTGAAGAATATTTTCAAAAAATAAATTGTTCATTACCCTAGATATTTCTTGAAAGGAAAATCATCCATATCAAGACATATCGTGAAAGAAATAATTCAACAGTCCTTGAGAAGTGACGTATTTTCTGTTCAAACATTAAAGTAATCGTTTAATCTTACGTACAATTCCCTGAACTCTCCCTGAATAATTGCCTTGGTGATTTTAGCTCAACCTTGAAACAGACTTGGATCTGTTGAATATTTGACTTTATTTGAAAGAAAAAAGCAAGTTTAAAGAGCTAGAGACTTCAGAGGTGTAAGCCCTTTGCCTGTGGGGACTAGAAGAGAGGAGGGAAGCAAACGTGTGGGAGCTCAGGGTGGAGTGAGGTATCAGCTACAAAAATAACCATGCCACCTGTTATGTACGTGGTACTTTAGAGAACATCTTCCAGGCATCCTCACATATAGTGCCTCGGTTTACCTTTCCAGCAGCCCTTTGAGATAGGTAGGGAAACTCTTAGGACACCCCCTTTCGAGAGAAGGACATTGAACCTAAAAGACTGACTTGTCCAAGGTCACACAGCTAAAGAATAAAGTCAGAACATGAACCCAGGCCTCCAGCCTCTGGTCTCCTGCTCTTTCCATCAAGGCATTTGTCTCTCTCAACACCCAAGTATTTATTGTGGATAAGCTCTCGCTAGACTTGCCAAGGCTCATGCAAAATCTTTGCCTGTAATGGAGCTTTTCCTATGTTTGAGACATGTGAATGTTGCCTGGGGGTTCGTAACAGTATTTATAGAAATGGAATTGGAACGGTGGTAATGAGGTTCTGAATTGTTCTTTGTGTAACACTAGGCTTTAAGAGAAGCTCAGTTTAAGTCAATGGCATAAGAGTGAACTGGCCTACTTGGACATAGCTTGGGCACGTGGGCTCCAAGATAAATCTGAAGCTGCTTAAATCAAAGTGGAAGAAGAAGAAAAAGACTGAAAAGAAGAAGTAAATAAGGTGTCACTTAGTGGGATGCAACTCTGGTTGCAAGAACAGCAGTCACGTGTTTGGAATGAAGATAGTGTGGACAGTTTTAGAAGCAATTTTCCAAGTAAGTCAGCCTTGTGTCCAAATTTGAAATCTTTTATCCATTTTTTCATTCAGCAGATGTTTGCTAAATATCTCCATAATGCCAGTCACTGTGCTGGGCCCAAAGAATTCAGACACAAGACTCATTTCCTGTCCTTGTGGAGCTTACAGACGAGCAGATTTGTGGTATTATGAATAGACACATCCAGAAACACAGGTGTAAATTTCACAAAGATCCAACACTCATGTTATGGTGGACACCAAGTTTACCTGCCCCCTCCATTTCCAAGTCTTTTCTTGAAGTTGGAATTTTTAGTATTCCATATTAGAAGACATATTCCCATCAGTGTGATTTTTAAAAAAATTTTTTTTAAGATTTTATTTTTTTATTAGAGAGAGAGAGACAGCCCAAGCAAGGGGAGCAGCAGGCAGACGGAGAAGGAGAAGTGAACTCTCCACTGACCAGGGAGCCTGATGTGGGACTCAATCCCAGGACACTCAGATCGTGAACTGAGCTGAAGACAGAGGCTTAACCAACTGAGCCACCCAGGCACCCTCATCAGTATGATTTGTGATACACTTAGTTAATGAGACGTTCATTCAGCAAACATTCATCAAATGCATACAGTATGCCTGATCCTTTGCTGGGTATTGGGGTTACAGGGATGAAATCAGATATCCTGCTGCAAGATGCCCTCAGTCTAATAGGAGAGAAATGATGCACAAGCATACCCAGTCCACTCTGCTGCTTACTCGCTGCATGACCGTTGGCAAGCAGTTTAATCTCATGGGGTTTTTGTTTTTGTTTTTGTTTTTTTAATTTTTTCTTAACATATAATGTATTATTTGCCCCAGGGTATATGTCTGTGAATCATCAGGCTTACACATTTCACAGCATTTGCCATAGCACATACCCTCCCCAAAGTCCATATCCCTACGCCCCCACCTCCCAGCAACCCTTAGTTTGTTTTGTGAGTTTAGGAATCTCTTATGGTTTGTCTCCTTCCCCATCCCATCTTGTTTCATTTTTCTTCCCCACCCCCCATAACCCCCTGCCCTGCCTCTCAAATGCTTCATATCAGAACAATCATGTGATAATTGTCTTTTTCTGACTGACTTATTTCGCTTAGCGTAATACCCTCTAATTCCATCCACATAGTTACAAATGGAAAGATTTCGTTTCTCTTGATGGCTACATAGTATTCCAGTATATATATATACTACATCTTTTTTATCCATTCATCTGTTGATGGACATCTAGGTTCTTTCCAGAGTTTGGATATTGTGGACATTGCTGCTATAAACATTCGGGTGCATGTGACCCTTCGGATCACTACATTTGTCTCTTGAGGGTAAATACCCAGTAGTGCGATTGCTGGGTCGTAGGATAGCTCTATTTTCAACATTTTGAGGAACCTCA
>CM052808.1:18296044-18314795 GCA_028533885.1 Nasua narica | reverse complement strand
TTATGTTTGAACCTCATTAATAGCTTTTTTGATTGCAACTTGGTTAGATTTTGGTTCTTCTATTTCTCCTGAAAGGGATTTTATTTATTTTATTTCTCCAGAAAGGGATTCTTTAATGTCTTCCATACTTTTTTTGAGCCCAGCTAGCACCTTGATAACTGTCATTTTGAACTCTATTTCTGACATATTACTGATGTCTGTATTAACTAGGTCTCTAGCCATCAGTACTGTCTGTTGTTCTTTTTTTTGTGGTGAGTTTTTTCGCCTTGTCATTTTATCAAGCTAAGAATAGATGAGTGAGAGAGAAAAGTACTCTGGAGTTGCACAGTTTTCACTGATTGATGAACTCGGGCTTGGCTGGATATTCTCACTGATCTTCTGGGGAGGGGCCTTTTGAACTTGGTTCTCAGATGTCTTTTCATGAGGCGGAATTGCCCCGCCCTTGCCCAGGGAGGGGTCAAGCAATTCACTCAGGTTCGCTCTCGGGAGTCTTTGTTCCCTTAGCGCTTTCCCTACCGCCCTGGAGGCCGGGAATGCAAATGGTGGCTCCCAGTCTCTGACCGGAGGAGCCGAGCGCTGGAGTCCCTGAGCGCTGGAGTCCCCGCTCCTCAGCGCGCCCTCAGAGGAAAGCAGTCCATCACTCCCGTCTCTCGGGTCCCTGCCCAGGCTCCGAGCCCAGCCATCGGTGGCGGTGCGTTTCTATCTTTGGCTCGCGGCCCGGTCTGGAGTCTCCAAACCCAGCAGATTCCTGCTGCGCACTCCCGCACTGCTCCTCCCCAAGGAGTTAGGAGGGGGTCTCTCCGGATCGCCTTATGTGGTTCCCACTCGAAGGGCCGTGGCCACGGTCTAGGGTAAGCCCCAGTTGAAAATGCACTGTGCGGCTCTTTCTCTGCCACCGGCTTCTCTGCCCCGATATCTGGGAGTTCTGCCGCGCTCAGACACCCCCGGTCTCTTTGTAACCTTGCAGGACCTGAAACCACACTGTTCCCGCGAGGGCTAAACCCCCCCGCTTAGCCTCTGGAGGGATGTCCCTCAGCGGAGCAGACTAAAAGTTCCGACTTTGTGCTCCGCGGCTCTGCGGCTGCAGGGAGCCGGCCCCTCCCCCCGCAGTCTCTCTTCCCATCTCTTTGGATTCACTTTTCCAAACGTCCTACCTTTCAGAAAGTGGTCGATTTTCTGCTCCTAGAATTGCTCTTCTTCCTCTCTTCTCTCTCCTGTTGAGTATGCTGGCTTTTAGAATGATTTGTTAACTATCTAGATGAACTTCTGGGATCCGACTCTATCTCAACCTCCTACTTCTCTGCCATCTTGCTTCTCCAAGTCTCTCTCACAGAGGTTTTGTAACTATAAAATAATCCTGAAAAGCAGTAGGATAGAGCTGGGCACATAAGAAGCCTTCAGGTAGTTGCCAAGTATTGTAGTTGTCAATTACGAGAAAGGTAGGAGAGGTACACAGAGGTCAGAGAAGCCACTTGTGCCTCAGGGAGGGCTCAATCAGGAGAGGCTTCCTGGAGGAGATGTTGCTTTTTTTTTTTTAAATAATTCATCACTTACATTTAACACCTAACATAACATCATAACATCATAACAAGTGCCCTCCTTAATACCCATCACCCATTTAGCCTATCCTCCCCCCACCTCCTTCCATCAACCTAGAGGAGGTATTGCTTGAGCTGATTCAGAGATGCATGGGTTTTTGCCACGCCAACACAGCAGCTTGAAACCCAGGTGGAGGATGCAGCACAAGCCAAGGCACGTGATGGAGAGCTGCTGCACTTAAGGAGATGCAGGGAAGGCAGCACAGTTGAAATATAGAGTATATGGAGGACTGGGACCCAAACACCCCTTTATACAGGTGCAAGGGGCCAGATACTGTGTAGCCATGGGTGAGGGGCTGGCCCTATAGCCAGACACCAGAGGTTTGCTTCTGAGAAACACATGTGATCCAAATCGTCCAGTGAGAACTTGAGATCATTTTGCCCTCTCTCCCTGAGGCTCCTGGGTTAAATATTTTATATTGTCTATTGGCTTAAGGAAAAGAAGAGAACCACTTAAAAAACCTGCTGGACAGTGAAAAGCCATGTTGAGCTTTTGAGCAAGAAATACTGTGTATGCAAGTGGGGGAAGATTCACTTTCTATTTCTAGAGAAAACTAGAAAATAATTTTCTCATTTGGCCTAGCAAATCCTATAAGAGTAAGTCAAGTATAAAATATGTACGTTTCCTAGTAATGTCTTTGTGTGGCAGACAATTATCTATCCAGGGTATACATTCAGGAAGACAAGCAAGGTTTTAGCTGTGCGTAGTCTAAACCAAAATCCCTTCTCTTTAAACCCACCTGAAACAGCCAGGGCCTGACTCAGTGAGAGCCTACAGTGTGAAATGGTATCAGAGTCTCTTTCTATCCTCTGTACTTGTAGAGTTAAAATCAAATATTTTGTCATGGTATCAGTAAAACTAAAGAAAAATGAAAACAGTAAAAAGAAATGGTCTCCTTTTTCTGAAGGGCAGAGAAGGCAGTGACTTGAGCCGTCTTACCATACTGTAGTACCAGAGCCGTCCAAGGAGCTCTCAGGCCTTTCGGATTAGCCGTAGAAAACATGTTTTCTTAAGTTATTTTGGCCTTATAGGGTGTTTTTTTAAATGAAAAATGATCGCAGTTAGCATGCCTGACCCTTGTTGGCCTGATCATTTTATGAAGAAGAATAATGCTATTATGGCAGAGCCATCTGGAAAGAATGTCAGCTAACTTAGGCTGCAGATTCTCAGTGACCTTGGAGCGCACACCAGATCGGTGGAGAAAGAATCGAGGGCTGCGTGCGTAGATCGTGAACTGTGGCGGAGTAACCCGTACTTTCTTCGGCATCCATGGGTTTTCACTTCCTTCTTTGGAAGAAGCTCATCTCAGTGGGAAGTCTAATTGGCCTTGCCTATGCCGCTTTGGGAAGAGAACGTGTATCCGTAATCACTGAAAGGAAATACCCTTGCATGGTGAGAGTTCATCCTGGCTGGCCTCGTGAGGTTTACCGGCTGCCGCCAAGACTCTCTGCAAGAGGGTGGCCTGGCTGGAATTCGGGAGGCACTGTTGGTTTCTGGATGTGATAGCAAAGGCCACACATTCCTGAGTGTAATGTATCAAAATGCTGCATCGATACACTGAACGCTCTCTCGTGTGCGTCTCCTATTCACTCATTATTTATGTTTTTATTTTCAATTTTGCGTAAGTGCTACTTACACATGGTGTAAAATTCAAGAGTTCAAAAGAGAACATGGTGAACAGTTTCCTGGGTACCTTCCCGGAGAAAAAGTCTCACTGTGTCCGTCTCCTTGCTTCTCGATGGCGGCCGGAGTGTTCGACAGTAGGTGTTGTAAAACTGCTTTGCAGCCTTAGCTCCGAACACGGAGCCAGTGTTGGAAGTTTGAAGTTATTTGGGGGAGGGGTTTCACTAGGCCTGCTTAACAATAAAATACTGATTTTTACCTGATATTTTATAGCCATAAAGTATATTTATTCCATGTCTCATTTTACCCTTATGACAATCTAAAAAACCGATAAGAGGAGGCATTATCTTCATTTTACAGCTCATAAAACTGAGGTGAGGAGAGAGTAAGTGCCTTTCATTATGTCTTACAGCTAATCAGTGGCAGAATGAGACCAGAGATGTTCTATTGTTCCCCCTTGAGTTCCTACTTCTGTCCAGTGATGCAAGCCCGATGTGAGGGGGATTCCCCATTCCCATTCATTTTGAGTCGTAAATGGACTCGTTTCTGATTTTAGACATGCTTTTGTTTCTCGCCTGGGATAAAATATGGGAAGAAGCAGTACCATGAGAGGTTATTAAAGACCTACCCCAAGAAAAATATCTCATAATCAACCTCTGAGCCCGTCTCTGTTCTAGGCATTGCACTGTTTATGTATGCCATTTTTTGCCACATAGCCTTATGAGCTGGATGATATTAACTCATTTTACAGTTTGGGAAACCAAGGCGCAGAGAGATGAAGTAAACTGCCAGTAGTTCTACAACTTGAAAGTGGTAGAACTGGAATTCAAATCCAGATCTGTGCCTATTTCTGCCAGGCAGTGTTGCCTCCTGGGTTGGATGGCCAGAGCAGAACTGGTTATTATCTCTATAATACAGATACTTTACTTATTTAAAGACCCAGCAAATACATATGAGTCTTGATTATTATTAGTTATTAAAAAGGTGATAAAAAGTCAAGTGCTGAACTCTGTTAAAAATACCATAGAATGTTAAAGAAATAAAAGCTTAATTCCTGCTTTCGGGATGTTACCATCAAGCTGAAGGCACAGAAGTAGCACCAATAAGCTTCAGACCATAAATAACATGATCATAAAGCCACACTCGGAAACATAGAATCAGAAAGGTTTGAAGTTAGAGAGGCCTGGGAGGTTACTCAGAGACTCCTTCCAAGCCTGAAGTCATTCTCTTCCCCCAATTTGTGTGTCCGTGATACCACCAGCCTCCCAAGATGCCAAGCCACAGACATGGAGTTCTAGTACATTCCTTCCACTCCTCCGTCTCCAAGCTCCTGTGGAGCAGCCTTGCAGACTAAATTTAAAGTGACCATCAGTACGGTACCCCTCCCTCATCCACAGAAAAAGTAGTAGGCCCACGTCGGTTCTTCTAAATCTATCCCCAGCTCTGCCAACCATGCTTTTCCTGGTTCATATCCTGTCAAATCTGGGCTTAAAAAAAGGACATCAGATTTCTGGGCCCCAGTCTCTGTGCAGTCCTGCCAGCAACTCCCCGCAGCCCCAAGGATGCTCTTAAACCATAGCTCTCCTGCCACTCCCGAGTTCAACGCTGTGGCGACTCATTTCTTGTGGGTTCTCATTTCAGCCTTTACTCAACCTCCTCACATACCAGCTTCGCGTGCCTACCTCTTTGCTTTTGCTTGGGGTGGTATCTTCATTCAGAAGGCTTCACACCACACAGCCACGTGGTAGAAAGGCACTGGAATATGTCATTTATGTCACTGGGGAGTTGCAGTCACCGGCAGAGCAGATAGGCAAACTGTGATGGAAGCCCCACGGCATCCCGTGCAGCAATGGGTATTGTAATGGTTCCACATCCGTTATTTCCCTGGCAAAATGAGCTCCTTCCAGGAAGTATGCCCAAAAATGCCGACTAAAATCTTGGGGGGAAATACCACCTACCGGAAGGTACTAGAGAGTGAACAGATGCAAGCAGATTCTGGAGAGGTGTCAAAACATGGAAGAAAGGAATGGCACAGTGTATGTTTCCCATTGTTATGGCTTTTAGACTAAGGTCAAACCACAGTCAGCAGCCACATTTGGCATTTAAAACTTCAGCAGGACACTAAAGCCGTTCTGATCTAAAGACCAGCCTGCACAGGGCTGCCACATCCTGTAGGAACTCTGCCCAAATGTCTGGCTGACCCCTGAACTGCAAAGGCAGGGGACAGATTCTAGCTAAAGATAGAACTACCCTGATATTTGAATTGCCACTCAAGAAATAGGTTTTTTCATCTGAATCCAATCAAGTTAATTGCCTAAAAAATTAATTGTTAATTTAAAAAAACAACAAAAAAAAAACAAAAAACAAATCAATACTCTTTAGAAGAAAGTAACAAACTTCACATCGTAGCTTTCACAGTGTCCTGGATACATTGAAAAATTATTTGACATACAAAGAACCAGGAAAGTATGACTCAATTTTAAGAGAAAAAGACAGTCAACTGATACCAACTGAGATGACTCAGGATGTTGGAGTTAGCAGACAAGGATTTCAAAGCACATATAGCTCACAATGAATGAAAATATGAGAGAATTATATATAAAATATGTTAATATATGTTATCAGATATATTTTAAATATACAAAAGTAATATATAAAATATAATTCAACAGAGACCTAGGAACTTTAAAAAAGATTAAAGTGAAAATTCTAAAATTAAAAAATACAATATCTAAAATTAAAAATTCACTGGGTGAGTTTAACAACAGAATGGAATTGACAAAGGAAACTGAACTTGAAGATAGATCAGTGGAAAGTATCTAATTTTAAGAGAAATAAAAAAGATTGGGGGAAAATAGTCTTATAAATCTATGGGACAATATCAAAAGATCCCACATGCATGTGATTAACATCCAAGAAAAACAAGGAAAAGGAAAGAATATAAGAAAAATATTTGAAGAAAAGATGGCCAAAACATTCCCAAATCTGGTGAAGAACATACACTTAAAAACTCAAAAATCTCAGAGAACCCCCAAGCAAAATAAATACGAAAAAAAGCCATTCCTTGGTACATCATAAGGCATTTTTGTGAATCAGATAGAGAAAATTCTGAAAGCAGCCAGAGCAAATCAACATTACTGAGAAGGGAACAGTGATTCAAGTGACATGGATTTCTCAACAGAGTAAGGATGGAGGGCGAAGACACTGGAATGATGTCTTTAAAATGTTGAAAGAAGAAACTGTCAATCAAAAATTCTGTTAAGAGCAAAAGAATCTTTCAAGAATGAAGGCAAAATAAAGATGTTTTCAGATTAAAACAAAAAAAGCAGAGAGTATCAATATCAGATGATCTAAGCTACAAGAAGTGCTAAAAGACGTTCTCCAGGTTGAAGGGAAATACTGGGTGGAAGCTCGAGTCTTCAGGAAGAAATAACAGCAGAAATGGAAAATAAATGGGTAAAAACAAAAGACTAGTTTCCCTTTATTTTTTTAAGTATATGATATATAACAAAAAAATCAGGGGTGCTTGGGTGGCTCAGTTGGTTAAGCATCTGTCTTCGGCTCAGGTCATGATCCCAGGGTCCTGGGATTGAGCCCCGCATCGGGCTCCCTGCTCAGTGGGGAGCCTGCTTCTCCCTCTCCCCCCTGCTCATGCTCTCTCTCCCTCTCTCAAATAAATAAAATCTTTAAAAAAAATCAGATCATTCTATGATGTTTATAGCTGCTTGACATATCCCATCTCTATGATAACAGCTGGAGGTGGTGTGAAATGGACTGATCAGCTGCACGGTTTCTACTTCTTTACTTGAAATGATACTTTGCAAAGGATGTATGTCATAATCCCTAGAACCACCGCTTTAAAAACCAGAATGATGTATAGCTAAAAAGCCAATAGAAATTAAAAAGGAATTCTAGAGGGGCCCCTGGGTGACGCAGTTGGTTGAGCGACTGCCTTCAGCTCGGGTCATGATCCCGGAGTCCCGGGATCGAGTCCCACATCGGGCTCCCAGCTCCATGGGGAGTCCGCTTCTCTCTCTGACCTTCTCCCTTCTCATGCTCTCTCTCACTCTCTCTCTTTCCTAATAAATAAATAAATAAAATCTTTAAAAAAAATATTAAAAAAAAAAAAAAAGGAATTCTAGAAAGCATTCAAATAATCCAAAAGACGGTAGGAAAGGAGGAAGTGGGGGTGGAACCCATAGGGAGCAAACAGAAACTAACAAAATGGTAGGACTTAAATCCAACATATTAGCACTTGAAATATTAAGGAATTAAATACCCCAATTAAAGGAGAGATGTCAAAACGAATTTCTTTTAAAGCAGAACCAAAATATCTGCTATTTACAATTAGATTGAAAGTAAATTCATGGAAAAAGGCACACTGTACTAATAGGAAGTATAAAGAAAGCTAGAGTGCCTTCAGTCAGATAAAACAGACCTCAGGACAGAGTGTCCAAAGATAAGGAGGTACATTCACCCAAAATACATAAAGACCACAAATGTATTTTTGCCTAATGACAAATGAAGCAAAATTTGATAGAATTAAAGGAAAAAATAGACTTTTCTGTAATTGTATTTGGTAATTTTAACACCGCCCTTTATTGAGAGAACAGAATTTTTTTTTTTAAGATTTTATTTATTTATTTGTTTGTTTGTTTGTTTATTTGTTTATTTATTTATTTGTCAGAGAGAGACCAAGCAGGGGGAGTGGCTGGCAGAGGGAGAAGCAGGCTCCCCACTGAGCAAAGAGCCCAATGCGGGACACACACGACTTGAACCCAGACCCCTGGGATCATGACCTGAGATGAAGGCAGACGTTTAACCGACTGAGCCACCCAGGTATCTTGGGAACAGTTACAATTTGATAAAACATTCAGAAAAAAACAAAAACCAGTTAAACATAGATGATAGAAAAACACCATTAACCACCTTGACCTCATTATGTTTATGGAGCCCTACATCCCCAAACCAAAGAATACCTATTCTTTTCATGTGCCTATAGTATCTACAAGATAGATCATAAAACAAATCTCAATGAATTAAACAATTATTTAAATACTGTAGAATGTGTGTTCTGACTTTAGTATATGAAAATTAAACACACTTCTAAGTAAGCCATAGGTCAAAGAAGAAAACAAAAGGGAAATTTGAAAATATTTCTAAAAAATGAAAACCAACATATCAAAATTAGTGATATGTAACTAAACACACATAGAGGGATATTTATAGCTTTAAGTGTTTATATTATAAATTAGAGAAAGATATAAAATCAATAACCCAAGTTCTAGAGAAAGAAGAACACAGTAAACCCAAAATGAAGTAGAAAGAAGGAAATGGTAGGAATAAAAGCAGAATCAATGAAAGAGAAAATGGAAAAACAACATAGAAAATTTCACCAAGCCAGAATTGCTTCTTTGAGAAGAGCGAACGATTTCTAAACCCCTAGTGAGACTGGCTAAGAAAGGAAGAGATGGAGCATGAATTGTGAATGTAAGAACTGAAAGAAATATTATTGCTTCAGATCTTATGGAAAACTTTATATCAATTAACATGGCAACTAAAATGAAATGGAAAAATTCCTTGAAAAATGCATTCTATCAAAACCAATACTAGATGAGGGGCACCTGGGTGGCCCAGTCAGTCGAGCCTCTGACTCTTGGTTTTGGTCAGGCAATGATCTCTGGGTCGTGACATCATAAGCCGTCTGTCAGGCTCCGTTGTCACTGGGGAGTCTGCTCGAGATTCTCTCTCCTATGCCCCTCTCCCCGCCTCACCAAATAAATAAATAAATAAATAAGTCTTTTTAAAAAATAGATTTTAAAAACCACCAATACTAGATGCAACGAAAGATGAAAAACGCTGTATCTGTTAGAGAAATTTAACTCATTTTAAAAACCAAAATCTTTAACAGGGGCACCTGGGTGCCTCAGTTGGTTAAGTGTCCATCTCTTGATTTCGGCTCAGATCATGATCTAAGGGTTATGAGATGGAGCCCAGTCTGTGTTCAGTGTCAAGTCTGCTTGAGATTCTCTCTGTCCCTCTGTCTCTGCTCCTCCCCCCAAAATAAATAAATAAATTTTTTAAAAAAATAAGAAACCTTTTAACAACAAATTCACTTAAGCCTGGATTGTTTCACTGGTTAATTCTATCAAATATTTAAGAAGAAACCCACCATTTTATACAAATCCTTTCAAAAAGTAGAAGAGGAAATGCTTTATCATTTGTACTATCAGACCAAAATCTGACAATGATATTAGAAAAAAGGAAAATTACATTTGAATATCCTTCATGAACATAGGTACAAAAATATTTAGCAGGGCGCCTGGGTGGCTCAGTTGGTTAAGTGACTGCCTTCAGCTCAGGTCATGATCCCGGAATCCCGAGATTGAGTCCCGCATCGGGCTCCCAGCTCCATGGGGAGTCTGCTTCTCCCTCTGACCTTCTCCCCTCTCATGCTGCCTCTGGCTCGCTCTCTCCCAAATAAATAAAGAAAATCTTTTAAAAAAAATATTTAGCAAGATATTAGCAAATTGAATCTAGCATGACCACGTAGGGTTTATCTCAGGAATTCAAGGCTGGTTTAATATTCAAAAATCAGTCAATATCCTTTACCATATTAACATATTGGAAGACTCAATATTGTTAAGATGATAATTCTTCCCAAATTATTTAGTAGTTCAACAGTATATCAATCATAATCCCCAAATTGATAAGCTGTTCTAAAATTTGCATGGAAATGCAAAGGATCTGGAACAGAGGTCATAAACCATGGCCTGCAGACGAGCCACACTTTTGTATATTAACTTTCATTGGGACACAGCCGTACCCAATAAAAACAAATACTCATTTGTTTGTTTCAACTACAGCTACTTTTATGCTGTAATAGCAATGATGAGTAGTTAAGGCAGACACCCTCTGGCCCTTTGACCCTAGATAAAAGTTTGCTGACCCTTCACCTAGAATACCCAAAGCGATATTGAAAAAGAAAAGTGAATAAAAGAACTTATAGCACCTGACTCTAAGAGTCACTATAGAGCTATAGTAATTAAGGCAGTGTGGTGCATAAGAATTGACAAGAAGATTGGTAGAGAAAAATAGAGGGCCCAGAAATAGGCGTACAATTACATGGTCATTTGATTTTTGACGAAGATGCCAAAGCAATTGATGAGGGGGAGAAATCTTTTCAACAAATGGTGCTGGAACAAATATGTATCCCCATGGAAAAAAATGAACCTCAACCCTTACCTCATACCAAATACAAAAATCAATTTAAGATGGATCATACACTTAAACATAATAGCTAAAACGATTAGAGGAAACTATAGGAGAGTCTTCTTGACTTAGGGGTAGACAGGTCATAGAAAATAACAGGTACAAGAGAAAAAAGTAGATGTTAAGTTTTATCACAATGTAAATCCTAAAAAGACATCATGCAAAAAACGAATAATCAAGCCACAGATTATATATCTGACAAAAGATTGGTACCCCAAATATATAAAGAGCTCCTACAACTCAATAATAAAATGGCAAACAATCCAATTTAAACATGGAGAAAGATTTGAACACACAGTTCATAGTTATGTGAATGTAGCCATTTGTACATCAAAAAAATATTTAACATCATGGGTCATCAAGAAAATGTAGTTTAAACCACAAGAAGATACCATTCCATTCCCACCAGAATGGATCAGTTTTAAAAGACTGACAACACAGATATTAGTGAGATGTCAGGAACACTCATATATTACTGGAGTGACTATAAATATATATTCACTCTGGAAAAGTTCTCACAGTTTTTATGAAACCAAACATTCAACTACCTTATTGTGCCAGCAGTTTCCCTCCTAGGTATTTATGCAAAGGAAATGAAAATATATGTTCACAAAAAAGAATTCTACATGAATGTTATTAGGAGCGCTATTCATAACATCCCCAAACTAGAAAAGTCTCAGGTGTCTATGACTAGAAGAACGATTGGACAAACCAAACAAATGATGCTATAGTCATCTGGTGTAGTCCTACTCAGCAATGAAAAGCAATAAACTGCAGATAGAAATAACGGCATGGGTGAATCTCAGGAATACTTTGCTGAACAAAAGCCATACACAGAAGTGTATATACCGTGTGATTCCATTGATGTGAAGTAATAGAACAGGCTTAATTGCTCTATGGCGAAAAAAAATCAAACAGCGATTGCCTTTGGGGTGGTGAGGTCAAAGATTAACTAGGAAGAATGACGCAGGAACTTTCTAGGGTGAAAGTAACATTCTGTATCTTGATAAGTTTGTGGACACGGTGCATACTTTTGTCAAAGCTCACTGAATGTACATTAAGATGTGTGCCATTCATTTTATATGATTATTTTTACTTTTTACTGTATATAAATTTTAAATTAAAACCTATAAACAAATACTGTACTCTAGCTAGTAACATACCTTCTAAAGTATTTAGGGGAACTTTAGTTGAAGTCTGTAAATTTATTTTGAATTGCATCCAAAATAGAAAGTGAATTTATGAATGGAAAGAGAGAAATAGTTGGATAGATATGCAATAAAGCAATTTTACTAAAATGTTAATGTTAGAACCTAGGCAGTAAGTATTTGGGTATTTATTATGAAATTCTTTCAACTTTTCTTTATGTTTAATTTTCTCATAATAAAGTTTTTGGGAAAATGTAGAACTGTAGCGTGGACATACGGATCTTAAAAATATCATGGAAATATAAGATGAAATACATAATACCATGTCACTTACATAATTAAAATGCCTACATCTAGATTTAAGGGTAGAAGTTCAGACAAAATGATATATAGTAAACACATTAGAACAGTTGCCTTTTGGGGAAAGGACAGTGAGTGGGCTTTAGGGATGATGGGATGGGTGCCAGATGGGTGTTGGGTAGAGAGGCCTTGTGTGGACAAGTGATGGTAATGGGGAGAGAGCGGGGAGGTAGATGGGTGGATGGAAAATCATTAAACTTTGTCAAATCTTAGCCTCACCAGTTACGATGCCATTTTAGACACCTTGTTTAACATTCTTCAGTCTCACTTTTCACATCTACAAAATGGGCATTGTGTTCTCTACCTCACAGAGTTGCGAGCCTTAACACTAGAGAGTGTCCAGGAAGTTCCTAGCACAGCCCTTCATCTCCGGCAGACATTCAGCAAAGGTCTATTCTTCTTTTCTTTCCATTTATCTAAATCTTTGGCGACCTTCAAAGGGCTTACCTTTTCTTTCTCTCTCTCTTTTTTTTAAGATTTTATTGATTTATTTGACACACACACACACAGAGAGCACGAGCAGGGGAGCAGTAGGCAGAGGGAGAGGGAGAACGGAGCAGGGATCCCGACGCAGGACCCTGGGATCATGACCTGAGCCAAAGGCAGACGCTTAACCAGTTGAGCCCCCCAAGGCTCTGCAGAGGCCTGGCTTTTCTAACTCGACAAACACCATGCCTCTTCTCCCTGTTCTCCAAAGACCATCAGCTCTTGTAACCCATTCTATTCTAGCCCACTTTGTCTCATACATGCAGCGTTGCTTTGCGTGTATTTCCCTCATCTCCTCCAATAACCGTCCGTAGCTTCTCGAGGGCTCAGGGTGTAGCTTGAGTGACCCTCCGCCCACCGGTCACCCAGCGCTGTCGTGTGTAGTTATTCGTGTGCCTCTCCCTTGACCAGCAGCTCCAGGAAGCCGGAGATGGTATCTGTAGGACTCTATTTTGTTTCCATGTAGAAAGGACGCAGCAAATATTGGATGAATGAGTGAATGACGAGATCACCAGCTTTCAGTGCTCTTCTCACTCAGCACATTGATTTATCATTGCTTTCGCCCACTGCCAGACTGGCTGAACTTGTCTAGACACACAGATGCGATGGTGTCAGCCCAGCCCAGCCCTCCTGCGAGCTATCACTCCGGAAACAGTGGACTCAGACAGGGACCCTCTCTTTGCTGTGGGTGCTCTTTCAGATTTTCTGTTAAACTATTGATAACATTTTAAGCTCGAAGTCGATCTTAGAGTTTATGTAGTTAAACCCTCAACCACTAAAAGTCAGATGAAAGGATCTGGGTCTTCGAAGGCAATCGGCATTGGTCAGACAGATGGCCTTCCTAGAGGAGGAGTGTCTTAGGCAGAGATCGCTGGTAGGACGTGATGTGTGTTGTCTAGAGAGGGTGGAACATTCCGAGGGTATAGAGTGACATGAGCTGGGGCTTGGTGATGGCAGCAGACATGTGTTGGAGGGGAGCCCGCAGTGGGGTGTTGGCTGCTTCCCAGGATTATCACATGACATAAAGGGGACAAGATGGCGAGTACATGAGCTGGAAGCCATCACCATCCCCTCTCTGCTCTATTCTTTGCAATGGCCTTATCTCATCCTTGACTTGGTCCTTACCTCCTTTCCTTTTGTCTGGGCCAAAGACAGGCTCAAACCCTGATTATAAAATGAAATCCAAATGACACACTTGGAACCCTATATTTCAGCCCGGAAATGTTGGTTTTGCGTTGTGTCTGGTGCAGAAAACAGCCAATGAGATGGTCTGACACCCAGGAGAGTCCTTTGGCAACTGCTTCAGCCTAATATTTCCATGTCTTCAAATCAATCCAAACTACTTATTAGGAAGCCTTGTTTCGGCGAGCGGTCTGCTGCATGTGGGACCGTCCTGGGATTGCCACAGCCTTCCCTTTGGTCCATCTCATCATGCCCTCTTCATTTCTGCCTTCACCACAGTTCTGGACCCTGGAAGACAGCTGAGGAAGCCAGCCTCTTTCTTTTCCCCTTCGGGAGGGCCAGATATGCGTATGTGCATCTTCTCCCCCTAAAGAAGTCCCTATGTTATTTTCCTGACCCAGATCATCCCCTTTGGGTAAATGTTCCAGGGGTTTGTTTAAGCCTTCATTTGGCTAACAAGCATCAAGATTACATTTACATTTAAAAGAAGAATTATTTAACGTATTCTGAAAACCTTAAAAGCAAAAATGTCCATCAATAGGCATGACTCTTTGCTCCAAATGATACCACAGAGCACTTTCTTTGGGTAGAAACAATTTTTCCAGAAGAGCTTGTTGCTTTTTTCCCCAGGACTTCTTGACCTGCCTTCCTTTTCTTCTCTCTAATCATTAAAAAGGAAAAAAAAAAAAAAAAATACATGTATCTGCCTCAGCTCTGACTTTCTAGGATCCCGGGCCCCTGAAATATGTGCGGCCAAGGGCGGGTGATGAGTGCAACCCCTTAGGGTTAAGCAGGGAGAGACTATAGGTTAGGGTCTTAGGGATTGTGTTTAATGGGCAATAGCCTTTCTCCACTTAACACTGCTTCACAATTTATGCAATAAAAACAGCTCAGGAGCCATCCAAGCTGTTATTACCCTTGCCCTTCGAATTGGGATTTTCTGGTATTCCATCCCGAGCCTTAATGATGCGGGTTATTGCAATTTGTTGCCTCTTGTGATACATGTAGTAAATCTTAGATTCAGAGGTAGTAATTCTCAAGTCTATCCTATTTTGAATGGGAGCTACTTTTCTTACTTGATTTTGCAGCAGCCACTATCGAGTTTTGCTTCTTTAAGGTTAAAAAAAAAAAAAAAATCCGAAAAAAACAAAACAAAAAACCAAACAGATCACCGGCAGAATAATTTGGATCCATGTAGATGCTGGGCAGATGCCCAGTGGGAGAAGAGAGGCCACCCCGATCTGGAGGGACGGTGGGTAAAGCCTCTGCCTCCCCCGCCTCGCTCCAGCCTGGCTCTGAAGCCCGACACAACAGGAGCCATGTCCTTTCTTTGTGTCCCACATGCCTATACCTCCACCCGGCTACGCAGGCAGCCTTTCTAGCACCAACAGCTTTTACTCCTGCTCCTACCCTGCTGTAAACCTAGAAACAAATATTTAGCTGGCTGTGGAGTGCCATCTACATGAGTGCTCTCCCTCTGGGGGTCTGCCGCACACACTGCGCCTGGCTGGTCCTTTCGCGTCGCCCAGGACATATAATATATTTACGTCCCGCGTAACCATAGAAACCTGTTGTGTCGGAGAAGACTTTATGATTTTGCTGCTCTCCGGAAAGAGATGAATAAAGCCACAGGGCAACCTGCCACCTCTTGTTTAGTTACTTTGTAATCGTTTAGCAATTAAGACTGCAGAACATATTTACTATAATTTTCACATCTGTAGACATTTTATAGAGTATTGAATATACATAAGGAAATAAAAGCACTTGAGACATTATTTTAGAAGCCCCGGAACCAACTCAATTTTTTTTTTTGGTATTACTTACAAATTTGTACTTCATTAATTATTCTTGAAAATGGCTGGTCATTTTTTTTTCCCCCTTTTCTGTGGTGGAGCTTCCTTTAGGGAATCCTTGGCATAAGGAATGCATACATTTTGTTGGGCCCACTATACAAAAAGGGCTGTAAGAACACCAGTTTGGGAGTTGGGAAGAGCTGGATGTAAAGCCCAGTTTAAATCTGAGCTCTTCCACTGACTGACTGGGCTTCCTTGGGGAAATGATCGAGTCTCGCAGAGCTTTTAACAAAATGCTCTATGAAACGGGAATAATTATATCTCTCTTGATGGATCGCCGTGATGAAAGTAATAATATAGGGACAATACCCGGTGCCTGAGAGAGGGTCACTATGTGGCACTATTATCATTTCTCTTATTCTTACCTTTCATTTCTTTAATCTAATGTGGAAGGTGCCACAAGTAGATTCTGATGCTTGCCAAAGCTTGTTTTGTGTAGCATATATATGGTACTTCATACTTATCAAAGGCTTTACAAATATTTATTAATTATAAAACCCCCAAGGGAGTGGAGGAATACAAATTCCATCTCTTTTCCAATTAATTCTGCACCTTTCCATTTGGCAAATACGTGTGTTTCAGCGCTTTTAATAGAGCAAGGAACCCCCTTGGCTCTTTTGTCTATGCTTTGGATTGTTTAAAGGAATTATCCAGGATGTCTTGGAAGCTCCTATTTGGCTGCTGGATGACTTGGGCGACCCCTGCTGGCCGGCAGCAAAATCAGGAATGCCCACCCAGCCGCAGGCTGCACCCTCACCCTCGGCCCCTGTGTAGATTAGCTGTGGACCTCGTGGGCTCTGGGCGTAGGGTATAATCAGGGCTGCGAAGGCATGGAGTTTACTCTTATTGTTATTATTTGCTCTATTATTGTTATTTAAATGGAGGTATTAGAATGCAGGGGACGTTTCCCACCAGCTAATAACCATTTAAGTTGCATTTGGGGGCTTTCACGACTTGACAACAGCTTTTCAAAATCTTGAGCTGTTAAACCTCCTGCCGGGTTAATGTGGCAGAAAAAGACAAGAACGACACCAGCCAGCGGCTTTTTGTACAGTGCTGTACCGCGAGCATCTGGAATAGAGAAGAGGAAATGGATCCTTTTAGAAAATCCAATTAGAGAGAGAAGGAAATATGCTTTGCTGAGAAGTGGGGGGGTGTGGGGGGCAGGTTCTTCCCCAGAGGTAGAAGGCTTCACTATTAACAAAGGAAAACCCCGCATTACTTTGACTGGTTTCAGAAAACCAGGGTTTCTGGATGTCTCCTCAGGAAAACCCTGCCCGGTGAGCCAGGGAGCTGTTTCTGCCCAAAGTCCCATCTAAACAACAACAGATAGAGGACTATTCAAAAACAGCACAGAGGTGGAGAAATCAAAGACTTGCCCTGATTCCTCTCAGAAGCACCGGAGCCGCTTTGCCCCCTTGCCTCTAGTTTTTCCATTTTAATTAAACAGTCTTACAAGAGAGCTAGGGGCTCAGGAGTGATTTTCGGAGTCACCCCTGGCTTGTAGGGCCTACACCTCAGGTGAAAATAACTCCCCTCCTCTCAGCCTTCTTAGCACATCGTTCCACATCGGCTCGCTCAGTCAAGAGGTCTCACACCTAACAGATTCCGTCTGGTCGCTCCGGTGACCTTATTTGTATAGAAATTTTAAATATGTGCCATTCGCTGGTAAATAAAACTGCCACACAGCCCTTCTAGTTTTCCTCTTTAAGCGGATCACCTTGGATCGGAATATGCATTTTCATTATGCTGTATTAGGGCCGATTGCATTTGTAAGGACTCGTTGAGAGCACTAGCCGGTCACCTCTGGTCACCTCACTCCGACGGACTCCCCTTACCAGCAGAGACAATAGGAACTTTGCTATAATATTCTCATTATCCTAAACCCTCGTCTCTTTTTCATTTGTTCAAGGGGTCATTTGGCTTGTAACTTGTATTAATGCCCTTGTAGGAAACCTAAATCTTTAAACACTGACCCCACATCTTTAAACACTTTCTCTGCTTAACGGCTAGTAAAAGGTGTGCCCTGACTCCACACTCTACCTTCATGCTGCTCAAGCCCCTCTCTGTATAAATGCTTCTAAATAGCATGTAGTGTGTATGTCACATAACACAAATGTTCCTCCCAGAGACCTTCTTGGGTCTTAGTATTCAGGGGAAATGGACCTCATGGTGATCTTCGAAGACCATTTTCCCTTATAATAGCCTGTTTTCCACGAGAACATAGAATCAAATGAAATTAAAAAGCATGCATAGCATATAGGAGCTCCTGCTGCGGCTAAGAGGGCTGAGCTAATGGAACCACTTCCGTGCACTTTGGGCTTCTCAGGCCCTGAGTGCCTTTAGAAAATGTGTCTCTGGGTCAGGCAGCTTCTGAGTCCCTGGAGGCTGAATTGCTGTGTCGGAAGACTCAGGCCTGAACTCCAGCTCACCTGGCTCCCGGGCCCACTTTTGCTACTTATTAACAGTAGGGCCTTGGGCAAGTACCTGAAATTCGGAGTCTCTGGAAATATTTTTAACAAGGAAAAAATCTACCTCCCAGCTATGCTACAAGGATTAACGCTAGCAGGACCCGGGACTTGGCTATTTGCTTCAGCTGCTATTAGGACCATGTCTCGGATTTGGAACCGAGGGCCCTACAGATGAGAATGAGTACCTGATTTCAGATGCCCAGGAGAAGGGCCCAGAGCCACTCACCTGTTGGAAGCTTTGTCTGCACGCTCCTTCGCTTCCCCTCACAGGGCATGCCTCACGAAACACACCTCCCCCCGCATCCGGCTCTCCTGTGACACTGTCGCCTCACACGGTAGCATGCTCGCACACACCACTCACACAACATACACGTTACACACACATTCGTCTCATGTTCTTCCTACCGCTGCCGGACGGATGCCCGTTTCACCCGTGCCCGTTTCACCCGTGCGTACGTGCGTACGCGTCCACACGCCCTGTGATGAAGCGAAGCAGCGCCATCCGGAGCCCTCAGGCAGTCCGCAGCCAGGGTGGGGAAAGAACGGCTAAGGCCTGTTTTAGAAAGTGCTGTGGGTTTGGGACCATCCTCCAAGGGCACAGGGTCTTCTGGTGCTCTAGAAATTTTGCCCAAAATCCAACCCTGCTTTAAAAAAAAAAAAAAAAAAAATCTCTAACAGTTCCTCCTTTCTCTGGTCACCTCACTGGAAGAAAGTTTAAGATTGTAGGAAGGAAATGGAAGAAAGGCATTTTATGATC
>CM052808.1:18279631-18295544 GCA_028533885.1 Nasua narica | reverse complement strand
AGTCCCATGTCGGGCTCCCTGCTCAGCGGCGAGTCTGCATCTCCTTCTGCCTCTGCCCCTCCCTCCACTTGTGCTCATGCACACATGCTCTCTCTCTCTCAAATAAATAAATCTTTTTTTAAAAAAAGTTTGCTTAAACCAAAAAGAGGAGGAGCTTATAATAAGGTCATAGAGATGAGAGTCCCCTGAAATCCAAGGCAGGCGTGGAACAGGAAAGGAAAGCCTGGACTGCCGGGACAGGCTAGTTCTCTTCGATGCTCAGCCACTTCCTTCACGGGCACATCCTGCTACAGACATCCGGTTTGCGATTAGAGGTACAACGCGCTCCTTGCTCCGGGTCCCAGAGTGGGAACACAGCCACTCTGAGCAGCCCCTGTGCTCTCACACGGCCTGCAGAGCTAGCCACAGGAAGTCACGCTCTGATCGCCCTGAAGTCCAATGCATACATTTTGGGGCAGGGAATCTGACTGACCTAGCTTCAGATAGGTGTCTGCCTCTGGTCCAGTCAGCACTTGGTGGGGGGGGGGGGGGTCCCTGGAGATAAACTTGGCACTGGAAACTCTCACTCCTGTGGCCCTGTGAATCAGAGAGGCAATTTCTAGAATAGAATCTTCATGATCAGGGCAGATGCCCCAACACCTTCCCTCCTCCTAATGGTATAGCCCGTTCTCCTGCTTTGAAGCCTCACATCTCTCCTCCTGGGTTTTTCTCTTCCAAGAGACAATGCATGGAGCAGGGTGCTTTTTCTCCAGCTTCCCCTTTCCTTGTTGTCCCTAAAAGTAAGCCAAGGCTCCTTTCATCTTAAAGTTCGCTTATAATCTTCATGAAAACATGGACGGGATCTGGTAAGTATTCACATGGGAAGGATTTCAAAGGTCTCAGAAATCTTGAGTTCCCAAAGTCCCAGGTCTTTTGTTTCTGGGATTCTTGCTTGCTAAGTGGCTTCTGGGAGAAATAGGTCTTTTCAGCTGTTGGTGGGCTGGCCAGGTGAAGCCCCCCAAATGCCCCTATGACCGGACTTCTGTGCATCTTTTCATATCTCTGAGACCTTCTCGCCTGGTAGGCCCTGCGGTTCTATAAAGTGGGTGCTGCCAGCCAGACCTGGCCTCTTGTAACCAGGAGGCCCCACACAATAGTATGCAGTGGCGCCAAATAAAGTAACTCTCGCTCCCTCGGGCTGTGTTAATTATAGAGCGGCCTTCGCTTTGAGAAAAGGGGGATTTTCCTGCCCCTGATGTGATTTCCTAGGGCTCCTGGCATGGGAGCCGCCTCCCCACCCCGTGCCCCAGAAACTGAAGATGGGGCTTTGCACCCACTGTTTCTGGCTTCAGGGTTGCAAGTGGTCAGTCTTAGGCAAGTAGCTGGTTATCAGCGCCAAAGAAGCCAAGACATGGGGTCAGGGGAAGGAGGGAAGAATGAGTTAGCAAGCAGTGTTGAGACATAAATAAAAGCGAGTCTGCGCGGAGCCCCAGGCGTATCCGTCAGAGCACTGACTGTGTACTTGGGAGGATCAGGAGGCCAGACTTACCAACGAAAATCCTCTCTGGAGCGTCTTGCCAAGCCCTGTCCCTGAGAAGGCAATGAGCTCTGGCACAGCTCTGTGGCTCTTGATTCATGGGCCATGTCCATCTCTGGGGAGAGCCACATACGAGCAGCATTCTGGAGCTGGCCGCCGGTGACGGCATGATTTTGGATCCCCACAGTGGGTGGGGGCTAGGCTTCTCGAAGGGTCCCAGGAGCAGATGCTGGCAGGTGGGCCCCCGGGGGAAGCTGCCGCCTGCCTCCTGGCCTGCCCGCCTCCCCTCTCAGCCCCTCTCCGGGCCCCGTGCTGTCATCCCACAGTCAGGCTGGCTTATACAGACTTTAACCTTTGGCCCTCATTGTTCTCTGTGACTGAGATGATCCAAACCTCCGCCATCCACCCAACTCCATGCAGGGGCCGGGGGAGGGATCCAGCCAGGACTCTGGCTGGTGGCAAGCGCCAGGTCGGGGCCTGGAGCAAGAACAGAGGCCCAGGAGTAGAAAGGGCTAAGCCTGAGCCAGAAGCCTCAGGCCTCAAAAGCCACGGGCAAGGGGAGATAGTGTGGTGACCAGGCCCAGCAGGCAGGATAGACAGGCAGGCCGAGGGTCCAAAGCCGGGTCAGCAGGACTGGGATGTGAGCAGAATGGGGAGGCAAGAGGTTTGGTGCCTCCCCGGCTTGCCAAAGCTGGGCAGCTGACTGGGTCAGGAGTGCCCTCCGCCCTCCTCCCGCCTTGCCACCTGGCTCACATCCTTCCCTCCCTCAAGGCCTTCAGGTTTCCCCTCCGCTGAACTGTGACGACTAGTTTTACCGGCATAGCCAGCACTTCTCTCCTGTTCCTTCCGTCTCACGTCGCGGCCAGCGGAAGAGTGGCCAAAATCAGGCCGTGAGTCCACGTGCTCCACGGGCTCTTTCTGTGCAACGACTGGCTGTGTACTTATCCATATTCTCGTCTTCAGTCCCTCTCTCCTCCTCCCTGTCTCCCATTACCTGCCGATGGTTCGTTCGGTCTCCCTCGGAGTGTGCACGGAGACGTGCGCCTCCCACCGCGGCATCATTTACTGCTTTGTGTTGGAGGGATTAGTGTGCCCATCTATTATCTTCTTGGAGCTTTTCAGGGGCAGAGGCTTGTGTTCACTTGGAGTAATCCCAGCCCCAGCCAAGGGCTTGGTGCACGCTGGTCACACCGTGAATGTGTTTGAGGGTTGTCTTCCTGATGACCAGACGGATCAATGTGTGGCACCAAGGTCTAGCTTACGTTTTTGACTCCCTCTTAGGACTTGGTAATAGCAGGATTTATTTTATTTTATTTCAGTTGTACCTACAGTATGTATCAGCCAGGATCAAAGCAGCCACAAGGAACCACACAGTAACTCGAACAGGGATAATTTAAGATAAAGAATTGTTAATTGGGGCGCCTGGGTGGTTCAGTTGGTTGGTCATGCAGCTCTTGGTTTCGGCTCAGGTCACCATCTCAGGGTTGTGGGATCGGCCCCGCCATGGGCTGCACGCTCAGCACAGAGCGAGCTGGGTTTTTCTCACCCTCTCCTTCTCCCCTCCCCTTTGTGCTCTCTCTCTCAATGGAAGGATGGAACAGGGGGAGGGAGAGGAAGGGAAGGAAGGAGGGAAGGAAAGAAAGAAGGAAGGAGGACATTTTTAAAAAATTGTTAACTATAACAGATACTAGAGTAAAGAGGGATTGGCTAGTGAAAGTATTCTAAAGTACACAGGAATCACAGATGTAAGGAACAGTCACTACCCTTGAGGACTGAGAAGGTGCCCAAGGAAGAGGGTCCCCACTCCCACTGAGGGCTGAGATGTGGGCGTCTCTGCAGAAGGCACTGCCGTGGCTCGCTCAGTGCCAGAGAAGTTGCCATGTGCCACACCATGGAGCTTGCTGGAAGTCCACCCTCAGGATTTGCAAAAACATACTCTCCAGGGTGCTGTGGAAAGCTTTTCCTGGGAGATGCCCCATGCCACTACAGAAACACCCGAGGGGTGGTTACCAGGGGCCATTGATGACCACGGGGGCTGGCTGCCACGTGCTGCAGAGGTGATGCTTTGGAGAAAGCCCCTCGCTGCGGGAACTGGGTCGTGGAGCAATCTCGGGTGGTGCAGGGGCCGGGTGCTCGAGAACCTGCTTGTGCAGCAGGCGCCGCACACCGGGGAAGCCAGCCACGCAGGAGGAGCCAGGCCTGGGGCACGTTGTGTGTGCTTCCAGACCCTGCTGAACAAGCACACTGGAAGCAGGAAGGCAGACCCCTTCCTCCTGACGTCTCTCCAGGGCTCCCTGCTGCCCGAGCTCCAAACTGTGCCTGCTGGCAAAGGACAAATAAGTAAAGGGCCGTGATCCAGTATTTTGGAGCAGGCAACGAAGGGTGAATGTGGAGCACAGAGGCAATGAAGGATAACAGGCACACCGTAGAAGTCCTGTTGGCCTACAGTCCAGAGAATTTCAGTCCATGTACGGGTTTGCGCAACCGCTTCCACAGTTGGGGTACAGAATGGTTGCATCATCCCAGATAACTCCATCTTTCTAGAGTCCTTCTCTGTACCTCCCTCTACCCCTAACCCCGGGCAGCCACCCATCAGTTCTCTGTCACTATAATCTTTTCTTTTGGAGAATGTTATATATATAGAATCATACAGTGCATGACCTTTTAACACTGGCTTCTTTCACTCAGTCTGAAGTTTCTGAGTCTTCCAAATTCTTGACTATAGTACCCACAGTCCATTCCTCTTTATTCCTGAGTATCCCACGGTACGGATGTACTACAGTTTGCTCATCTATTCACTCACTGAAGAACCTTTGGGTTGGTTCCAGTTTGGGGCAATTATGACCAGAACTGCTTTAAACATTCATTGATTCCCTACTTTAGGGTAAGTAGAGTAAAGAAACTCATTTCCTCTGGAGTGGAATTTCTGGGTCATATAGTAAATATATATTTCATATCATAAGAAACAACAGAGTATGTTCCAGAAAGATTACACCTTTTTGCTTCCCACCCGCAGTATGGGAGAGTTCTAGTTGCTCTATCTTGCCAGCACCTGATATCGTCAGCATTTTAAAATTTGAGCCATTCACGTAGATGTGTAGTGGTATCTCGTTGTGGTTTAATTTGCATTTCTCTTATGGCTCGTATTCTGAACATTTCTTCATGAACTTGTTTCTCATATTGTGTCATTCTTACATTCTCTTTGAAGAAGTAATTGTTCAAATCTTTTCCCATTTTTTAAATCGAGTTGTATAGTTTTCATACTGTTGAGTTTGAAAGGTCTTCGTATACATTCGGGGTACAAGACCTTTGATAGATATGTGGTTTGCAAAAATTTTCTCTGTCAGGAGCTTGTCTTCTTTTCTCAACGGTGTCTTGCATAGAGCAAAAGTTTAATTTTTCTGATATCAGTTTTATCAGTTATTTCTTTATGGATTATGTTTTTATAAAATGTCTAAGAAATCTGCCACTAACCTTAGGTCAATTTTTCGCCTATATTCTCTTCTGAAAGTTTTATGGTTTTACATTTTTACATTCATTTGGAGTTAATTTTTATGTAAGGTATGAAGTTCACAGGGCTTTATTTTTTTTATTTTATTTTTTATGTGGATACCCAGTTGTTCCCAAGCCATTTATTGAAGAGTCTCATTCCTCTGTTAAATTATCTCAGCACCTTTGTCAAAAGTTAATTGGCTGTATTTAGGTGACTCTATTTTGGGACTCTATTCTGTTTCATTGATCTACATGTCTACCTTTTCACTATTACCACACTCTCTTTGTTACTGTAGCTTTAGAGTCAGTGTTAAAATCTGACGGTGTCATTCCTTCAGCTAATTACATTTCAAAATTGTTTTATCTGCTTTAGTTCATTTGCCTTTTCATATAAATTTTAGGATCAGCTTCTCCATAGCTGTAAAAATGTCTTAAGATTTTGATTAGAATGTTGTTGAACTTATAGATAAGTTTGGGAAAAATTGCTTCTTTATTAAACTGAGTCTTAAAACATGGAATTTCTTTCCATTTATTTAGATCTTTGATTTCTTTCATCAGCATTTTGTAGTTTCAGCCTACAAATCTTATATATATATATATTTATTAGATTTATACCTAAATATTTCATTTTGGGAGCCATTATAAAGGAAGATAATTTTTTTTAATTTCAGTTTGGAATTGTTTGTTGCTAGTATGTAAAAATACAAACTTTTTGTGTATTGCTTTTATATCCTGCAACCTTGTGAAACTCAACAGCTTTAGTAGTCATTTTGTATTCCTTGGCATTTTCTACGTAGCAATCATGTCTTCTGTAGATAGACACTTTCTTTTCTTCCTTTCCAATCCATAGGCCTTGTATTTCCTCTCGCCTTTTTGCATTGATTAGGGCTTCCAATACTGTGTTGAATATGAATGATGTGGGTTGACATACTTCCCTTGTTCCTGAGGTAAGAATGACATTAGCTGCAGGCTTGTGGTAGCTGTTCTTTATCAGGTTGAAGACATTCTCTTTTACATTACTCATTTGCAAGTTTTTATCATAGTTGGTGTTGGATTTTGTCAGATGCTTCCCTGCATAAATTGATATAAATGTGTATCTTTTTCTTATTCTATTAATGTGGTAGATTATATTGACTGGTTTTTCAAATATTGACCAAGGCTTACATTCCTGGAATAGCCTATTCTCCTTTGACTATGGTATATTATTCTTTTTATATGTTGCTGAATTCTGTTTGATGTTCTTTATTGATTGGTTTTATGTTTATTTTCTATTTGATTAATGGAATATTGATCTGTAGAGTTTCTTTCCTCAAGTTATCTTTGTTTGCTTTTGGTATCAGGGTAACACAGGCCGCATAAAATGAGTTGGGAAGTGTTCTTTCCTCCAGTTCCTGGAAGTGACTGTGAAGAGTTGGCATTATTTCTTCTTTAAATGTTCAAAAGAATTTGCCATTGAAACCATCTGGACCTGGAGATGTCATTTTGGATGGTTTTCAACAATGAATATAATTCTTTAGTAGTTATGGGACTATTCAGGTTATTTACTTCCTTTTGAATGAGTTTTAGTAGTTTGCAGTTTCTGAGTACTTGGTCCATTTCATCTATCTAAGTTGTTGAATCCATTTGTGTTTGTAGTATTCCCTTATTATCCTTTTAATTTCTGTAGAGTCACTAGGTAGGTTTCCTCTTTCATTCCTGATATTGATAATTTTTTCCTTCTCTTTTTTATTCTTGGTTTGTCTGAGCAGAGGCTTATCAATTTTATTGATTTCCTTTACAGAGAACCAACTTTTTGTTTCATTGATTTTTTTTTTCAAAGATTTGTTTTACTCTTTACAGTTTCATTGATTTCTGCTTTATTATTTTATTTCCTCTGCTTGTTTTACTTTTTTTTCTAGTTCTTAAAGTACAAGTTTAGATTATTAATATCAGATCTTTTTTCTAATATAAACATTTAATGCTATAGTTATCTCTAAGATTTTATCTATATCCCACAAATTTTATGTGATATTTTAAATTTTGTTCAGTTCCAAGTATTTTTTTGTTTCCCTCGAGCTTTCTTCTTTGACAGTTATTTAGAAATCTTGTTTAGTTTCCAAGTTGTTGGAGATATTCCTGGTATCTTTATTTTCTCACTTTCAAATCTAATTCCATGGTGGGCAGAAGACATTTTGTATGCTTTCAGTTATTTTGCATGCTTTCAGTTACTTTAAATTTGTTAAGGTTTGTTTTATGACCCAGGGTATGTACTATCTTGGGGAATGTTTTATATGCATTTAACAAGAATATGTATTCTGCTTTTGTTTGGTGTAGTGTTTTCTAAATGTGAATTATACTCATTGGTTGATGATGTTGTTCAATTCTTCTATATCTTTGTCGATTTTCTGTTTACCAGTTCTGTCCCCTGCTGAGAAAGGTATATGGGAAGTCTCTGCCAATCTATCCATTTCTTTCAGTTCTGCCAGTTTTTCCATGTATTTTGAAGTGCTGTTGATAGGTGAATACACACTTAGAATCATTTTATGTCCTTGGTGAATTGGATCTTTTATCATTATGTAATGTTCCTGGTTATCCCTGGTAATTTTCTTTGCCCTTCAGTCTACTTTGATCTTAATATAACCACTCCAGTTTTGTTTTGTTTTTTTTTCCAGTTTTGTTTTGAATGGTGTCTGTATGGTATATCTTTTTGTATCCTTTTACTTTTAACTTATCTATATCATTGTATTTGAAGGCGTTTCTTGTAGAAGCATTTAATTAGCTCATTTTTAAAAAATTCCATTCTGTCAATCTTTATATTTAGACCATTTACATTTAATATAATTATTGATACCTGTCAATTTACGTATGCCATGTTAACATTTGTTTTGTTTGTTTCTCTGATTTACATTGCTCTGTTTCCACTTCCTTCTTTTGGGTTACTTGAACTTTTTTTTTAACTCCATTTTAATTTTATGTCTTTGACCATATTTCTCCTTATAGCTCTTTAATGGTTGCTCCAGAGATTATAATATACATACTTTTCACAGTCTGTAGTCTACTTACTATTGCTATTTTATTATTTCAAATGAAATATAGAAATCTTACCACCATGGGATAACCTTTCCCTCTACCTCCATCTTGCATTTGTCTTGTTGTAAAATTCCATCTTGTTGTAAAATTCCACTAAACAGTGTTAGAATAGTCTGTTATATTTACTCAGACATTTAATCTTTGTTACTTTCCCTTTTTCCCTGATGTTCTAGTTTCCTTCTGGTATCCATTCCCTTCTGTCTGAAGAAGTTCCTTTAGCAGTTGTTTTAGTGTAGGTCAGCTGCTAGTGAATTCTCTTAGTTTTTTATTAGTTATATATTACTGAATAACAAACTCCCCCAAATTTAGTGGCTTAAAACAATAAAAATTTATTATCCCACCATTTCTATGGGTCAGGAATCCTGGCATGGCTTATTTTGGTCCTCTGCCTCAGAGTTTTTCTTGAGTCGGCAATCAAAGTGTTAGTTATGGTTGAGGTCTTGTCTAAATGCTTGACTGCAGAAGAAATGACTTCCAAGCTCACATGATTATTGGCAGGATTTATTTCCTTTTATCCTGTTGGATTGAGAGTCTCGGTTTCTTGCGGCCTGCTGACCAGAGACTGCCCTGCATTACTTGCCACGTAGGCCTCCCCAATATGGCTGCTTACGTCACCTAAGGTGGACAAGCCAAGAAGGTAATAGGAGTTACAGTAATCCAGAAATTACAGTATTATATACATAATCACAGAAGTGACATCCATTTCTATGCCATATTCTGTTGGTTAGAGGTAAGTCATAGGTCCTGTCCACCCTCAGGGAGGGGATAGATTGCACAGGCATGAACAAGAGAGTATGTTTGTAATCTCTGAGAGTATGTCTGTAATCTCAGGCTGCCAATTTTCCTTCATCTGAGAATGTTTTTATTTCACCATCACTTATGAAGGATATTTTCACTGGACTGGAATTCTAGGTTGATCATCCTTTTTTCTTTTTCCAACACTTTAAAAATATATTTCCATTTCCTTCCAGGATCTGTGGTCTCTGATGAGAAATCCTGTTATTTGAATCATTATTTTCCCTATATATAATACATCTTTTGTCTCTGATTGTATTCAAGATTTTTGTCTTTATCTTTAGTTTTCTACCATTTGAATATGATGCATTTGTTCCTTGGGTTTATTCTGTTTGTGGTTCACTCAGCTTCTTGGTCTGTGCATTTATGTCTGACACCAAATTTAGGAAATTTTCATTTATTATTCCTTCAATTTTGTTCTGCTCTACATTCTTCCTTCTCTCATTCTTGGGCTCCCAATACATGAATGTTAGGTCTTTTGGTATAGAACCACATAGAACCACAAGTTCCTCAGGTTTGTTCATTTACTGAAAAAAAAAAAATCATGTTTTTCCTGCTAATCAGATTGGATAATCTCTATTGCCCTTCTGTCTTTAGATACATCGATTTTCTTCTGTCATCTGCATTCTGCTATTGAGCCCATACTGGGAGTTTTTATTTCAGTTCTTTGCTTTTAGTTCCAAATTTTTCAGTTGAATCAACATTCTAGTTCCAAAATTCATTTGCTCCTCCTTAATATCTTACAATCTTTGCTGAGATCTTCTTTCTTGCCATCTTTTCAAGAGTCTTTGCCCTTACTTGTAGCAGTTTGAAATAGCTGCTTTAGGTCTTTGTCAGAAAATTCTAACATTTGTGTCATCTTAGCATAATTCCAAAAGGCATCTGGTGATTGCCTTTTCCCATGCAAGTTGAGATTTTCCTAGTTTTTTTTTTTTTTTGCACACTGAGTATTTTGGGATTATATCCTGGACATTTTGATTTATGTTATTATGTTAAATTCAGGGTCTAGTTTGACTTCTGTGGAGGACATTGATGTTTTTGTTGAGGTGGGCAGTTGACCTAGTTAGGGTTCAGGTCATAAGCTCTGACCACATTTCAGTGTAAGTTCCGTTTTCAAAGTTCTTGCCATGCTACTGAAGTCCATCCCACAGGTGCACTCTTCATTGGTGTTCAGGAGCTGGCCCATCTTGTATTTATGTTCTCATGGTCTTCAGGGCTAGATCTACACTTATGCAGCTTAGGGGTGAATCCAGGAATTCATAAACAACATTATGTGCTTCCTTTTCTGAACTCCTCCCTCTCTGTGCTCTCACCAGTATTTTTCAGTTCTCCAGGGCTCTTGTTTTTGGTCGTCTCACCAAAAAGCTGGGGCTTCATTTACACCACCACCTCACCCACTTCTGCACCTTTCCTGCAGTGACTCTTACATCATGGACCGAGGGACATGGGGAGAAAGGAAGAGAAAAAGCAAAGGGGGTTACCCTGCCCTCGTGGGGCTACATCTGCTCTGGTTAGACCCAAAGTCTCCTTACCCTCAGAGTTTAGACTCCTTCTGACCCTCGCTATTGCTGTCACTGCCACTACCGACTCAGGATTGTTTGTGGCCTAGAACATGGGGACAGTGATGAGAGAAAAAGAGAGACGGGGGCTTTTCTCTCTTCTCTCTGAGTAAGAAATATGGGGCTTCTCTTGGAGCTTTGTCTGTTCGCACCGATGCCCATTTCTGCATTTGGGGCTGTATGGAGACCTGGGGGATTGCAGAGGGGGGAAGAACATGAAGCTCACTACTGATTTGGTGGCACTTCAAATTCTGGTCTCCTTCCCCACTTTGCCTGATATTATTTACTTTTCGCATCCCTCACAGCGCTGCCTCATGCGGGCCATCCCCATCCAGGGTTTAGAGTTATAGCCAGCAGGAGGGCCGGGGTGGAATGTGCCTACTCCCTTTTACCTGGAGCCCGAACCCCGTATTATTTTATAAAAAATACTTAGTAACAGTTGTTGAGTGAAGAAATGAACGAGACATCAGACAGTTGGTCTTGACCCCTCCCCTGAGCCCCAGACCTGGGTATCTGTAGTCTCTAGGCCTTCGGGAAGGAAGTGTCTACATAACTGAATCAGCAGCTGCATACTTGGCATTGCCAGCTAGACTTCTCGTCTGCGTGCTCAGTATGTCCAAACCCAACCCTTCCTCTTCCACGTAAGACCACCTTCTGCGTTCAATTTCTCACTTTGCCACCTGTTGCCCATCTGCCATATTTTAACTGCCACTTGTCCCTTCGGTGAGTTTCCCAGGCACATTTCTCTTCCCAGTAATATTTCTCCTGTCAGTTCCCACTCGTCCACTCTCAGCCTTGCCAGCCTAGTTCATATGTCCCGACTAATAGGACAGCTGACGCAACCCAGGACAAGTCAGACCCATGTTGGTGACAACAGAGAATAAGAAGTGGGGAGGAGGGGCGCCTGGGTGGCTCAGGCAGTTGAATGTCTGCCTTCGGCTCAGGTCATGATCCCATGGTCCTGGGATTGAGCCGTATCTCGGTCTCCCTGATCAGCAGGGAGCCTTCTTCTCCCTCTCCCTTTGCTCCTCCCCCCTGCTCGTGCTCTTTCTCTCTGTCTCTCTTGAATAAATAAATCTTAAAAAAAAAAAAAAAGTGGGGAGGAATCAGAGCTTGCCTCTGGGCCCTCCGGGCTGCTTCTGAGCAGGTGCTGGTAATAGCCACCCAACCGTCGCACATTCTCCCCTCCGCCGAAAAGCGGCCTTGAGCCTGTCACCCCATGTTCAAGAGGTCCGGGCTGACAGTTCTCAACCGCCTGCTAAGTTCCAAGCCTTCCATCATGACTCCTCCCCCCTCCCACTCATACCCTCTACTCCAGCTCAACCGGGCTATTCCCTTGGCCCCAAAGAGCCCCCACACTGCCTTCTCTCCACGCCTTTGCTCATCCCATTCCCTCTGCCTGGAAGCACCCTTCCTCCCCCCCCCCCCCAAGTCTCTACCTATCAAAGTTGTATTCTTCAGGATACCTCTCAGATGCAGCGAATTCCGGGAAAGCCTTGATACCCTCCCTATCTTGGTGGTCGGCCGGTGCGCTCCTGCTACTACCCCTTAATCCTTCTTAGCCAGTAGCCACTAGTCATACTAGCTTGTAAGTGCCTTGAAGGCAGGTGTAGTGTGACCCTCGTCTGTGTAGCCTCTGCAATCCTTGCACGTAGGTCCTGCTCCGTAATCATTGTGGAGTCAAGGCGGGTGGAATCAGACCAGGTAGTGTGCCATCTCTGGAAAGTCTCTCAAAGACGTGGGGGTGGGGGTGGTGATCGTGATACAAAGGCGCTCTTGGGGTCCCTGCTGCAGAGATGAGGCTTGTGTTGGTAAATGGAAGATTCCTTTGTCTGTGACATCGCCTGTTTGTTTCCCCTCCTCCCGTGTTAATAATCTGAAGGGTCAAAAAATAGGAAGCAACCCCACTAAGCATGAGATTCCCAGGGCTGTGTCTGCGGCTGACAGCAAGAGTGGGACTGCCAGATAATGGAGGCTGATACCGGTTCCAGCCAATTCTTCTCCCCTTTGCCAAGCGCTGAATGACAAGCAGCCTTCTCAGCTCCAAGCCGGCAGTCGCATTCAGATGATGAATGTGTCCCTGGACGGAGGAGCTTGTTGAGTGATATTTACCAGGGTCTCTGTGAAGGGCCCTGAGCCCCCCAGGGAGCATTTCAAACCTTCAGCCGCTCGCCTGTGCAGCTGCCGCCCGTGGGGCCGAGAGAGGAATTAAACCTCATCCCCTGCTCTCCAGCAGGATGGAAGCCACGGTGATTTGTTGAGGGGCTCCGATGCTTCCCAGTTTCTCTGGCTTCCTGTATTCACCCCTTCCCCCACCTGGTCAAACCGCAGCTGGGGGGGGGACTTGCAAGCGTGACAAGCTTAGAGCCCTGGGGCGGGGGCGGGGGAGAGGACGGGTGGGGAGGTCAGTGCCAGAGACCTGGGTTCAGGCGTAGCTTTACCTCTTGGTGCCCTTTGGCCACATTCCTTGGCTTCTCTAAACCTTAGTCCCAGAAGATGGAGACAGTAAGAGCTACCTGGCAGGCAATAAAATAAAAGTACTTTGCATATTATAAGAGGCTCTGCAGTCATTCATTCTGCAGTCATTCATTCATTCACTAATTTCTTGCAGCGTCCTTCCCGCATGCCAGGCTCCGTGCTGGCTTTGAGCTGCTATTCTGACTGCGGGGGGCGGGAAAGAAAAGCAGGCTAATGGCTTCACCAGCGCTTATCGCGATCCCGCGATCCCGGGGTGAAGGTGAATAGCTGGGCCAGAAATCAGATCTCAGGGCTTTCTCTGGAGACCGCGCCTCTTCTGACACCTTTAGGGCTTCCGCGCTTGGGAATCTTTCCCGTTGGCTGGGGCTTTGCTTGACCTTCTGTGAAGAACATGGCTGAGTCGGGGCTCTGGGGTCTAATTAGCAAGCGTGTTAGTCTAGGTTCTCCAGAGACATAGAACCATGTGCGCACACATGTGCGTGCACACGCACACCCACACACAGGTTTGTTATGAGCAGTTGGCTCACATGGTTATGAAGGCTGAGAAGTCCCAGGATCCGCGCAGCTGGCAAGCTCGGGACCCAGGAGAGCCAATGGTGTGAGTTCCGGGCTGAGTTCAAGTCTGAAGGCACGAGAAGACCCATATCCCAGCTCGAAGACAGGCAGGTAGAGATGGAATTCTCTCTTATTCAGCCTCTTTGTGCTGTTCAGGCGCTCAGGGGACTGGACGGGGCCCGCTCACATGGGGGAGGGCGGTCCGCCTCCCTCAGTCTTCAGATTCAGATGTTACTGCCATCCAGCGACACCCTCCAGTACGCAGAATAACGTCTGACCCCTGGCCGGTCACCTGGGATCCGGTCAGGCTGGCCCGTCGCACGGAGCATCCACACAGAGCCGTCGAATTCTTCAGGCAGCTTCTCCCGCTGTGTATCATTTGGCTCCTGGTGAGGGGCTTGTTCCCCTTCCTGCTGTGACCGTCCGACGTCCCCGGCTCACCAGCCTGCCTGTTTGAAGCAGGTCACGTTCAGGCGACACCCACCTCCTGCTACGCAGAGCCCGTTCCCTCCGGGCGACAGCAAGTCCGTCCCTCTCCACATCCCACATCCTCAGCAGTGCGAGGTTTGCGGGCAGAGTCCTTGTTCTCCCTCCGGGGCCCTGGTGCCCTCCCCTCTTCCACACTTGTTCTCGGTCAGCGGGAAGCTGGGCACGGTCAGCAGTGAGGGCTGAGAGGGGTCTGTGGCCTGGATGTCACTCAGCCTTTCCACGAGGTCTGAGTGTGAGCATCATGCCGAGGGGCGGCCCGGCCCGGTGTGGGCGGCCACAGGTGGGCAGCACCCCTCTCCGACACTGCACGGCCACAGGGCGCCCGTTGGGCCACAAGGGCTTGGCTTCCACAGTTAACAAGCCTTTTGTCATTTTAATCACGCTGCTGGATCAAGGTGCTCCTGGGTATTTCTGTTTATTTAAAACCCATCATAGATGTTCTATTATACGCTGTCATAGGGGAAATATGAATTTATTAATCTGAAATTTATAGCATCCTCCTGGTGAGCTTGGAAGATGGGCTCCGATCAGCAAGGCTTCTCCAGCCCACATTTCAAACAGCATCCTCTGTGCCTGGCGTTGTCGCCATTCGTATGCATATCTTGGGTGGCAGTTGTGTTCCCGAGGCCCGGCATGGTGCCTGGCCCTTGCTAGGGGCTTAGTTAACTGTTTCTGAAATGGGCCGGACAGGAATGTGCGCTGGGAAGAGTGCACGCTGCCACACTCGCCTGAGCTCTGCTCTGGGAAGGGCACCCAGTCAGCCTACCAGGCTGCTTGTTCGGCGTGGTGAGCACCTACTGTGTGTCTTTACCTGCGACGCTGGGTGTAACCCTGCTTCAGGCACTGCGCCGACCGTAGGGGCTTCACAGCCGAGTGGGGGCGACCACCAGAAACAGCCAACCAGACTGCGTCTTGAGAAGCACTAGACGGAGGAGGGAGGAGGCCGCAGGGCCACCAAGGAGGGCACGGGCGACGCGGGCCCCAGGGAGTCGCTCAGTAGCGAGAATTTGCAGGGTGGTGGCGGGGTGGCCCCGGACCTCAGGGCAGACTCCGGGGCTGAGCGCTTCCCCTCTCCCACCAGCTCACTCTGCGGTTTTCCTTGCAGGGCCTGTGCCAGCAGTGAGACGGAGAGCGAAGCCGGAGACATCATGGACCAGCAGTTCGAAGAGATGAACAACAAGCTCAACTCCGTTACCGACCCGACCGGCTTTCTGCGGATGGTTCGCCGGAACAACCTCTTCAACAGGTGCGTGCCGGCTCGGTCTCCCGGGCCGGGGGTGGGATTCCGTGCTTCCGGCTCCCGCTCCTCCAGCCGCCGGGGCTTCCGGCCAGGAATCGGCAGGAGCGAGTGTGACGCGTCCACAGCCCCACGCTCCCCAGGGCCTCGGCGCCACGGCCGCACCTCTGGGTCGTGAGAAAAGAGTGACAGGCTTGATGTGACCATCCGTGTTCGTCTGGCACGGGAGGTCTGGGGACCAGCTGGCCGCCTCTTCATGGGCCCGAGAGCCGCCTTCCCAGACAGCAGGCAGGGGCCCAGCAGAGCGGTTGCACCTGCTCCTTTGTGACGTGGCCGAACACCCGAGACTGAGAGAGGCCCAGGAGAGTAGGGGTGCCGGCCTTCCTGGAGGGAGCACTTGTCCAGACCCAAGCCCACCCATCCACCCCGAGACCCAGTCTCCCTGTGACTTAAGGGAGTAAGGCTGCATGGCTTTAAGAGGAGTCAAAATCGAAATTGCGAACTAGAACATTCCTATAGCCTTTTATGAGGGGTCATAGCTGAGCGGCATCCAGATAAAGGGGGGCAGGCCATTGGGGTTGAGGGGCACCTGTCCCGCTTTCATTTGGTCGCCTGGCCACAGCCCTAGCGTCACATTTAGAACGTTCCAGAAGAACGTCCCAGGTGCTCAGGTCTTGGGCCTTGACTTGGAAGGACAGCAGGTGGAGCCTGGAACACAGGAGG
>CM052808.1:18258370-18279131 GCA_028533885.1 Nasua narica | reverse complement strand
GGGGGCCGACCTGCCAGGCCTCCGCAGGGTCCCTGCTGCTTATGCCCAGATCAGAGGGTGAACCCCGCCTGAAACGGAGTAGCCGCTGGGGGGGCAGAGCAGTGAACACAAGGTCAACTCTAATGCAAGATACTGCCTAGCAGGGTCTACGCACGGGCTTTCTTTCAGGGGAATTAGCTCCTATTCAAGAGTCAGGAGGATTCTAACTAACTCTCAGCCTCACGGAGGCCCTTCCCAGCTTGGCCTCAGAGCTCCCGATCTTCCTGCCGGCCAGTGAGGGTTCCTGCTCTGGAACAAGGGGCAGGAGGGACACAGTGAACCCCGGGGTGACCGCTCTGTGGGGGAGGGCTTCTGGTTGGCATAGCAGCCCTGAAGGTCACGGAACGATTCTCTCTGGTCGTCTCGTAGTGTAAGAGCTTGAAAAAACAACATACCTCATTTTTATTGATCAGATTTCATTGTAAATGGAAATATTTCTGGGCGGAAACAAAGCTACTCTGTCTGGGATTAGCCTGAGAAAATCTGAATGGTGCCCGGAGCCTCCCACCGACCCGGGGTATTTCCAGCCTGGCTTGGGAGCCTGGCCCGGTGACATGCCCCAGCTTGAGTTCCTGCTCATTTGGCAACGAGCATGTTACGTCTCCTTGTTGCCGAGAATCAGGAAGGCACTTCTAGAACATGGCATATCAACACATCCTGAACCCAAGGGGGCTGGAAGCCTGTGCTCTACCAAAAGAGGACAGTAGAATCACATTTGCAGGGCAAGGCTGAGTCCAGAAAGCCAGCTGCTTAATTTCTTGCGTTCGGGGCATCACGGGGGGGGGGGGTTGCTGCCGACTCTCCCACCAGGCCACGGGCAGATGTCCGGGCTGCCCCCAGGGGCCGGCCCGTGGCGGGCGATTTCTCGAGTCGCTCTGGAACCGTGGCCCTGGTGCCCTCTGTGCCCCCTCCCCACTCGAGCCCTGCCTGCCCTGCTCGTCTCCTGACAGGGGAGGGAGGGCCTGGCCGCCCCCGCCCCGTCTGGCCTGCTGTGGCTGTTTTCCTGCGCGTCCCTGCTGACTCTCGCTCCTCTCCCCTCCGGTCGGAGCAGCCCCAGGCCTGCTGTGGCGCTTCCTAAAGCCGCGATCAGCTCGTGTTGCATCACAACCTGTGCTTGAGTCTAAACTCTCTTCTCTCTCTCTTTCTTTCTTTTCTTATAATCTGCTGGCCGAAGGCTGTTAAAAATATGGTGGGAATGGTGAGTACGACTTTAAGTAGCAACTGCTGTCAGGTGAGCCCCTCAACCCGCCCAAGCCCCTGTGTCCCCCGCGCCTGCTCTGAGCTCGGTGTGCCTGCTGTCCCTCCGAGCCGTGTGCTCGCGCCCCCGCGCCTTCCGGGCCGGGGTGACCCCCTCCTCTGCTCTGGCTCCCCCTTTCCTGCTCCACCCTTCTTGTGTTCTCGACTGGACCGCTCACGTTCCACCAGAACGGCAGGGGCAGAAGTGACTTTGAGCGAGTGACCCTGTGAAGCCACCACACAGGGCCCCTGAGTAGACCCGGGGGACCTGGCGTGCCCCAGGCCATCGAAGGGGGTGTGTGGGTTCCTCCCGGAGCCCCGCGGCTCTGGGACGGGACGCTGGGCTCTTCTTCGCCACGTAACTCAAGAGCATCGAGGGGACTCAAATAGAGGGAAAAAAGCAGGAGACGACCGGTCCTACACCCCAGTCCTCCTCCGGTCCCCGAGCCCCCCGCCCTGTGGCACTCCCCTGTCCCCCCACCCCAGCCTCCCTAGAAGAGAGGGGACAGCAGGCCTGAGGCACCGGAAAAGGAATTTGCAGTGTGATGCACATTAAGGTCACCAGGGAGGCCGGTAGCAGGTGACACAGGAGTAACGCGGGGACACATCCTAGGCGGGCCGGAGGGAAGGCGGCACTGGGAAGGGGGCGCGCTCACACTCTGCTCCTCGCTCAGCTCCACCAGGTGCTGGTTCAGCTGCAGGCCGGCGACAAGGAGCAGGACTTCGCCTCGGCCCCCATCCAGGTCTCCATCAGCGTGCAGCTGTGGCGCCTCCCCGGGTGCCATGAATTCCTGGCGGCTCTAGGTAGGGCAGGGCGTCCTTCACTGCTCCCTGCAGTCCCCTTTCGAAAACTCCGTCTCTCCTAGTTTCTGTTGGGTGACGCTGCTCGTCTCGGGGCCTCGGAGCTTTCTTAGGTGTCGCTAACAGACGGGGGCCTCGGGGATTCCAGCCCTTGCGCGGACTTTGCAAATGGCCCTCCTGGCGTGTTCCCTTTGCCGACGTTTGGTTCCACCTCTGTCGGTCCTAGTCCTCATCTTGATAGAGAGCGGCTAGAGGTCAGCGTCGTTGGGAGTCAAGCCATGATTAAAAGCTAAAGAAAACAAAGTCATAGAAGAACGGTTTCAGGGTCCGTCTCTATAATACTATTGAAAGCAGGTCTGATTTGACGCCGGGGACCTAGATCCGCAGGCACCAGGATCCTTGTTCATCCGGGACTCTTACTTTTCCTTTTTTGGCATTGTAACAAGGCCGAGGCAGCTCCTGACAAAATTGCTGCTTTAATAGACGCATTTTTTGGTAAAATACCACGCAAGAGGCCGGGAGCGGCTCTCCTGTCCCACTTAAGTGCTGGTGCGATTCCCCGGGGAGCCATTCACTTCCCAAGCTTTCCTCTGGACACCTGGGACGGGTCGGGCAGTGCGCCAGGAGGGGGACGCGACACTGACCAAGGGACAGGCCCTGCCCTCTTAGAGTTTTCAGTCTAGTGGGGAAGATGAGCAGCCCTAGTAAATATCTGATCCAAGGGGAGGGAGCCCCTCCGGTGCAGGGGCAGAGGCGGGGCAGAGGCGGGGCAGAGGCCCTGTGGGCCGTGAGACCAGGGGAAGGCCGTTGGTTCTTAACCTCAAGGAGTGGGAACCGTGGAGGATGACCCAGCCTAAGTCCACAGTTGCGGGACCAGCCGCCGTCTGACATGGCAGGAAAGCCAATCCTTCAAAAAGGAATTTCTCTTCTGCTTGTGAAATCTGGATTTCCCAGCATTAGGCCTTTCTTCTAACCCATCTTCCAGATGACCTTTCCCACCCCACCTCAACTTGGATGGGGGAAACCCCGAACGCCCACATGGACTCTGAATCCCTGTAAGCAGATGTTCTCACATCCTTTCGGATTTGTGCCATGTGCTTGTTTCTGTGGGCTTAAAGCATAGCCTTCTGGGCATTACCCCAGTACATTTATACCTAGGTAAATGTGGTCTGTAGCAATTGGACCAAGAGTGAGAAAGGCCAGGTCCACACCCAAGAGGGATCTCTCTTCCCTTCCAGGACAGGCTGTAGGCCTGGCCTTGGGGCAGCGACACAGACACCGGCGAAGGAAGACGGAGCCAAGGGCTCTTTTATGAAAGGAAAAGCTGTCTTCCCCACGCAGGGCCCACACCTCCCCTGGGTCTGGGTGTATTTCCAGATGTGTCATTGGCTCTCCCAGGTGTTGGCATGCTGGGTTATTTTCAGCGATGGCCTCTACTTCTCTGTATTTTCCAAACCACTGATACTCCATGGGCGAGTCAGTGTGCACAGTTATCCTTAAATCCCGTGGCCGGAGACCAGGGGAGGAAAAGTCTCTGCAGGCCAGCACTTGGAGAAGTGACTCCCTCACTCCTGAGCGCTCTGAGGCACCTAGAAATGCCCTCTTCCCCGCCCTCAGCCCCCATCACAACGCGTCACAGGGCTGCCGCTTATCTACCTCCGTGCCGAAGGGACAGTAACGGAGTCACATCATTTGGTGAAAGGAGAGATCGCTAACGAAAACGTGTATGCTAATCAGTTACTTGGTTTTAAATGCTGAGTTCTCCAAGACCTTCCCTTTCAGGGAGTGTTTCTGTTTGAAACAGAGGGGAAAATATCCCAGAGCAACCAGGAGGCTGCGGTAGCTCGTCGAGTGAACCAAATTCCCAGAGGAATGACAGTATCAGAATCCTGGCATAAGAATGAAAAAGAGAGAGACTCATTTCTCCTCTGGTGACTCCTGTGCCAGAACCATGTGGCACGCAGAGCACGCCGGCCTTGTGCGGCCCGGACCCCTGTCACCGGAGCGCATGACACGGGGGGGGGAGGGGGCCCCTGTCAGCACCAGGCACTTGCGCTGTTCCGGCGGAGCTCAGCGACCCCCCAAATCCGGTCTGCGGACACAGCCCTGGGCCGTGGCTTCTGCTGCCTGGGCTCTTCCCAGAGAGCCGGCCGCCTGCCGGGGCGGCCCCCTGGGCTTTAGCCGGACGGGGTGCGGTGTCCCCGGGGCTCAGCCGAGAGGGCACCTTCTCCCTCGTCAGAGCCTGCTCGTTTCGAGGCCTCAGTGGCAATTGCACACCATCTGCGCCCTCGAGAAGCCCCCACCTTCCCAGGCGGCAGCTTTGAATATTGGACCCTGTGCTGGGTGGGGTGGCCAGTTTTTGTCAGCGGACTATTCTGGGAAGGGAGGGGGAGCGCAGCTCCCGTGCCCGAGCCGCCTGACTGACCAGCGCCGCGGAGGGCAGAGCTCAGGCGGGAAAGCGGCCGGTGCTCCGGGAAGGGGCAGGAGGGAGCGGGCCCTGCGGGTATCGGGGCGCCCAGGCCGGGCGCTGGCCAAGGGGCCCGCGGGGATTCCCGGACCGCGGGCAGGCAGCCCTGTGGCTCTCCTCCTCTCCTCTCGTCCTCTCGGGACACGGCCGCCGAGGTTCATGGTCTTTGTTCCTCTAGGGTTCGATCTCTGTGAGGTGGGTCAGGAGGAAGTCATCCTGAAAACCGGGAAACAGGCCAGTCGGCGAACCATGCACTTTGCCCTGCAGGCTCTGCTGGCGCTCTTCGGTAAGCGGGGCTCCCCGCGCCCCGGGGGCACGCCTGGCTGCGTTTGGGGAAGGGGGGGAAAGCGGAGAAGTACCGCGTGTGGATGTGGTCGGGACGGGCAGGAGCAGGGAGCCAAAGTCCCCGCTCCCGCGAGCTTTCGGCCCTGGCGGTAGAGCCGGGCGCTGCCCGGGGCCTGTGAGGGCGCGCAAAGGGGTGGCAGCGGGGTGACCAACTAGGGAAGAGCGGCGCCCCGGGGCTCAGGCTACAGGCAGTTTTCGGGGTGCTGGGGGCGCGGCTCACCGCGGCTCCGAGGCCAAGCCAGCGGCCACATGAAGACAGACCCGGGGCCACGATGCCAAGGCAGAACTAATGGGGTCAGCTGAGGGGTGTCCGTCAGACACAAATTGGGGGGGTCAAAGGCGATACCTTGTTTTTTGGAACAAAGGCCAGAATGGGACTGCCTTTTGCTGAGACTTTGAAAGTGGCAGGAGGAGGGGGTTTGAGTTCCATCTTGAAAAGCTGTTCCGTTTTGAGATCCCCGTTAGACAAGCTACCCCGACAGCTGCGTGCGGGAGGCCCACATTTAGGGGGAGGCCGGCACGGAGCCCGAGAGGGGCCTGGGGGAGGCCGGTGTCCTGTGCGCCGTGGGCCTCACAGGTCACAGGGGTGAGCGGGGCCCCGGCGGGGCCGGCTGCACAGCCGAGCCGTGAGCGCGGGGTCTGGCCACACGGACGCCCCCGGTGACGAGAACAGGGGAGGACAGAGACTCGGGCGGAGCGGGTTGAGAGAAGGTGGGAGGAAAGGACCCCGAGGAGCTGCCGAGGAGTGGAGGGTGGTGGCTGCGGGTTTGGGACGGGGGACCCACAGACTGCCGCCGGCCGGGGTGAGGTGGGCGCCTGGGGAGACGGCGCGGTAGGGGGCTGGGGCCGGCCGGGCCTGGAACACACCCTCCCCGGCGGCCCGCGGGCCTTGGGAGCACGAGGTACGTCCAGGCCACGCGTGAGTAGGTGCCGCACGCTTCCCTGCTAGCTTCTCCGCAGGCGAGGATGCTTGCGATTTTGAAAGCAAAGCCCAGAGAATTCTGACTGCCCTCCGGGCACCTCTGTTCTGTCTTAGATTCTACCGAGCTGCCCAAGCGCCTCAGCCTCGACAGCTCGTCCTCCCTGGAGTCCCTGGCCTCGGCCCAGTCTGTGTCCAACGCCCTGCCGCTGAGCCACCAGCACCCCCCCTTCTCCCCCACCGGCGCGGACAGCCTCGCCTCCGACGCCATCTCCGTGTACAGTCTGAGCTCCATCGCCTCCTCCATGAGCTTCGTCTCCAAGCCCGAGGCTGGCTCGGAAGCGGGGGGTCCCCGCGGCCGGCAGGACTACGACCGGTCCAAGAGCACCTACCCGCAGCGGTCCACCCTGCCGCGCGGCCAGCTGTCCCCTCAGGCCCGCCCTGCCGGCAGCAAAGAAGAAGAAGAATACGAGGGCTTTTCCATCATCAGCACGGAGCCGTTGGCGGCCCCCCAGGAGAGCAGAAAGGCGCACTCCTCGCCAGACCACAGACAGCCCCGCGTGGGGCCGGCCGGAGGGGTGAGAGTGTCCGTGAGCCCCAGGGGCAGCGCCAGCACGCCGAATTCTCCGGTTAAAATGGCTCTGATTCCCAGCCCCAACTCCCCCTTCCAAAAGGTGGGAAAGCTGGCCAGTTCCGACACGGGAGAATCAGACCAGTCCAGCACCGAGACGGACAGTACCGTGAAATCCCAAGAGGAAAGCAACCCAAAGCTTGATCCGCAGGAGTTGGCGCAGAAGATTCTAGAGGAGACTCAGAGTCATCTCATCGCGGTGGAGCGTCTGCAGAGGGGCGGCGGCCAGGCCAGCAAGAGCGGTAGCCCGGAGGAGGGCCTCGCGGCGCCCAACGGCGCGGCCGTCTTCCGAGCGTCCGAAACCAGCGCGTTCAGCAGGCCGGCCCTCTCCCACCCCCAGAGCCAGCCGTCGCCGGTCCCCGTGAAACCAAAGCCCCCGGCCAGGAGCTCGTCCCTCCCCAAGGTGAGCTCGGGCTACAGCAGCCCCACGGCCTCCGAGGCGTCCGTCAAGGACAGCCCGAGCCAGCGCAGCGGCCGCCCGTCGCCGGGCTCCGACTCCCAGACTTCTCTCACCGACCAGCCGCTCTTCAAGCTCAAGTACCCCAGCTCTCCGTACAGCGCCCACATCTCCAAGTCCCCCCGGAACGCGTCCCCGAGCTCGGGCCATCAGTCTCCGGCCGGCAGCGCGCCGTCCCCAGCGCTCTCCTACTCCTCGGCCGGCTCGGCGCGCTCCAGCCCCGCCGACGCCCCCGACGTGGACAGACTGAAGATGGCGGCCATCGACGAGAAGGTGCAGGCCGTGCACAACCTCAAGATGTTCTGGCAGAGCGCGCCCCAGCACCCCACGGGACCCATGAAAATATTCCGGGGCGCCCCCGGCACGATGACTGCCAGGAGGGACGTGCTCAGTCTGCTTAACCTGTCCCCGCGGCACAACAAGAAGGAGGAGGGCGGGGACAAGCTGGAACTGAAGGAGCTGTCCCTGCAGCCGCCCGGAGAAGCGCCCCCGAAAGCCCCTCCGAACGGCCACTGGCGCACGGAGACCACGGCGCTGGGCACGCTGCCCCTGCCCGCCGGGCCCCCCGCGCCCGCCCGCCCGCTGAGACTGCCTTCTGGAAACGGCTACAAGTTCCTGTCCCCGGGAAGATTTTTTCCCTCCTCCAAATGCTAAAGCATCTTCTGTACCCGCGGACTCAGGGTGCGGCAGCCGTGGGGGCCTCCCCCCTCGGCTGAGTGCTGTCACCCCATGCAACCGCCAGCCACCTCACGCCGGGCGCGCCCTCGGGGCGCGGGCCACCACGCACACGGCCGCTGGCGACTCTGGGCCACGCCCCCCGGGAGCCAGGACTTCTGTGGGGTTGGCACGGGAGGCCCAGGCAAATTTCCACACACTTCACCCAATGTTTACCTTGAACTCCCGGCTTCTCATCTTTGATGTGATTCTTCAACAGGATTTTGTACCCAAACGGTCATGGTTCTGGGGTGGGGAGAGGAAAGGGAGCACGTATTTTGCTAAGAGGTAGATATGCCGTACCTTTTATACACAGAAATACAAATAGAGCTTTTTTGTAAGGCTTTCAGGTGCTGGTTAGGGGTGGGATATATAAAACCTAAGTTGAATTCTACATAAAAGCTGATATTAGCCAAAAACAGAGTGGTTTTTAAAATGCCAATGATGTGTCATGAAACTGTAGCGATTTGGGTCTCCTGACCCGCGTCCTGTCACTAGCAATGCAATAACTCACGTTTCAGCAGCGCTTCCTTCCCGAGCTCGGCCCTGCTCCATCGAGCTCTACGGATGTCCTTGGGGCCCCACTGTCAACCAAACTTGAATTTTCTTAAAAATTTTATGTAACTTTTCTCCAGGCATTTTAGAACTATGCAATTGTGATTTAAAATGCAACTTTGTGCTTTTAAAACATTATTGACCTTTTTTGTACGTGGATACACAACTCGGTTTTATTACCAATAGTACTTTGCATTTATAGCTATTATTTTTAAAAGCTCAAATTTTTTAAAATGTCAAATTTTGAATAGGCATCAATAAGTAACCGTCAAGTTTGGGGGGGGGGGGGAAGGTTGAAATAGTTTCCTTGTAAGCATTAAAAAAAAAAAAAAAAAATCCCACAGCTAACTCGACTTAACCAGAATGGAACTTCTAGCTCCCATTCTCTTTAGCAGCTGTATCATGTTAGTCTCTTCTCCCAGCTCCAGGCCTCGAATACCTGTCTTCTCTAAGACTGTCCCCGGCCCCCATGTCCCAGCACCCCGCACCTGTTCGCGGTCGGGCCCCCTCACCGTGGCCGGGACCAGCCTCCTCCCTTCCCATAGTACTTTCACGTCCACGGCCTGAGAAGCAGGGGGCTTTCGCCGGGATTGCCATCCGAGTTACGGCTGAGCAGGGAGATAGATATTCCTGAAAGCGTTGTCCTGGACGAGCAGGGGTGGACGTTTCCTCCGGCTGCGACAGCGCACGGAGGTCGTTGCCAGCTGGGACAAACGGTAGTCCGGGTAGGGGTGAGCGTTAACCTACAAAGAAATGAAATGCTAAAAGTCCTATTAGTACTAAGTTTAGCGGGAGGGTTTAAACTCTTTTTACGTAATTCTAAAACGAAACCTTGACCACTCTCCCCAGGAGGGGTGGCCCACAGAGGTGGACAGCCACGTGGCCCCCACCGCATGGAGTAGACAGGCGAGGCCTGGCGGGAGACCTCCAAGTAGAGTTTTTAACCTTGGGTAGGATCTCACTTTCTAAACATACCGTTCCGCTGTTTACCCTGAAAAGAGGAGAGTATGTATTCAGCTACGTCGTGGGGGTTTTGGCCTTTTCCCTGCAGTCACGTTGGCAAAAGACACTAAGGATGTCCCATTCTAGCCCAGACCCCAGCCCTGGAAGACAAATCCTCTATAAAGAAGCAATTGCTTATGAGGTTCTTCAGTCCATAGGGAACAAATAGTTGGTAATAAAGTACCAGAGTAGCAAACGAAAGCGAGTTTTATGGCACTGTGCATTTAGATAGCAAAATCAGGTCCTCCGCGACAAAAACGAAACCTCAGTCAATTTCTGAATCCCTATGTAGATGGTTAGGCTGTTCCTTTCTCAGCAAACTCAGCCTCTTTCCCAAGTGCCAAGGAGGCGCTTGGAGGACGGGCTTGCGGACTGTGCCCCCCCCTGTGAGCACACCCGGTTGCCCCCCTCCGGGGCGCGCTCTCCGCCACCCAGACCGCTTCCCGTGGTTACCAAGCCAGCGAGGAGGACTCGTGGACCCCAACCTGGTTTTCGTCCTAACTACATTGTTGTTTTAGGTTTCATGTTGGAAAACCAAACGGTGTGGTGGTGGTTTTTGTTTTTTTTTTTTCCTTTTTGGTCCTAGATAGAAGCTTTGCTGAAGGAAAGCCGACAGGACAACAATGGTAGGACCTGTCTAAAGATCACTGTAGAGCTGCCACTTCTTTATGTTTACTGTCAGTGTGGGGTGTTTTCTTGATGAATGAAGGGGATGTCAAATCAAAGTTCCTTTTTCAGGCTCTTCCCCTGAAAAAGATATGCACTTAAAAATGACGTGCGACTGTATAATTCACAGGTTTCTTTGTTCAGATCAGGGGCTGGCAGACAATGAGAGGCCTGGGTGTTTAGAGCCACGAGACAGGAATGGATTTGACATGGTTAAATAGTTCTAGAAGTGCTGGCATCATTTTCTTGATTTTGCCTCTCGGCCCACAAAGCCTAACATACCTGATGCCTGACCTTTTAAGAAAAAACTTGCTGACTCCTGGTGTAGGGGACAGACGACAACACAGTCAGAATGTTTTGTTTCCTCAGTCTAGGGAAAGTGAGCGTCATGTTGTGGAGGATAAGCTTGGCATGCGTGGGAACCCTGAGCCACGCGGAGAGAAGCAAGTGACTCCCGCATAGTCCGTGACTCTTCGCCCCAAACGGAATGAGCCAACGGACGTGAGTAAAATTTACGGAAAGATCTTTTCCTCACTATATGCAGATAGCATTGGATAGATTTCTTTTTCAGCTCAGGAAACTGGAATGCCCTGCCCCTGTTCTGTGCCATCAGAGGCAGATACACTCAACGCGAGCAGTAAAATCTCCCTCTCCTAGAAACCTTGGTATGACCACAGAGCAAGGTAGGAGCTCCTCTCCTCGTCGGCACCGGTGAACTGCTCAGCTACTTCACTGATTTCAATCAAAGCAAAATACCAAGACAAAATTAGCTCTAAAACTTACATTTTGATCCACATTAGTGTGCAGTGAAACGACAAAGTCCTCCCCTCCATCCCGTCTGAAACGTGTCACGGTCCACCCGGATACTCGCTGGGTCTCGGCAAGAGACGAGGTGCTGCACACACTGTCCTTATCCCGCTTGTGCTGTCCCAGTGGGTCTCAGCAGGGGGTCACTGTAGCAAGTCCCCTATAGAAGGCTCCTGTCCCCCCGCCTCCCATGGTCACTTTGTTAGTTTCAATTCAGCTTGGAAAAAATACCACGCAATACTCTGGTTGCTTTTAGTAAGCAGGCACAAGGTGAAAATTGCCTAGTTTTCAACACACGTTTTGTTATTTTATCTAAAATGATCGTCCATGTGGTTTGTGGACTGGGCCCTTGTTTGTAACAGATCTTTCAAAGATGTTCCATGTAAGGACACAGGCGGTCACCTCTCCCCTCGTCAGACGCCTTCCCCACTTGGCACTCACCCCCCTTGTATGCGGTGTTAGCCATCTTTGGCCTATGTGGACTTTTTTTTGTAAATTACAGTTTCCAGATGGCATTAAACTTTTTATATTACGAAATTTACCATGTAAAAAGAACTTCATATTTTTATTGAGATTGTTAAGGCACTTGGCCTTCCTTTGTGATTTCAGTGTCTATTAAAGCATGAGTTCCCTCGGTTTTAAGTGCTGTTTATCTGAATCACTTCCTGTACACGTCCCACACTTTCTGGGATTCTTTGAGTACATGGAACAGTTGTGCGTCGTTAACGAGCAGCATGTCAATCGAAGTCTCCTTCGACGTACCGTGGCCTCATGTCTGCCGGGGGGAGAGCGCAGGGGTGCACCGCAGAGCCGCCCTGCACGCGGGCTTCGGCAGCTCCGAGGCACGGGGCACCTGGGGTGGGTGGTGAACGACAAGACTGAATGCTTCTGGTCTATGATCATTGTGGGAGGGCCAGAAAATTCCACAGCTGTGTGAGTGTGCTGATAAACAAAACCAGAGTTCCTTACCACCAGATCCCTGTAACTAAAGAAGCTTCCAAAGGAAGTATTCCAGAAAGAAGGAAAACAATCCTCCGTGTAAAAGTCTGAGAGGCATGAAGGGTCAGTGGACAAATAACTAAGTAAATGTGACTAAGTTAAAAACAAATACTGACTGTATAAAAACTAACATCTCAGCGCCTGGGTGGCTCAGCCGGTTAAGTGTCTGCCTTCAGCTCAGGTCATGGTCTCAGGGCCCTGGGATCGAGCCCCGCATCCGGCTCTGCACTCAGTGGGGAGCCTGCTTCTCCCTCGCTCTCTGCCCCTCCCGCACTTGGGCTCTCTCTCTCTCTTCCTCTCTCTCAAATAAATTAAATCTTTAAAAAAAACCTAACATCTATTGGAGTAGCAATAAAGAATTAAAATACTGGACAATAATATGTAAAACAAGGAAGTTAAAGTGTTATAGGTTGTTTAGAAAGAGAACAGAGTAGATTATTTTTTGTGTAAGTTAAATACATCAAAACACACAAATAGAAATAGAGGGTTATACCAAACTAGTTAGTGGAGGGGAAAAAATCGTTTTAAAAACGTGGTTGATCTAAAGGAATAGAAAAAAGAGGGAATAGCAACAGAAACCATTTTTAAAACGCAGGACAAATATTAAATAACATAAAAGAAAGAACGTTACTGGTGATTATAAATGTAATTTTTTAAAGATTATGTATTTATTTGACAGAGAGACATAGCGAGAGAGGGAACACAAGCAGGGGGAGTGGGAGAAGAAGGCTCCCCGTGGAGCAGGGAGCACGATGCGGGGCTCAATCCCAGGACCTGGGGATCATGACCTGAGCCGAAGGCAGAGGCTTAATGACTGAGCCACCCAGGTGCCCCAGTTATAGATGTAATTGAATGAACTAAACAAAAAGGAGAATGATGATGGCACTATGCCACATGCTCCTTAAAAAAATGATATGCCCCTTGGGGGAGGGGAGAAAAAAAAGAAACAAACTTACCAAAGCATAAGGCCCAATGATTGACAACAAAAGGATAAACAAAATAGAAAATAAAAGGCACTAATAAAAACAGAGAAGATCCATTGTCTAATGTTAAAAAACCTTAGCCGAAGGGCAAAATTCCAAATTTGTATGCAGCTAATCATATCATTTTGAAATTGATAAAAACTGGCAGAACTACAGGTTTGGAAGACTACACTAGTATTGTTTTTCAAGATTTACTTATTTATTTTAGAGAGCGAGCAAATGGGGGGAAGGGCAGACAGAATTCTAAAGCAGGGTCCCTGCTGAGTGCAGAGCCCAACCTGGGGCTTGATCCCAGGACTCTGAGATCATGCCTGAGCCAAAATCAAGAGTTGGCCGCTTAACCGACCGAGCTGCCGAGGCGCCCCGAGACTAGACTATTATGGGAGATCTCACCTTCTACTCTCAGTAATTGACGGATGAAAGATACACTTCAGTAAGTATACAGTCGATTTCAATAACTCAGCAAACAGGCTCGTGAAATGGAGCCGCCGAGAACCCGATCCCTAACAGAAATCCATGTTCTTTGCAAGCACACATGGGATGTATGATGGACATGGATCCCGTACGGGCCGTGGAGCAATCCTCGGCAAATACCGAGGAATCCATATCACAGAACAGTACGATTCAGTTACCACTGATAACGAGGAGATGATGGAAGTTTCCAGTCACTTAGATATTTTAAAATGCACTAAACAATATATGAACCATAAAAGTGCTCCTATTAGAAATAAGAAAATACTACATATCTAAGCTGATAGATGCCTCCAGAGCCACGCTTGGGTGTTTGTGGGTTTTCCTTTAATAACAACAGAAATGTTTCTTATTTGTTCAAGACTGAAATTCGTGCAGTGGCCCACAAACAATCTCATTTTCACCCAATAAAGTAGAATATATAATTTTATTTCTGCTCCCATGCTTTCAGGAATATGTAAATTACAGAATAGCTTAAGAATAAAATTAATTTAACATTCCATAAAAATTAGTGGGATGCAGTTAAAGTAGCATTGAAAAGAAAAACTTGCAGGCCTAAATGTTTTATTCACAAGTAGCATTCAAAATGTGTACCTGCCGGAGCCCCAAAGGATAAGGAGGGGTGTCGAGCTGAGCAGCCCGAGCGATGATGTGCAGGGGTGTATATTAGGGAAGAATGCCACCTGTGAGCTAGGTGACCAACCCCAGAAGTTATCAGAAGAGTAAATCCAGAGAGAGAGAAGGAGGGCGTAAGAATAGTAAGAAACTGAAAAGCAATATAGAGGATGGAGAGGGCAAAACTTGCAAAAAAGATAAAATACGCTCATTTCTAGGGACTGATCGTCTATGTCAACATGTATCTGTGGGAGAGATGGAAAAAGGAAAGAAGGAGGAAAAAGTGGGTATAGCTAAAAGTGCAGCAGAGATTACGAAATAAAATACTATGAACAATTTTGTGGCGATATATGTGAAAATGCAAAGTGGCACCTCATACGGTTCAGGCATGTACATGTGGCTGAGGTGTCTAGAAATGTGGGGACCGATGGACAGGGACGGGGACCGCAGGACGGCAGCGCGTCATTGGGGACGGGAGCCACAGGGGTTCCGGCTGCGTGGAGGACTACCACACTCTTTGGAGCTCTGCTGGCTCCGAAGCGCGCAACCCTCCATGAGGAATTTCAGGAGCAAAAAGTACTATTACCAACGGTGCAACAGGAAGTCAGATTCTCTCAACTTTTAGGGAAAACATGAATTAAAGTTCTAGTGCAAGAAGGAAAATAAAAAAACAAAACAAAACAAAAAACCCTGAAGGCTGGGAAGCTAAAATGGCAATTGTACCCCTGTGCCTTTCACCCAACTCTTCAAAATCACCCAGACCTGGATGGTGTACCCGTGTCCCAGCGACTCTCCGGGGCCAATACATCTCTTACCTCTTCAAATTACTTAAGAAAATATAAAAATAAGAAAAGATACTCAAGTCATTTCATGACGGCACTCTTAGTTCCCAGATCAACAACAGATCGTATAAGAAAAGGAAACGATAGGCCCTTTCATTTATGAGTCCAGACATAAATATCCTAAATAAAATACTGGCCATTAAATCCCTGTGTTTTTGAAAGTAGGAAAACAAACAAAATGGATCTTTGTATTAGTTACTGGAGCATGTCTTTGCTGCCTGATGAACACACACACGGTACTCCCAAGGGGCCAGAGCTCTGAGCCCAAGGGCATCTATACACACACAAACGTATGGACAACCAATAGCCATTAGAGGATGGAGAACATGAGCATCCTGAGAAGTGGAGAGCCTGAATTCTATGGTTCACGTTGTAATTGGACAAGAAGCAAATCTATTATATTCTTCTTACAAGGACAATGAAATATGTATGTCAATGGAAAGGAATTTTTTAATTTACTTTTATTTTTTTTAGCTGGGGGGAGAGGGGCAGAGGGAGAGGACAAGATTCTTAAGCAGACTCTGCACTCACACTCTGCCCACACACTCCGAAGCCGAATGTGGGGCCCAATCTCATGACTCTGAGATCATGACCTGAGCTGAAACCAAGACTCAGGCGCGTAACCAGCTGAGCCACCGAGCTGCCCCAATGTGAAGGGAATTCTAAGCAGTTCTACAATTTCTTAAGAACTATATCCTGTATTATTGTTGAAGTAGAAATTGACTTTAGTACAATAATCTATAGAGTAAATCTAAGCACTATACAAAGATTTATGAGCACAACAGTGTGGTCCCTACTACCTTAGGATACACAGTTAATGTTTTCTCTTACCGCTAAAAAGTCTGCATATCCAATTGTGGAATAGAAGGTTTGTTAGATACCCTCCTGGGAGGGGAGAGGTGGTGATGTGCTGGAGGACCTCAGCTGACAGCTAATCCGAAGACAGCTACAAGCAGGACTGCTTGTGGCCCCTGCAGCTGCTTCTCAATATTGGTATTCTGAACTTTTATTTATAGTCGTTTTGTTTCGTTGTTTTTAACCTCAGAATTTCTGGGCATGGACTGCAGCTTGGTACCTTTCTCAGTGTAAAGCCTTTCTCACATGCAGTTATGGTCTCTAATAATACTAAATAATGGCAAACAGCAGGGAACTGACAGGCTAATGCTGCATCCACTTCAGCAAATGAGGTCGAAACATCTGGATACAAACACATTAAAGGGACAAGTTAGCATTAAGGAAACATTTTGCCTCTTAACTGAATTTGCATCCAATCTCAAGATATTTATTAAATTTGTAGCAACTGTGCATTTGAGCTTCAGAGAATAACATTCTTAAATATATATTCTCAATATATTTATATTAAATAAAATGTTTTAAAATTCTAAAATAGGAGTGCCTGGGTGGCTCAGTAGGTTAAAGCCTCTGCCTTCGGCACAGGTCGTGATCTCAGAGTCCTAGAATCGAGCCCCGCATCGGGCTCACTGCTCAGCAGGGAGCCTGCTTCCCCCTCTCTCTCTGCCTGCCTCTCTGCCTACTTGTGATCTTTCTCTCTGTCAAATAAATAAATAAAATCTTAAAAAACAAACAGACAGACAAATAAATAAATAAAATTCTAAAATAACTTTAAGTCCCTGTGGCAGAACAAAGTCTACCTTCTTCGCTAATTGGGACAGGTAAATGAATTTGAATTCTGATTTGCCTTGGCAGCATTTTGCCAAAAGTCTAATTTTTTTTCATACATGGAGCTTTCTGAAGTACAGCATTTTCTTTTTGAACCAAAAACTCAAAAGTGAACGAAAATTAATATATAATTCAGGAAAGGCAATTCTTATCAATCATTTCAAATGTCATTCATTCTACAAATATTTGCTGAGGGTTTGCTGTGATAAATAGAATGTAGCCAATAAAAAATAAACAAAGTTAAAAGAGATGTTTACAAGTCCACAAAATAAAGCTTGTGCACTTCACTTAATTAGATACCACTCTCTCCTGGATCATACACAATTCAAATAACCTACTCAATAAAAATGCCCCTGCTGCCCCTCCCCAAGCAGGACAGCCAATCTCGTGGGAGGTCAGAGCTCTAGGAGAAATCGCTGCAATCACATCCCTTTTCTCAGGAATTCAGTCCAGGCCGAGATCAGGTCTTCGCAGCTGCAGCTGCAAGGGGAGGACGTGAACCGTGGTCCATGGGGCCAAGAGGGCCGTGTGCACACAGCCAGAGTCATGGAGGTGCACAAACTGAGTGAGCAGAGGAAGAAAGGAGAAAGGAACAGAAGCAAAGACATCTTGGAAGCACAGAAAGTCCTGAGGGAGCCACGTTCCAGGCCACTCTACAGGTTCCTTCCAAGTAGGGGCAGCTTGAATGGCATTTCTTTTCTTCTTTTCTTTTGATTTAATGGCCATATCTGTGGATGTTTGAACTTATGGCATAATAAAAGCAGGAAGTGGAACGGGGAGGGAGGCTGTCAGACAAACTGACTGAAGACAGAAGTGATAGTAAAGGAGTTAAGACGGGCATGAAATAGAAGAACACAGAAAACGTGGAAGCCCGAGGCCATACAGTACTTCTCCTTCAGTGCCGGACACGGGGCCGTAAATCAATAATAGAATCAATCAGAAGAGAAGCCCATGTACCTTCTTATGGCTCATGCTCACCCGCCCCCGTTATTGTGGGGGGAGAGCCACTGGGCTGCTCTCCTCGGCCGACAGCTCCGCTAGCCAGACCCGCTCTCATTGCCTACCGGCAACCAGCGTGTCAGTGATGCCCCCTTCCCCGCACCGTCAGATTTCTCCTCACAGATGAATCATCCTATCAGCACGTTTAACATGCTGTATCCTCTCCAATTCAGCCCCGTCCCCCCATCCAGGGAACGCACTATTGCTCTGCGCCTCTTTCAGAACCAAAAGCCTCCTACTTTTTGCCATTGTTGGTGTCACCAACTCCATTCCTCCTCTTCTCTCTTGAACCACTCCTTTGAATCAAGATTTCGCCCTCAGGACAAGATCAATGGCTACATCCACGTGGTAAAATCTATGGGCACTTCTTAGTTCTTCATAATGCAGTACAAAGGACACAGCATCGCTTTCAAAGTAGTCTTAAAAGTCGAATCTGCATTTCATTAAGCTTTTAAATATGTATCACTTTCAATTTACTATTAAACACAAGGATCATTAGAATGTGTTACATGACATCATGAGAAGGCGATGAGGTGAATCCAGAAGGTGAGGCCACTTGAGAGCTTTTCACTACAACTCCCCGAAATGAGGAAATCTGTGGTATCCTGTGCAGCAGCCATTAGACTGCTCCTGAGTAACCAAAACACGGTGTGACTGAGAATCTGAATTTTTATCTTAATGTAACCATTTATTTGTATGTATAAACAAACCAATATTATAAAGAAAAAAAAATAGAGGGCTAAGGACTCTTTGAGAATAAAAGAATTTTAAGAGACATCACAACCAAATGTAAATACAATCATAGTTCTATTAACCAGCAAGAAACATTGGAAAATAAAACCTGTTCTGCTTACCATTACATCCATCAACATAAAATAATCAATTAAAACACATTGCACTGTCTAGTTATAAGGGACATAGCTTATGATATGTAAATTATACCTCAGTAAAGTTGATGAAAAAACAGATAAAATGTAACAAAAGAGAAGGCTTCTACATTGAAAACTACAAAACACTGCTGAGAAAGAGTAAGGCATAAATTGAGAGAGATACTATGTTCATGGGTGAGATATTTAATAGAGTCAACATAATTGCAACCAAAGTATTGGCAGGAAAAAAATCTTGGCAGACTTTTTATCATAAACTGACAAGTTACATCCAAAACTTATTTGGAAATGCAAAGAATCTAGAAAAGTCAAAACAAACTTGAAGATGTTGACTTCAGAATTTACTTTAAAGCTATAATAATTAAGACTATGTGGCTTATAAGTGGCTTATAAACAAATAGGTTAGTGGACAGAGTCAGAAATACATGGAGAGAAAAGAGCCCAAACATACACAGTCAACTGATTTTCAGTAAAGGGTGCCAGGGTAATCCAATAGGGGAAAGAACAGTATTTTCAAAATATGGTATTAAAACAAATACATATCATCTAGAAAAACAAACCCTCAACAATTACCTCAAACCATACTCAAAAATTAATTCAAAATGGATCATAAACCGAGACATAAAATGATATAACTTTGTATATAGGAGAATATCTTTGATCCTGAGTCAGACAAAGATTTCTTGAGACACAAAAAGCACTAAACATAAGAGAAAAAAGTTAATAAATTAAAATCAAAATTAAAGCTTTCTTCTATTTAAAAGATATCACTAAGAAAATGAAAATGCAAGTGTAGCCTAGAAGAAGAAATTCATGATAATTTTTTTGTGGTAACTTTACCTGACAAAAGATTTTCATCTGGGACATTTTTCCTCAAGCAATGAAGGCAAAAGATTTGCACAGCACTTCACAAAGGAAGATATACAAATGGTCGACACGCAGATGAAAATGTGCTCAGAATCATTAGTCCTCTGGGAATGCAAACTGCAACCAAAATGAAGAAACTCTTCCCACATTTAGAATGGCTACATTAAAAAGATCAGCCACACCAAATGCTAGTGAGTATACAGAACAAGAAGAACTCTCACACCTTGTTTATGGGAGTGTAGACTGATACAACCACCTTGGGAAATTTTTCAGCAGTTTCTCATAAAAGTTAACATTCACCCACCCAATCCCATGTCTAGGTATTTGCCCATGAGAAATGAAAAGAGATGCCCACAAAGAAATTCATACAAGAATGCTCAAAGTTGCTTTAATTACAATAGCTACCAAATGGAAGAAACCCAAGTGGCTATCAGCAGCTCAACGAATAAACAAATTTTGACACAGTCATACAACGGGATTTCTCTACAACAATAAGGTGAACTGAACTGAGGTACAAACCATGAGTGATTATCAGAAACATTAAGTTGAGCAAAAGTAGTCAAGCACAAATGAGGTCATACTTTGATTCCATTTATATGAAGTCCTAGGATAGTCAAAACCAACTTACGGTGTTACAAATTGAAAGAGTGGTTGTCTCTGGGAGGAAAAGGGGAATGATTTGAAAGGGGCAAGACAGAACTTTCTCGGGTGATGGAACTCTTCTGTATCGTGACTGCAGTGTTGATTACATGTGTGCACATTTTCAAAACTCATAAAACTGTACCCTTAAAATGTATACATTTTATTGTGTGTAAATTACATAAAAAGCCCCAGAAGGGACTTGGGGAGGGTAGTTGGGTAGAAATTAACAGGCTGATTCTAAATTTTATTTGGAAATCCAAAGGGATCAAGAATATCCAAGGCACTCTAGAAAAAGACCAAGGCTGAAGAAGTTCTGCTGCTAGAAATTATGCTCTATTATAAAGCTATAATAATGAAGACAATGTGGAATTGGTACAAATACAGACAGATGAATGAAACACCACAGGAAGTCCAGAAACAGATCCACACACCTGATTTATGACCAAAACGACACTATAAATCAGTGGAGAGAGAATGGACTTTTCAATAAAGGGAGCTGGGTCAACTGGGTATAAATATTTTCAAAAAATCCATCTTGACCTCTATATACCTCACACCAATATCAATTCTTGGTGGATTGTGCCACCAAATTTAAGAGGTCAAAGTAAAAGTCAGAAAATCCAGGGAAAATATTTAGAAGAAAACACAGGAGACTGTCTCCATGATCTGAGTAGACATGTGTTTCTCAACCAGGATATAAAAAGTAATAAGTATAAAGGAAATATTTGATAAATTGGACTATCAGTGATAGAATGAACAAATTAACATACAATGGAATACTACACGGCGACCATGTGTAACAACACGGGTGACTATCTCAAATATAAGAAGCCAGACAGAATACCTACCATATATTTCTATTTACATAAAGTTCAAAAACTAGCAAAAAGAATGGATGGTGTTAAAAGTTAGGGTACCGTTTACACTTGTGGTGGCAGTAGACTTGCTTACTTACTAGGAAAGAATTCATCACAGTGTACAATGATGGTTTGTGTATTTTTCTGTATGTGTTACACATCAATATATGCATAAAGTTAAAATAAAACAAAATGGGGGGAGGAGCAAGATGGCAGAGGAATAGAGACCTAAATATCATCCAGGTCCAGGAGTTCAGCTAGATAGTTATCAAACCATTCT
>CM052808.1:18214887-18257870 GCA_028533885.1 Nasua narica | reverse complement strand
AGAAGAAAAAGAGAGGGGGCAGAAGGTTTATTGGAGCAAATTATAGAGAGAACTTCCCTAATTTGGCAAAGGGAACAAGCATCAAAATCCAGGAGGCACAGAGAACCCCCCTCAAAATCAATAAAAATAGGTCCACACCCTGTCATTTAATAGTAAAACTTACAAGTCTTAGTGACAAAGAGAAAATCCTGAAAGCAGCCTGGGACAAGAAGTCTGTAAAATACAATGGTAGAAATATTAGATTGGCAGTAGACCTATCTACAGAGACTTGGCAGGCCAGAAAGGACTGGTATGATATATTCAGAGCACTAAATGAGAAAAATATGCAGCCAAGAATACTATATCCAGCTATGCTGTCATTGAAAATAGATGGAGATATAAAAAGCTTTGAGGACAAACAAAAACTAAAAGAATTTGTAAACACCAAACCAGCTCTACAGGAAAAATTGAAAGGGGTACTCTAAGCAAAAAGAGAGCCTAAAGGTAACAGATGAGAAAGGAACAAAGACAATATACAGTCTCTATATATACCTTACAGACAATACAGTGGCACTAAATTCATATCTTTCAATAGTTACCCTGAATGTAAATGGGCTAAATGCCCCAATCAAAAGACACAGAGTATCATAATGGATAAAAAAACAAGACCCATTTATATGCTGTCTACAAGAAACTCATCTTAGACCCAAAGACACCTCCAGATTTAAAGTGAGGGGGTGGAAAACAATTTACCATGCTAATGGACATCAAAAGAAAGCTGGGGTGGCAATCCTTATATCAGATAAATTAGATTTTAAGCCAAAGACTATAATAAGAGATGAGTAAGGACACTATATCACACTTACCAGGTCTGTCCAACAAGAAGATCTAACAATTTTAAATACCTATGCCCCTAACATGGGAGCAATTATATAAACCAATTAATAACAAAATCAAAGAAACACATCAACAATAATACAATAATAGTAGGGGACTTTAACACCCCCTTACTGAAATGGACAAATCATCTAAACAAAAGATCAACAAGGAAATAAAGGCTCTAAAGGACACACTGGACCAGATGGACATCACAGATATATTCAGAACATTCCATACCAAAGCAACAGAATACACATTCTTCTCTAATCCACATGGGACAGTCTCCAGAATAGATCACATCCTGAGTCACAAATCAGGTCTCAACTGGTACCAAAAGATTGGGATCATTCCCTGCATATTTTTAGTCCACAATGTTTTGAAACTAGAACTCAACCACAAGAGGAAAATTGGAAAGAACTCAAATAAATGGAGGCTAAAGAGCATCCTACTAAAGAATCAATGGATCAACCAGGAAATTAAAGAAGAATTAATAAAATATACAGAAACACATCAAAATGAAAACACAACTGTTCAAAATCTTTGGGACATAGCAAAGGCGGTCCTGAGAGGAAAATATATAGCAATACAAGCCTTTCTCAAGAAATGAGAGAGGTCTCAAGTACACAACCTAACCCTACACCTAAAGGAGCTGGAGAAAGAAGAGCAAAGAAAGCCTAAACCCAGCAGGAGAAGAGAAATAATAAAGATCAGAGCAGAAATCAATGAAATTAAACCAAAAGAACAGTAGAACAAATCAATGAAACTATGAGCAGGTTCTTTGAAAAAATTAATAAGATTGATAAACCTCTGACCAGACTCATCAAAAAGAAAAGAGAAAGGACTCAAATTAATAAAATCATGAAAGAGGAGAGATCACAACCAACATCAAAGAAATACAAACAAGTATAAGAACATATTATGAGCAACTATACACCAGCAAGGTTGACAATCTGGAAGAAATGGATGCATTCCTAGAGATACGTAAACGACCCAAACTAAACCAGGAAGAAATAGAAAACCTGAACAGACCCATAATCAGTAAGGAGATTGAAGCAGTCATCAAAAATCTCCCAACAAGTAAGAGTGAACTTAGGGCCAGATGGCTTCCCAGGGGAATTCTACCAAATATTTAAAGAAGAATTAATAACTACTCTCCTGAAACTGTTCCAAAAAATAGAAATGGAAGGAAAACTTCAAAACTCATTTTATGAGGCCAACATTACCTTGACCCCAAAACCAGACAAAGACCCCATCAAAAAGGAGAATTATAGACCAATACCCTTGATGAACATGGACGCAAAAATTCTCACCAAGATACTAGCCAATAGGATCCAACAGTACATTAAAAGGATTATTCACCAGGACCAAGTGGGATTTATTCCTGGGCTGCAAGATTGGTTCAACATCTGCAAATCAATCAATGTGATATAATACATTAGTAAAAGAAAGAACAAGAACCATATGATACTCTCAATAGATGCTGAAATAGCATTTTACAAAGTACAACATCCTTTCCTGATCAAAACTCTTCAAAGTGTAGGGACAGAGGGTACATACCTCAATATCATCAAAGCCATCTATCATCAAAGCCACAGCAAATATCATACCCAATGGGGAAAACTGAGAGTTTTTCCCCTAAGGTCAGGAACACAGCAGGGATGTCCACTATCCCCACTGCTATTCAACATAGTACTAGAAGTTCTAGCCTCAGCAATCAGACAACAAAAAAGAAACAAAAGGCATCTGAATCAGCAAAGAAGAAGTCAAACTCTCACTCTTTGCAGATGATATGATACTTTATGTGGAAAACCCAAAAGACTCCACTCCAGAACTGCTAGAACTCAAACAGGAATTCAGTCAAATGTCAGGATATAAAATCAATGCACAGAAGTCAGGTGCATTTCTATACACCAATAGCAAGACAGAAGAAAGAGAAATTAAGGAGTCGATCTCATTACAATTGCACCCCAAACCATAAGATGTCTAGGAATAAACCTAACCAAAGAGGCAAAGAATCTGTACTCAGAAAACTCTAAAGTACTCATGAAAGTAATTGGGGAAGAAACGAAGAAATGGAAAAACGTTCCATGCTCATGGATTGGAAGAACAAATAATTGTGAACATGTCTATGCTACCTAAAGCAATCTACACATTTAATGCAATCCCTATCAAAATACCATCTTTTTTTCCCAAAGAAATGGAACAAATAATCCTAAAATTTATATGGAAAAAGAAAAGACTCTGAATAGCCAGAGTTATTGAAAAAGAAAACCAAAGTTGGCAGCATCACAATCCCAGACTTCACGGTCTATTACAAAGCTGTGATCATCAAGACAGTGTGGTACTGGCACAAAAACAGACACATAGATCAATGGAATAGAATAGAGAGCCCAGAAATGGACCTTCAACTCTATGGTCAACTAATCTTTGACAAAGCAGGAAAGAATGTCCAATGGAAAAAAGACAAAAAAAAAAAAAAAAAAAAAGACAAATCTCTTCAACAAATGGTGTTGAAAAAATTGGACAGCCACATGCAGAAGCATGAAACTGGACCAGTTCCTCACATCACACACAAAAATAGACTCAAAATGGATCAAAGGCCTCAATGTGAGACAGGAATCTATCAAAATCCTGGAGGAGAACACAGTCAGCAATCTCCTCAACCTCAGCCGCAGCAACTTCTTCCTAGAAACCTCACCAAAGGCATGGGAAGCTAGGGCAAAAATGGTAAGTGAAATAAGTCAACCTGAGAAAGACAATCAGCATGTGATCGCTCTGATATGAGGAATTTGAGAGGCGGGGAGGGGGTCCTGGGGGCAAGGGAGGGGAAAAAATGAAACAAGATGGGATCAGAAGGGAGACAAACCATAATAGACTCTTAATCTCACCAAACAAACTGAGGGTTGCTGGGGGGTCGGGGGGAGGGATGGGATGGCTGATTATGGACATCGGGGAGGGTATGTGCTATGGTGAGTGCTGTGAAATGTGTAAGCCTGAGGATTCACAGACCAGTACCTCTGGGGCAAATGATATATTATATGTTAATAAAAAATAAGGTAAATATGATATAAAAATTAAACAAAAGAAAAACATCTGATTTTCTCCCCACTCTTCTTCCTTCTGAAATCTTCTACATCTTAGTAAAATGGCAACCCTGTTCAGTTGTTAGGACAAAATCAACGAGGCTGTGCTCAGCTTTTCCCTTTCACTCACCACACACAGTCCCCTGCAAACAGCTGGGCCTGCCATCCCTGCTCCCCACTGACTGCCCCCGTCATCACTCGCCTAGACTCCCGTAATGGTCTCCTTACGGGTCTCTCTCAGTCCCACCTGCCTTCTTCACTTCAGGCCAATCTACAAATGGTAGCCACAGCAACCACTGTAACACAGGTGTCAGCTCACCTCCTATGTGCTCCCAAGCCTCGAAAGCCAAAGGCCTTCTAGAATGCCCACGAACTATGCTGGGATCTGGCCCAACACTCTCCTCCCTGTCCATGTCACTCCAGCCAGAGAGTGGTTCTTGCTGCTTCTTGCATGAGCCAAACACACTCCTACCCCAGAGCCTTTGCACCGGTCACCTTCTCTGATAACCACATAGCTGGCTCACCACCCCCTTCAGCTTTCTGCTCTGATGTCACTCCTCAGAGACCTTCCCTGACAACTTTAAAACAAGTTTTTAATTCCAGTTAACAGTGGTTTTTTTTAAATGGATGAACAATATTCCACTGTGTGTGTGTATATACACACACACACACATCTTTATCCATTCATCAGTTGATGCACACTTGGGCTGCGTCCATATCTTGGCTACTGCAGATAATGCTGCAAGAAATAACAGGTGTTGATGAGGATACCTATAAAGGGGAACTCTCTTGGGCTGTTGGTGGGAATGCAAACTGGTGCAGCCACTCTGTAAAACAGTGTGGAGGGGGGGGGTGCCTGGGTGGCTCAGTGGGTTAAAGCCTCTGCCTTTGGTTCGGGTCATGATCTCAGGGTCCTGGGATCGAGCCCCACATCGGGCTCTCTGCTCAGCAGGGAGCCTGCTTCTCCCTCTCTCTCTGCCTGCCTCTCTGCCTACTTGTGATCTCTCTTTCTCTCTGTCAAATAAATAAATAAAATATTAAAAAAAAAAACAGTGTGGAGGGTCCTCAGAAACTTAAAAATAAAACTACCTTACAACCCAGCAATTGCACTACTAGGTATTTACCCAAAGAATACGACAACACTAATTTGAAGGGTACATGCACCCCGATGTTTACAGCAGCATTGCCTACAATTCCCTGACAATGTTTTAAAACCTCCCTTGCAATCGTGTTCAATCATCCCCTTTAATCCAGCTTTAGTTTTCATCATCGTTCTTACTATTAAAGGGTATTATATTAAATAATTAATTCCTTGTCTGGTTTCTCAGTGTTGGAGTTACAAATATCAAAAACTAGAATGAATCTTCTATGGTGCTGGATGGAAATTAAAACCAATGATGTAAACGCATGGTTTACATCTACTGGCTGATGTATCTATCAACTGATGAGTCAATTTACTGAAAGACACATATATTCCCTGGTTCTGACTGGGAGGCTCCGGCAGCAGCAACACCCTCATAGGAATGAAAACACCTAACATTCAGATCCCGGCTTCTGAATGCTATTCTTCTTCAAAGAAACCAGAGCTCCTTGGGAAACGGCTGATTTCAGGCTGATTTTCAGAATGTGACACAGATGACAACTTTGGGGGCTTCCACTGGCCAGACCAAGTACAATTTGAGTATCAAAATAAATAATGCTAGTAACAAATCATAATCCATTAAATAAAGTAGAAAACTGAGTCCATACCAAAAGTTCAAAACAATGAATAAATTGAAAGTTAATGAGGAGTAAGACAGTTTCTATCTGTAGAAATACTTGGGAGTTTTTTGGCTTTTCTGGTTTTTTTTTTCTTTTTCTCCTAAGATTTTCCATGTTACTCCTTACCATCCTTATATTCTCCTTTACCTTGGAACATATGAAGTATACTTATAATTGCTGTTTCAATGTCCTTGTTTCTTTAACTGTGTTAACTTGTTTCTTTAACTTTCTATCATCTGTGCCATTTCTTGTCCGTTTTGAATGAGCTTTCTCTTCATTAAGGGTTGTATTTTCCTCCTTTGCTTCCCTGGTGATTATTGGTTGGATGCTGGACATTGTAATTTCTACACTGTAGGTGCTGGGGTTTTGGGGGCAGGCTTTTCCCCGGAAATATTTTTTTTTTTTAAAGATTTTATTTATTTATTTATTAGGAAAGAGAGAGAGTGAGAGAGAGAAGGTCAGAGTGAGAAGCGGACTCCCCATGGAGCTGAGAGCCCGATGTGGGACTCGATCCCGGGACTCCGGGATCATGACCTGAGCCGAAGGCAGTCGCTCAACCAACTGCGCCACCCAGGGGCCCCTCCCCGGAAATATTTTTGCATTTTGTTCTGGGACTTCATTAGGTTACTTTGAAACAGTTTTATCTTTTCAGGGCTTGCTTTTAATCTTCATTAAGTTAGGACCAGAGCAGCCTATAGTCCAAGGCTAATTCAGCAACACCACTGAGGTAATCATCTTGAGAACTCTAGCCAATGCCGTATATCATGAGGTGTACCCACTCTGGCTGTTGGGAACGTGAACTATTCCTATTACCATTCTTGTGAGCTCTACAAATTGCTCTGCCTGTTCGTTATGGTGGTTCCATCCCCAGCCTCGTGCAGTTTCTCACAAACTTGTCAGAGACTTGAGGAGAACTCTTTGCCTATCTCCAGAACTCTGTTTTGCTCTTTCCTCTCTGCTACTGTGTTCTGTGAACTCTAGCCACACTGACCTTCCCAAATTCTCAACCTCAACTCACAGAGACCACTAAGCTTGTATGAGTTCCCTTCCCTGTAATGAGGTCTGGAAACTCTCTAGGCAAGCAGTTGGAGCAATCACGGGGCCCACCTTATCTGAAGGGTCAATATCCAACTGTTCCACATATTCTTTTAGATTTCTGTTATTTTTTAAGACTGCAGGGTAAGTTTGGACCCCGTCATTCTGTCACCGCTGGGAAGTGGATGTGGAGAAGGGGGTATTTACATTGTTTCAAAGGACCTCTCCATAGAATATTTCACAATTACAAAGAGAAAGAGTCACTTTACATAGAGAAGCTTGGCAGACATCATTCTAACGAAATGACCAAAACAAACGTCACCAGAAATGGGACAAATTAGAATTATGTGCCATTTTATAACAATGGTCCTTAACTGGGTGCACTGAGATTGCAGCTTTCCTTCTGTGATATTCTTGCCAGACCTGAATTTAATCATGAGGCAACATCAGACGAACTCAAGTCGAAAGACATTCTATAACTGACCTGTGAACTGTGTAAACATTTTGGAAATTAACTGGTAACAACTATAAAGATGTTTATAGCCTATGACTCAGCAATTAGACTTCTAAGTACATATTCTATAGAAACTGTTAAATGTGCACAAGAAGAGACCTATTGGAACGTCCATTTGGTATTATTATAGCAGAACGTGAAAATCGACTTAATACAAAGAGATGATGAAATGCATAGCACCGGAAAAGAATGAACTAGAGCCACACATACCACATGGGTAAATCCCCAACATTGATGAGTAAAAATAATCTATTACAGACATGTGTGGGAATTATGACAGCAGATTTACAGGGTGGGTATGGATGCGGAAATATGATCTGGAATATGCTAGCAGTTTCAATTGAATTTATAATATTTCATTTCCTAGGATAGAGGTTATACATGGGTTTTCATTATGTTATTCTCTTTAAGACTGAAACTTTATTGAAAATTGTTGCTAATCTAAGTCGGAAACATTTCCATTCGAAGAAGTTAAAATATTGCTAAATTGGTTTCATTTATCATGGGTTTTCTGGAAAATGTACTCATAAGGAAGTTCAACACAGGTACTATTAGATAACTTTCATCAGATTAAAAATAATTCCCAAAACATCTGGCTAATTTTGACAGTTAGCAAGGTTATCAGTTTAATTTGGAACTTGTCCAAGTTGATAACTGTCCAGATTTGAATAACTGACAAAGCTTTATTATAACTTCAAAGGTTGAGTGGGATGGCCGTTATCAAATGGCACTGATGAGTAATAGTATATAGGCCATTTGCCATGTGGCTCCTTCATCAAAAAACATTAACTTACCAACCAAAAGTTGTATTTTAATCAGGAGTCATGAACACACATCGGATGAGTGTACAGGATAAGAGAACATTCTGAAGTCTAAAGTTTCCTGTCAGAGGTAACAGGGTAGAGTTGTTTCTTTCCTACCCTCTGGGTAAAAACAACCGAGTGAGAAGTGAAAAATTCCTCTGGGCTGGCCATATAGGCTTCAGAATGGTTACTTTCATTGTAATCTTAAAAAACAAAAACAAAAATGGTAAAAGTGGTTATATGTATAGGAGCTGAAAATGCCAATGACTTCACAACTGAATAGACAGCAGATTGCTTTCTGAGGTCACCCTGATCCCCAACCCTCCATACCCCATTCCTACCCAGATCCTAACACACAGAGAACTCCTCTGTGGCTTTTCAAACTTTCAGAATTCACAGAAGGATATTGCCATTTCTATAGAAGGATATGTTTTGGATACATCATCCTGGCCACAAAACAGCATCTGGCATTGACCATATTCTGTTTGAAAAATAAGTTGCAAACAATGGCTTTTTTCTTTGAAAATTTGCTATCAAAGAATTCTTTTGAAAGAAAACCCACATGCAATAAGATTTACATAACGCCATCCATAAATCATTAAAGACCTGTTTTTGTGTGTATATTAATTTAGATGTTCTTGTTAAATCACACATGCAGAAACACATATACATACACACATACACATACATATGCACATACACATATTCTTCAACTTTCGAAAGATTTTGAGAAGCTGTAAATAAAAGCACAGAATCAAATCCATCCACACAAAAGTAAGAGTCACATAATGAGGAAGGTGAAAAAAAATGAGTTCCACTAGAGGGTTTTATCAGATGGTGGTCTGTGGTCAGTCACACAAAGCTTCTTCCCAAGGGCTCCTCTACGTTGGGATGGTGTAGAGCAGCAGACACAGCATGGCGCTCTTCTCACTGAGAGACTGAGTCAACACTGGCAGAAAGTGGTAATACTCTCCATGCTCGGAGACTTGGCCGGTGGCCCACACCCCGCTCCTTCTCGAGGCTTCCACCAGCAGCCTCCACAAGCAATGATCAAGGGACCCCTCCACACAAAAGGCCAGAGCTTGTAACTTTGCTCTCTGTTACCTTTTCTTCATTGTTTTCCCCACGACTAAGTTGGCTTTGGGAGGACTTCCAGAAAACGCGCCTACATCCTTGAGACCACAGACAAGCTGCTAAGTCATTGAGAGGAAGTCTCACCATAGCCAAGTTTTGCTGGTCCCGGCAGGGCACTAAGCACTGGACATTTGTCATGAGCTTGAGGATCAAAAGGTTACTGAACATTTCCCGCTCGTGACTTTCTGGGGTTTCTGTTCTGGCTTTTTCCTCTCTCCCTTGCTGTGCTCTGAACTCCAGGCAGAGGATTTTATGTTTATTGTAGAATGAACCGATAAAGGGAAATGGTGGAACTGGGAGGACTTTCTGTTAACGTGACTCATAAACTTTAATGGTTTATTACCCTGAAAGACATCCAATTACCACAGCTCTACTATCTTGCTAATCTTGTATTACGTTTTTTTTAAAGGGCAAAATGCCAATGAATAGTGTCTCTACTTTCCATTTTCTTAAAATTAAGCTGAACCTTAAAATGGTATCATGAAAGTAAAATGTTTAACCCATGAGATTAGAGTATGGTTAACACATAACTTTCTTACTATTTCTTACTATTATTTTCCAGATTCACTTAGAATTCCTCTTTCAACACATCATTCATAGAATAATTTGCCAACAAGAACATTCATCATAACTTAAGGAAACATCGATATAAACATCAATATATCAATATATTCTAAATTTCTTAATGTGAGAAGCACCCTGGATTTGCTGGTCCACAGGTGACATAAAGCAGAAATATTTCTTACACTTAAATGGAGAATTTTTTCCTCAATTGATCATGAGAGAGAAATAACACTTTCCTTTGAAATAATAAGTGACTTTTTTTGGGGTCAAGTTATGTTTATAAATGCATATATAGAAAGATAAAATATAACCAGATCAAGATGTTATCTCAAGTCTGATTTTTGTTAACTAATTCTTATATTTGTAGTTATGCCTAAAAATTGACATTGGGGAAGTATTTTCCTGTAAAACTTCTCTAGCACAACCAAGCACAAAGCTGTGATTTCAGAGGTTAGATTTATCATAACTAAATGAAGTAAATTTGGCATTTCCCTCAATATTCCCTAAGAGTAAAGAATGAGAATCTAAATTTGGAATTATTTCTAGGTTATGTTTTTAACACAGTAAACTGGCCCATCGTTAGTATAATACTTCCCCCTCTCTCTACCTGCCTCTCTGCCTACTTGTGATCTCTGTCAAATACATAAATAAAATCTTAAAAAAAAAAAAAACCACCAAAAAACATTAGCACAAAGCTGACCACTACTCCGGTCGTGTGTAACAAGCTTCAAAAGGAACACTCAAAAGGATCAAAGGGTTTCCAGGTACTTAAACTGTTTCCCACAACAAAGCTCAAAATGTGTCACTAATACAAAAATATTCGGCATCCAAAAAGGTAAACTTAATTATGTCTGGCATCCAACAAAAATGACCAGGCATGTGAAAAACCATGAAATTATGACCAATATTGAGGAGAAAATCATCCTTGTCTTTTTTCTGTTCAGTCTTTCATCGTTGAATGAAATGATGATGTTAACTGTAGGTTCTTTTTAAAGATGCCTTTATAGTGTGGAAGAAATTCCCTCCCATTCTTAATTTGTTTTTATCAAACATGAGTGTTAGATTTTGTCAAATGATTTTTCTGTATCTAAGATGATCCTATTTTCCCCTAATTCTATTAACACGGTGACTCATGTTTTTTAATAACAGCCTTAAGATATGATTCATATACCGTGCAATTTATCCATGTAAAGTATACATTCAATAGTTATTAGTATATTCAGAGTTGTGCCATTATTACCACAATTTTAGGACATTTTCATTACCCCCAAGAAAATCCCTATACCCATGAGTATTCACTTCCCATTTTCCACAGCCACCAACTGATATTCTGTTCCCATGGATTGCCTATTTTGGATCTTTCATATAAATGGAAATACAATTTCTGGTCTTTTGTGACTGGATTCTTTCATTTAGTGTCATGTTTTCAAGACTCATCCATGGCATATTTTATATATATATATATACACACACACACACATATATATATATACACGTGTATATATATATATTTATCAGCACTTCATTCCTTTTTATTGCTAAATAATATTCCATTTCATGGAAATACCACATTATTTATCCATTGGGCAGCTGACATTTCCGTTATTCCCACTACTATGAATAACAATGGCATGAGCGTTTATGTACAGGTTTTTATGTGGATGTATGTTTTCATTTCTCCTGGCAATTATACCTAGGAGTGAGACTGCTGGGTCACACTGTGTTTAATATTTTGAAGAATGTCAGGCTGTTTCCAAAAGTGGCTGCATTGTTTCACATTCCCACTGGCAGTGGACAAGGTTCTGATTCCTCCAAGTCCTCGCCACCACCTGCTACTGGCATTTTCACTATAGCCACTCTTGTGGGAAGGAAGTGGCACTGTGGTTTTAATTTGCATTTCTCTGATGACTAAATGACTTGGAGCATCTTTGCCTTTTTATTAGCCATTTGTATATCCCTTTGAGAAATGTCTGTTGAGATTCTTTGCTTAATTTTAAATTTGGATGGTCTTTTCATTATTGAAATTAGGAGTACTTTATTCTAAATACAAAATCCTTCATCAAATATGTGGTTTACAGTTTCTCCAACTGTGTAGGTTGTCTTTCATTTTCTTCATGGTGTTTTTTTGAAGCACAGAAGTTTTGATTTAGTTGTGTATTTTTCTTTTATTGCTTGTGGGTTGGTATATCTAAGAAATCACTGCTTAATTCAAGGTCATAATGATTTATGCCTGTGTTTTCTTCTAAGAGTTTGATAGTTTTAGGTAATATTTAGGTCTTTAATCCATTTTCAGTTCATTTTTGTATACAAAAGGGGATTAGAAATCATTCTTTTTCATCTTTGTCTTGGCACCCTTATCAAAAATCAATTGATCAATTGATAGATGGGTTTATTTCTGAAGTCTCAATCCTATTCCACTGGTCTGAATATGCCCATCTTTTTGGCAGTAACACACTGCTTTGATTATTGTAGCTTTGTACTAAGTTTTGAAATCAAGATATATGAGTCCACCAACATTGTTCTTTTTCAGGATTGTTTTGGCTATTCTGGGTCCCTTGAATTTCCACATGAAATTTAGATCATCTTGTCAATTTCTGTAAAGAAGCCACTGATGGGACTGAATTGAATCTGTAGATTGACTTCATAGTATTACTATTTTATAAGTCTTCTTATAAACCTGACTGTCTTTTGCTACAAGGCAGAGGAGGGGCATTAATGTATTGTCCAGAGTGAGAAGGCACTTCAATACTGGAAAATGAAGAAAACCACTCCATACCATTTACACATTTTATTCAGGGTCACTTGTGGGGGTTGGGGGGATTGGGATCAGGCAGGCAGATGGGTGACACCGGCGGTACATAACCATTCTCCATAGCTATTCTCCATCCAGTCCCAACTTTACTCCCCAGCTTTTATGGAGTGAGGGGCATGGTGGTGAGGTCACAGAGTAGTTAGCCAAAGTGGGGCCTTCCGTCACCAGTCACCTTTACTGGTTACAGGTAACCGGTGTTCCCTCTGTGCATCACTTGAAGGTAAATCAAAACAAACCTTCCCGTATTCCAGTCAGGGCATACATTAACCTCCATGGGGTCTGAAACATGTAGGCCCTAGGGAGTCATTGCACAGGCATGAACAAGATGGAGGGCCAAAGATGGAGTCAGTGTTGTCAGCATTCCTACAGTCTTTCCATAGATTTATATCTTCTTTAAATTTTATGTTTTATACATTCAGAGTGTGTTGTGGGTTAAATTGTGTCTTGTCAAAAGATACTGAAGTTTTAACCCCCACTACTTGTGAATGTGATCTTATTTAGAAATAGGGTCTTTGAGGATCTGAGTTAAGATGAAGTTATTAGGGTAGGCCTTAATTCAGTATGACTGGTGTCTTTATAAAAGGGAAATTCAGACACAAAGACAGACAGAGAGAGACACACACACAGAATACCTTGTGATCAGGGTGATGCAGCAGGAGCCAAGGAATACCAAAGATTACTAGCAAACCATCAGGAGCTAAGAGAGGCATAAAACGCATTTTCCCTCACAGCCCCCAGAAAAAAACCAACCCTGCTGACACTTTCATTTGGGACTTGTAGCCAAGAGAACTGGGAGGAAATAAATTTCTGTTGTTTAATCCAACCAGTTTGTGGTACTTTGTTTTGGTACTCCTGTCAAGCTAATCCCATAAGTTCTCCCCCCCCCCTTTTTTATTTTTTTGGCTAACTTCATTCTTGTTTTCTTCTTTTTGATGCTACTATAAATGTAATGAATTAGGTTCTTAATTTCATTATTGGTTCCTTGAAAGTGAACCGCAATGTAACTGATTTTTGTATACTGATCTTGTATCCTGCAATCTTGTTGAGCTTGGTTATTTTTTAGTGTATGCCTTAGGATTTTTAAGAAAGACTTGGAGAGAGAGAGAGAGAGTGAGCACAAGTAGGGGAAGGTGTAGAGGGAGATGGAGAGGGACAATCAGACTCCCCACTGAGCACAGCCCATCACAGGGCTTGATCCCAGGACCCTGAGATCATGACCTGAGCCAGTCAGATGCTTAACTGATTGAGCCACCTAGGTGCTCCTCCTTAAGACTTTTTATGTACAAGACCATGATATCTACAAATAGAGATAATCTTATGTCTTCCTTTCTAAAAGGAGAACTTTTTCTTGCTTAATTGCTTAAGTTTTCTTGCTTAATTGTCCTGGCTAGAACCTCTAACACAATATTGAGTAGAAGTGCATAGAATAGACATTTTTGCCTTGTTCGTGATCTTAGGGAGAAATCATTCAGTCTCTTACATTAAGTTTGGTGCTAGTTGCGGGTTTTTCTTAGGTGCCTTTTACCATGTTGAGGAAGTTACCTTCTACTCCTAGTATCTGGAGTGATTTTTATCATCAAGGAGTGTTGAACTTCTTCAAACGTTTTTTCCGCATCTACTGAAATGTTATCTGTCCTTCGTTCTATTCATATGGAATGGAACATTAATTAATTGATTTTTGGATGTTCAATCAATCTTGCATTCTTGCAATAAGTCTCACTTGGTCTTGGTGTATAATACTTTTACATGTTGCTGGATTTGGTTTGCTAGCATTTTGTTGAGGATTTTTGCATCTTTGAGATACTGGTCTGTGGTTCTCTTTTCCTGTGATGTCTGTGGCATAGGAGTAACAATGGCCTCAAAGAATACATTATAAAGTGTTCCCTTCTATTTTGGGACAAATTTGTGAAGAATTGATATTAATCCTATTTTAAAAAGATTACTTATTAGAGAGAGACAGAGACAGAGCATGGGGGGAGGAGTAGAGGGAGAGGGACAAGCAGATTCCGTGCTGAGCACGGTGCTCAATGTGGGGCTGATATGGGTGGGGCCCAATCCAAGGGCTTTGAAATCATCACCTGAGCTGAAACCAAGAGTTAGAAGCTAACCTGACTGAGCCACCCAGGCGCCCTACTAATTTTTTTTATTTTTTTAAAGATTTTTACTTATTTATTTGACAGAAAGAGACATAATAGGAGAGGGAACATAAGCAGGGAGAGCATGAGAGGGAGAAGCAGGCTTCCTGCTAAGCTGGGAGCCTGATGTGGGGCTCAATCCCAGGACCCTGGGATCATGACCTGAGCAACCCAGGCGCCCATTAGTCCTTTTTTAAGTGGTAGAATTCATCAGCAAAACTATCTGGGCTGATGCTTTTCTTTGTTGGATGATATTTAAATACTAATTCAATTTCTTAACTTGATACACATATATGTGAGTTCCTATTTCTCCTTTAGTCAGTTTTGTTAATTTGTGTGTAAGAATTTATTCCATTAAAATTATCTAATTTCTGATGTTTAAGTTGTCCAATGTCCATTATGAACTCAAAGAAATTCATAATATTCTTTTAGTTCCTTTTAGGGTTCATAAGCATGTCTCCTCTTTCAGTCCTCATTTTGGAAATTTGTGTCTTGTCTTTTTTCTTGGTTAGTCTAGGAAAAGACAATATTTAAAAATCTTTTCAGAGAACTAATTTTTGGTTCCATCGATTTTCTTTCGTTTTTATGTTTTCTATTTCATCGACTTCTGTTCTGGATTTTATTATTTCTTTCCTTTCAGTTACATGAGATTGTTGGTCTTCTGTGTCTAACTTCAGGTAGAAGTTTAGTATATGAATTTTGGACTTTCCTAATGTGTTTGAAGCTATGACCTTCCAAGCACTGCTTCCGCTGCTTCTCAAACTGTTTTCATGTTGTGTATTCATTTCTAATTCAGTTCAAGATGTTTTATAGCCCTTGTGATTTCTTCAACTCATGGATTTAAGTGTAAAGTTTAAAATCCAAGTGGGGGCCTGGGTGGCTTAGGCAGTCGGGCATCTGCCTTCGGCTGGGGTCATGATCCCCGGAGTCCTGGGACTGAGTCCCTCGTCAGGCTCCCTGCTCAGCAGGGGGTCTGCTTCTCCCTCTCCCTCTGGTCCTCCCCCTGCTTGTGCTCTTTCTCTCACAAATGAATAAATAAAATCTTTTAAAAAAATATCCAAATGTTCAAGGATTGCCCAAATTTCTATTGTTAATCTCTATGTGTGATTGAAGAATGTAACTTTTTTTCTGATTTCTCTTGCACCTAGTATATGATTTGAATAATTTCAAACCTTTAAGTTTGTTAGCGATGCTCTATATACACTTTCAAAGCATGTATATTCTGTCATTGCTGGGTGGAGAGTTCTATATATTTCAGTTAAACAGAGTTGGGATAATATTACTCAAGTTTTCAAAATCCTGACTTTGTCTAGTTTTTTTTTTTTTATTACTAAGAGTATTGAAATCTCCATCTATAATGGTTGAATTTCTCTTCTTCCTTTGAATTGTTTTACTCCATACATTTTAGTGCTGTTATTAGATGCATTTATGATTTTTAAATCTGAAGTTCTATCCCTTCTATCATTATAAAACATCTCACTCCATTTTTTCTAGTAGTATTTTTAAGTCTGTTTGCCTGATATTAATGTAGTTCTTCCAGCTCCTTTGCGGTTACTGTCCTCATGGTACATATTTTTCTATCCTTGCATATTAGAGTTATTTGTATCTTTGAATTTAAAATCTTTTGTATATAGTATATATATATATATATTTTTGGATCTTGTAGTTTGACACACCTTGTTTTTGGTTGGAACACTTACTCCATTATTTTACTCCATTCATATTTAATTCAATTACTGATATGGCCAATTTACATGTACCAATTTGTTGTTTTCTATGACTCAACATTATTACTAATAGATACACAGACTCAATGGTACAAATAACCATAATTTACTTAATAAAATTCCCCATTTTAATGTGGGTTTTTAATTTTTCACTTATAAATGATGTTAAGATATTAAATAACATAATATATATATTTCCTTGAAACAAATTTAAATGGAATTCCTAGGTCAAAGGTTTTGTACATTTTACATATGGATATATGTTAGCAAACTGCTTTCCAAAGAAGCAGAATTCATTAATACTGCTATAAACAACCATTGAGAGTGCTCAGTTCCTCAATCTATTGCCCAAATTGGGTTGTCTTTTTTTTTTTTAAGTTTTTTTTTCTTAAGATTTGAGAGAGCTACTGATTAAGCACGTGAGCACTGGTGGGGGGAGGGGCAGAGGGAGAGAATCTCAAGCAGACTCTCCACTGAGCACAGAGCCCAACATGGGGGTCAGTCTCATGATCCATGAGATCATGACTTGAGCCAAAATTACAAGGTGGATGCTTAACCAACCGACCCACCCAGACACCCTGTCTAGGTTTCAGATCTTAATCTTGGCAAACTGATATTTTATTAATTTCCACCTCTTTATTAATGTACCTGATTTTCCCTTTAAAATTTTCCGATATGCTTCTAAGGGTCTAATCTATCTCAAAATTGTAAATATAAAAGCCCCATTAAAAAAAATTCCAGTTAATAATATACATGCTGGGGTGTTTAAAGGGGGAAAGAACACTGATATCTGAAGTTTACTTTGAATTAAAAAAAATCTAGATTGAAGGAGGACTACATGGATGGATATGTGATACAGCAAGAACATTAAAAGGTTAATGGTAGAGTCTAGGTCTAGGCATGAGTGTTTGCTTTAAAATTCCTCCAACTTTTCTGCAAGTTTAAGAATTTTCATAATAAAATGGTGATGGGGCAGCTGGGTGGCTCAGTTGTTTAAGTGTCTGCCTTTGGCTCAGGTTGTGATCCTTGGGTCCTGGAATCGTCCCTGCATTGGGCTCCCTGCTCCAGGGAGAGCCTGCTTCTCCCTCTGCCTCTGCCTCTTTCTCCATCTCTGATGAATAAACAAATAAAATCTTAAAAAAAAAATGGTTGGGAGAAACTTACATATGCTTCTGGTATTTTAATGGCTTTTTAATCCAATGCTCCTGCCAGAGATCCACACTGTTCTATGTACTGCAGCTTTATAGCACACTTTAGTACCTTTTTTTTTTAAAGATTATTTATTTATTTATTTGACAGAGAGAGAGATCACAAGTAGGCAGAGAGGCAGGCAGAGAGAGAGGGGGAAGCAGGCTTCCTGCTGAGCAGAGAGCCCAATGAGGGGCTCAATCCCAGGACCCTGAGATCATGACCTGAGCCGAAGGCAGAGGCTTTAACCCGCTGAGCCACCCAGGTGCCCCATACACTCTATGACCTTACAGAGAAAGTCTTTTGCCTGTCTCTTCTTCAAAATTTTCCAGGCTCTTCTCTTCTGAACTTTTTTCTTGGAGAGGAGAGGAGAGGAGGGGAGAGGAGGGGAGGGGAGGGGAGGGGAGAGGAGAGGAGGGGAGAGGAGAGGAGAAGGAGAGGGAAAGAGAGATGGGGCGGGAGGGGGCGAGGAGAGGCAAAGAGACTCTCAGGCAGGCTCCATACCCAGTGCAGAGCCAACATGGGGCTCGAACTCACTACCCTCAGATCGTGACCTGAGCCAAAATCAAGAGTTGGATGCTTAACCCACTGAGCCACCAAGGCGCCCCCCTTCTTGATGTACTTTAAAATAAACTTATTAAACTAAAATACCTTTTTTTCTTAAAATAAACTCTTAAACTTCCAAATAATCCCACTGTGATTTGTGTTGGAATTGCATTATGTACAAATATTTAGGAATATTTTGGAAAATGTTTTAGGAAAATATTTAGGAAATATTAATACAAATATTTAGGAAAGGGTTAAAATACTGTTCTGCAATTTATTCAAACGTTTCTCATTTCCTTCATTAAAATTCTACAATTTTCTTCAAATACTTGTATGTTTCTTATTAAATTTGTTTTTCCTGAGTTATTATAGTTCTGTTGCTATTGTAAATGGGGTCTTTTCTCTTTTTTTAAAAAAATTTTATTTATTTATTTGACAGAGAAAAAGATCACAAGTAGGCAGAGACACAGGCAGAGAGGAGAGGGAAGAAGGCTCCCCACTGAGCAGAGAGCCCGATGTGGGGCTCGATCCCAGGACCCTGAGATCATGAGCTAAGCTGAAGGCAGAGGCTTTAACCCACCCAGGTGCCCCAATGGGGTCTTTTCTTATATGATATTTTCTACACTATTAGTTCTGGTGTATAGAATAACTGGTACTTTTTTTTTTTTTAATTTGCTTATATTTGGCTGTTAGTGCTCTTTGAGTTGATTCTTTTGGATTTTCAAAGTACCCATCCAATATTTGTGTTTTAATGACGAAATTTGATCTAAACAAGTGGCAAGGGATAGAGGGAGACAACAGGAGGAGAAGGTTAAGAGTTATATCATAATATCAAGCTAATACATAATGTTTACGACAAACTTTGCTTCATTAGAACATATGGGAGACTAGTCAGAGAAGTAAATAGTTATACACAAAAAGGGACTCATTGCTAAAAGCACTTTAATGAATATAATTGTGAATGCTTTTATACATTGTGAGATGCTATTACATTAGTAATAACTGTATTATAGCTATTGCTATTTTACTATACAGTATTTTTAGTATTTTAATCTTTCAAATCTAAAGCCAAAAACTCTAGTATTTGAAGTGTGAAATATTCTATGTGCTTACTTAGGAAGAAACAGATGTTCTCTTGTTGCTAATTTTAAAAAATTAAGACAATTTTAACTTAGGATGCCTGGGTGGCTCAGTGAGTTAAATGTCTGCCTTTGGTTCAGGTCATGATCCCGGGTTCCTGGGATGGAGTCCCACACTTGACTCCCTACTTGGCAGGGAGTCTGCTTTTCCCCTCTCCCTCTGCCTCTCCCCCTAGCTCATTGCTTTCTCTCTCTCTCAAATAAATAAAAACCTTAAAAAAAAAAAAAGGCAATTTTAATTTAAAAAAAGTTTCTGATTAGTACTGGGCACTATTTTGGAGGGTTTTGTCATTGTTCAACTAGATGGGACAACTCAAATGTTCATTTGGAAATAAAAAACTAGAAAAACTCTGCTGAGGAAGGAAAGAAAGAATGAAGGAATGGGACACTGGCTATACCAAACAGTAAAAGCCTCATTCAGGAAAGTGTGGTTCCAGCCCCGAACCGGCAGACAAATGAAACAAAACTGAAAGAATGGAATTGGACTCTTATGGAAAATTAATACACAGTGGAGGTAGCATTGTAAATCACTAGGGCAGAAATAGGCAATTCAATAAACCATATTAGGATAACTCACTATTTAAAAAACTATACACCAAGATTCCACATGAAATCAGAGTTAAATGTAAAAAGTGGAAAAATGCTTTGATAAAGACACCAGAAAAAATATGGCAAAGTTCTGTAATAACTTTAGACTGGGAAAGGCCTTTTTAACTAGATTCAAAATCCATAACTATGAAAGATATTTAACCTTATAAAAACAAAAAACTTCTATACACGAAAAAAAATCACTAAAAGCAAATTCAAAATACAAAAGACAAAGTGGGAAAATATTTATAACTCACATTGCCAAGGGCTAATCTTTCTAATATATGAGATCAGCAACTTAATAGAAAACTAACCAAAGGATAAAACTAAAATAAGATAATTTTGGTAAAAGTCCAGAAACTAGATAACACATTTTGTTGGCAAGGCTGAGGGGAAATAGTCCTACTCATGCAACATTGGTAACAGTATAAATTGGTACAATCTGTACTGGTGGCAATTTGCTAACACTACTCTTCAAAACTAAACATGTACCTTTCATTTTACCAAGCAATTCTATTTTTTGGAATTTTCCCTCCTGATATCTTCCACATAGGTGAAGTGGTTTTGCCTTGCAGCACTGTTTGTAAGAGTAACAAAGTTAAAGATCTTAATGTCCCCCAGAAGGGGACCAGTTACATAATAAATTATGTACTCAATAGAATATACTCAGAGGCTGTTAATAGAACTTCTAGGTCAGTGGATAAAATAAATGCATATGTAATTTTTTTAGATAGTACCAAATTCCCCTACATGAGGGTTATGCCATTATGTACCACCACCAGTTATGTGTGAATGCCTGTTTCTCCACAGCATCTCCAACAGTCTTATAACATTTTTATATTTTTGCTAAGCTAGTTAAGAAAGAAATGACATCATAGTGTGGTTTTGATGGTTTTAAAATTCAAAGTTTTTTTGAGGTAGAATTTACAAACAATAATATTCACTTTCTTTGGTGTAGACGGATGGGTTTTGATAAACATGTTCATGTAACCACCAACATAACCAAGCTGCAGAATATTTTCATCACCCCAAACATTTCCCTCCTGTCCCATCCCACCATCCCTAGTCCCTGACAACCAGGGATCTGATTTCCTAAATTTTGCCTTTTCCAGAATGTCACAGAAACAGAATCACAGTAGGTAGCCTTTGTGCCAGGCCTCTCTCACTTAGCATAATATTGGTATCAATAGCTTGTTCCTTTTTATTGCCAAGTAGTACTCTATTGTATCAGACTGTGGTGTCGATTTGAATTTTAGTTACTATGAGTGGGGCTGAACATCTTTAAGGATGTTCAAATGCCATTCGGCTTTCTTCCCTGTGAGCTGGATGTTCAAGTTTCCGCCCAGTCTCCTACTGGGTTTCTGATCTCATTTTTTGAGAGCTCCTTGTAGTTTAATGAGATTAGCCCCTGTAACATAGGTTACAGATACTATTTCCAAATTTGCCATTGACTTTACTTACAGCATTTTTGGTAGGCAAATGCTCTTTAATTTTTATAGAGTCACAATTATCAATCTTTTCTTTTTATAGCTAGATTGAGCCAGAGTTAGAAAGGCTTTTGACACTACCAGGTTATAAAGGAAAGTCATCCATTTTTTTTTTCTTGCAGCTCTTGTATGGTTTCATTTTTGACATTATATCTCTGACCTATTTGAACTTATTTTGGTGTGCAGTGTGAGGTTTAGATCCAATATTTTTTTCTCAAATTGTAATCCAGTGATCTCAACACTACTTATTAAAATTATCTTTGATTTATTATCTTTGATTTGATTTGCGATGGCAACATCCATATACCAAATCTCCATGTTTGTGGGTCTATTTTTGGAGTTTCTCCTCTGTCCTGCCAATATGTCTATACTGTTATGTATGTCTATACCAAATCTCTTTTTGAATTGTAAAGGCTTTTCGGTAAGTTTCAATATTTGGTAGGGTTAACCCACAGTCCACTCATTACCTTTCTTTTTCAGAGATTTCCTCACTAATTTTGCTTATTTTTCCATATGCATTTTATAAATAATCTGTTTCCTTTTTTTTTTTTTAAAGATTTTATTCATTTATTTGACAGAGAGGAGAGAGATCACAAGTAGGCAGAGAGGCAGGCAGAGAGAGAGGGGGAAGCAGGCTCCCTGCTGAGCAGAGAGCCCGATGAGGGGCTCAATCCCAGGACCCTGAGATCATGACCTGAGCCAAAGGCAGAGCCTTTTTAACCCACTGAGCCACCCGGGTGCCCATGCTTATTTATTTTTTTAACATGGAGAGAAACTGACATCTTTGTGATATTGAAATATTCTTTTTAAGAACACATAATATCTTTCCATTTGTTCAAGTATATCTGTGTATTTCAAGAATGTCATAAAGTTGTCTTCATATAACTTTTAAACATTTCAATAACTTCATTCCTAAGTACTTTATTGTCTCTGAAAAATGAGATTATCTCTTTTATTGGTCTAGGTGATCCTTATATATATGAGAAGGGTATAGATTTTTGTGCATTAATTTGAAGAAAATATACTTTGAACTATGTAACTTACAGTAATTTGATTTCAATTAGATTAAAAATTGAACTCAAAAGCATTTTATCTATGAAGTCAGCAAATTTAGAGTTTTCATCTTGTTCTCTGTAAAAAAGCATTTACATCAGAAAAATCATCCATAAGTGGCGCCTAGGTGGCTCAGTGGGTTAACGCCTCTGCCTTCGGCTCAGGTCATGATCTCAGGGTCCTGGGATCGAGCCCCGCATCATACTCTCTTCTCAGTGGGGAGCGTGCTTCCCCCACCCCCCTCTGCCTGCCTCTCTGCCTACTTGTGATCTCTCTGTCAAATAAATAAATAAAATCTTTTAAAAAAGTAAGCATTCACACTGAAAAAGAAAAATCATCCGTAACAATCGCACATTTTATTAATAATCCTAAGAAGCAGCTAAGAACAAAATAAACCTAAAAGAAAACTAGACATCTTTTAAGATGGTCTTTTGAGGTTAAAATTAATACAAATAGAGAAGAATGCTTATATTACCACCTGTGTGGGGAAATAACTTTAGAAGTAATCATGTTAATATTGTCACTTTTTAAAAACAAGCAATGGACTTCAGTTAGTGGAGAGAAAGAAGTAGTTAGTGTTTCTCCTGTATGACAGAGATACTAATAAAAGTATTTGAATTAAGATCTGTCTTAAGCTGACACAGAACATTTAGACTTTATACTAACATTTAATGCGAAAACATTTTCATCTGTTATATTATACCGATGGTCAACCAGCCACAGAAACGAGGTCTTAATTCCATGGAAAAATCAATGCATTAAATGGTAAAAGCAAGTCATATAAGAAGTTCACTGTTGATGTACACAACAGCAATAATTTTACTATGCATCTGTTTTTATCAAGTAGAACACTGGCTATGTAGTTTTCATTGGCTATGATTTGGTATTATTATGAACAGTAAAAAACTGTATGGTTTTTCCTTTATTTTTTTCTTCCCCCCACCCTGTTTTTCACTTTATAGGTATGCCATGAAGGTACTCTAGAGTTGCAATGCTGGCTCAGTGATTATTTATTGATTGCTTCCTACCAGTTTAATTTAATTAACAAATGTTTTAAAAATTTGACACTTAAAATACTATGTATTCTGGAATTTCTCTCTTGCCACCACTTAACCTTATGAGAAGTGAACCATAGGAAAAATTAGAGAAACCCGAAAACTTTATTTATCATAAATGGCAAGGGAAGGAGAACTCGGAAGTCACTGTATTCCTCTAGCTTAGCAGAATATTCCCTCCAGCATCAAGTCTTATCTCTAATAGATAATATGTGAGAAGATTCTACATGAGTGAAAACAGAAAATGCAATTACATTTTATTGCAAGAAATTTGGAAAACGTATTTTTAACAAAGTTAGCTATTCAAAAGTGTTACCTTAGGCTGTCTCTTAATAGCTCCTTTTCACAAGTGTGAAATTTAATGAAGGCAACTGCACTTACAAGCAAGACCAAAATGGTATCTTAATTACTAGCTGCATTTTCTTAGGCAACAAGAGATTAAATGGAAAGAGAAATTAGTTTTACAAATGGCATCGTACATCTTTATGTTACACCCCCCTCCATCAAGTCACAGATGGTTATGTATCTGAACTTCCTCATATTGTCGGCAATTTTCTTTTCCTTGGGCACACCCAAATCTATCACTGCTCTAAATTATGTAGTATTTTGAATCATTTACAAGACTTAAGCGGTTTCTCATAATGATTTAACATTTACTGACCACAGGGAATGGACTTTTCTCTCCCTGGACTCTACATGAATACGAAACATAAGACCTGTTGAAATTCCTGGCCCTATAATGTTGCAGCGTTCTCATGACATACAGTTCAGAGAAATAACTTAACCTGATGTAATGTTAATAAAGGGTTCCTGGTCCAGTTACTACTGCCGAATCTCACAGCCAAAGTTGATGGTAAAGTCACGTCTGATACTGCTGCCTATCACGTAGTTTAGGTCTTAAGATAGGGACTCATGAGAGTTCATGTGCAACTGCTCTCCTCAAACGTCTACAAAACTTAGGCATTAAAAAGAGCCCAGAGATTTTGCTTCTAATCATGGCCAAGTAATACCTACAGGAGTAACAGTTCCACATACAACAATTATAATAAACTCTGGACAAAATTTTTACAAATTACCTAAAAGCGCGGGAGAGCAATCAAAAGAAGGGAAATTCTATAGTGGAGTGTTGAGCACTGGGGTGGGTTTTCCATTTTCTACTGTGGGCAGGCCCTAGTCCATGCCATGTCAAGAGGCAAAAATGTAGATATTAAAAAATCTCTACTGTTCCTTGTCCAAGAGGAATGATTTCAGGGCAAATGCAGTAGCTGGTGAGCAAGAAAATGCTACAAAGGAGAGAACAAGAGAGGAGCACCCCCAAATTGTGTCATAAACGCTGCCCAAATCTCTAGCTAACCCCTGAAGCATACGCATGAACAGCAGACTCCAAATAGCCCAAATAAGGTTAAAAGAACTGAACAAAATTTTGAGCTGCTCCCCACTATGAAGGAGATGAATTTCCAGTTCCAGTTCGGCCAACCTAATAGACTGATTTAAAATAAGAAAAAAATCCCAATACTTTTAGGAATCCAAAGTCATCATTCACAATATCTAGGATAAAATCCAAATGTACTTCACATAACTAGAGACGGAAAAATACAAGCCATACTTGGAGATATTCAATGGAGGCTGACCCTGACAGGACCCCACATGTTGAAATTTATAAACAGGGAATTTAAAGTAGCTATTACAATCATGTTCAAGGACACAAGGAGAAAACACTTGGAAGGAATGAATAAAAAAGTCAGCAAAGTGGACAGTATATAAAGGACTAGATGGACATTTTAGATTTGCAATTACAGTAACATAGAAAAAATTCCCTGGGTGAGTTAATATCAGTTTGAAGATAATAGAAGGATATATAAACTTGAAGAGACGTCAATAGAAATTAGACAATATTTACAGAGAAAAAAATTTTTAACAACTAATGGAGCTTTCGGGACTTGGGACAAAATAAGAAGGTAAAACTGGATTCCTAAAAGAGAGAAAAAAATCGGAATGAATGAAAAATGGCTAAAAACTCACTCTATAGGGCAAAAGACATTAACTTGTAAGAAATTCAGAAAACCCCGAGAGAGATAAATACAAAGAAGAATATGCATAGGCACAGCCATAATCAAAATGATGGAAACCAAAATTAAATAGGAAAATCTTGAATGTTTTCCAGGGGAAAACACCATGTTACACATAAGAGAAGAATGAATGATTTGAAATGTCTGATTTCCTATCAGAAAAAATAAAGGCGGGGAGAGGCTCAAGATGGAAGAGTAGGAGAATCCTGAGCGCCCCTCCTCCCATGGACACAGTAAGACCACAACTATTTATAGAGCACTCTCTCTGAGGTCAGCCTGAAGACTGGCAGAACAGCTCCCCTGTAGCTAGCAATATAGAGTAAATGACACGTTGAAACAGGCCTGAGGGGCAGAACATGGTCTGCTCAGAACTGATACCCCTGGTGCAACAACCCACAGTGGGAGGGATACCACAGATACAAAAGTCTTCCCTGAAGAGTGAAGGGTTCAAGCCCCACATTGGGGACCCCTGGACTGGAAGACAAACCCCCATAACGTCTGGACTTGAAAATCAGTGGGTCTTAACTGTGGGAGTGCTCGAGGGCTACAGGAAACTAAACTCTGCTTTCAAAGGGTCCTGCACAAATTCACTAGCTCCTAGACCTATCACAGAGCCAACAGTTTGAAAAGCACCTAAGTCGTGTGTGAAGATTTCGTAAGTTTAGGGAATGTGCAGATAGTAGAGAGTTCTGTAGGAACCTTCTCTGGAAGCAGAAGTGCGGGTGAAAGCCATTTTTTTAAAAAAGATTTTTTTTTTTAAATTTATTTGAGAGAGAGAGAGAGAGAATGAGTGGTGAGTGGAGGGGCAGAGGGACAGGGAGAAGACTCCCTGCTGAGCAGGGAGCACAGGGCTTGATCCCAGGTCCCAGGGATCATGACCTGAGCTGAAGGCAGATGCTCAACCGACTGAGCCACCCAGTCGCCCTGGTGAGAACCATTTTTTTTTTTTTTTTTACCTTCCTTCTACCTAACTGTTCTAGCACTGGTGGGTGCCATTTCTGACACTTTCCATCTACCTTGCTAGAACTGCTCTCCTGCCCTGGTGTTCACCTCTTGACCCGTCCATACAACCCATCCACCCTAGCAGGTAACCCTCCAATGTGGTTCCCACCTTGCTGGACACAGCAGGGAGCCTTGACTGGGACTCCTGCACCCCCGAAGTGGCTCTTGCCCAGCGGCACACCTGAAATAGTTGTGGCTGGGCCCTGCCAGCCACACCAGGGGCCAGCCCTGCACACCAGCACAGCCACAGCAGCGGAGTCTGGGCCTCTCAGCCAGCTGTGCCAGGAGCCAGCCCCATGCACCAGCGTGTGTGCAGCAGTTGCTGCTGGGCATTGAGGCCAGCAGGCTGGGGCACCAGTCTTGCCCACCAGCATGCCTGCGACAGTCACAGACCAGCCTAAAGGATGGTGCATACAGCCCACACAAGCGCTACTCCTGGAGCACCTGGTTCTGGTGCCCAGAGGGAATTATCCTTTTAGGCCCCACAGGACACCTTCTCTATAGGGTCACTCCTTCAAAACCTGGAGTGTAACTGATCTACCTAACAGGCAGAAACACAAAGAGTCAGACAGACGAGGAGACAAAGGAAGATGTTCCAAACAAATAAAAACAAAACAAGATTAAAAAACAAACCAAGAAACTACAAAAACAGAAATAAGCTATCTACCTGATAAGAAGTTCAAAGTAACAGTTGTAAAGATGCTTACCAAACTCAGGAGAAGACTGGATGAATACAGTGAGAATTCATCTCACATCATATTCAAATAGAAAATATAGAAATGAACCAATCAGAACTAAAGAATACAATAACTGAAATAAAAAACACAGAGAGAGAATCAAATGCAGATTAGATGATACAGAAGAACTGATCCACAGTCTGGAACACAGGGTAATGAAAATCAAGCTGAATATCAAAAAGAAAGAATTTTAAAAACTAAGGATAGTTTATGGGACCTCTGGGACTACCAGATCAAGTGTACTAAAATTCACATTATTAGCTTCTCACAGAAGAAGTGAGAGAAAAAGACAGAAAACTTATTTGAAGAAAAAGTTGAAAACTTCCCTCAACTCAGGAAGGAAACAGGTACCAGGTCCAAACAAGATAAGAAAGAGAGCCCCAAACAAGATAAATGTAAAGAGACCCACAATGAGACACACAGAAATTAAATGGCAAAAATTAAAGGAGAGAATCTTAAAAGCAGTAAGAGAAAAGCAATTAGTTACATACAAGGGTATACCCATAAGACTGTCAGATGACTTTTCAGCAGATACTCTGCAAACTAGAAGGGAGTGGCAGAATACACTCAATGTATTGAAAGGAAAAAGTCTAAAACCAAGAATAACCTACCCAGCAAGATTATCTTTCAGAATTGAAGGAGAGATAGTTTTTCCTAGATGAAAAAAAGTTAAAGGAGTTATCAACTCTAAATGGCCTTATGAAATGTTACAGGGACTTCCTTAAGCAGAAAAGCCCATAACTTGAAGTAAGAAAACTGTGGAAGAAAAAAAAATATATTGCTGGTAAAAAGTAAAACATATAATAACAGTACTGGATCAGCCACTTTTAGGGCTAGTATGAAAATTAAAAACCAAAGTAGTAAAACCAACTATAATAATTAATGTATACACAAATAAAAAGATGCAAAATATGATGTCAAAGACATAAAATCGGGGGTTAAAAATGTAGCACTTTTAGAATGTAGTTGAACTTAAACAACCATCAAAAAATAGACTGGTATATAAAGAGGATGTTAGAGATGAACCTTATGGTAACCACAAACCAAAAACCTATAATACTTACACAAAATACATACACACACACACACACACACACACACACAGGAATTCAAACGAAACACTAAAGTCACCAAATCAGAAGGAAAGAGAGCAAGAAAAGGAACAAAGAAAAGCTACAAAAACAACCAGAAAACAACAAAATGTCAATAAGTACATACCTATCAAAAACCTTTAAATGTAAAAGGACTAAATGCTCCAATCAAAAGACACAGGATAAGCAAATGGATAAAAAACCAAGATTCATCCACATGCTCCCTGCAGAGCCTCACTTAAGACCTAAAGATACATACAAACTTAAAGTGAAGATATCGAAAGAGGTATTCTATGCAAACAGAAATGAAAAAAAGCTGCAGTAGCAATACTTATATTACACTAAATAGACTTTAACACAAAGACTGTGACAAAAGAAAAAGAAGGGCATTACATAATAATAAAAAGATAATCCAGTAAGACAATATAATAACCGTATCTATGCACCAAAACAGGAGCACCTAAATAAAGTATTAACACTTACAAAAAAAACCCCAACCTGACAGTAATACAATAGTAGGGGACTTTAACATCCCACTTACATCAATGGATAGATCATCCAAACAGAAAGTCAATAAGGAAACAATGCCCTTAAACAACACATTAGACCAGATAAATTTTATTGATATACACAGAATAATCCACTCCCACACAGCAGAAAACATATTCTTTTCAATTGTACATGGAACATTCTCCAGGACAGATCATGTAACACCACAGAAAAAGTCTCAATAAGTTAAAGAAGACTGATTTCCTATCAGTCATCTTTTCTGACCACCACAGTACAACCAGAAATCAATTTCAAGAAAAAAACATTAAAAAACACAAATATGTGGAGGCTAGCCATGCTACTAAACAACCAATGGGTCAATAAAGAAATCACAGGAAATTAAAAAAATACCTTGAGACAAATAAAAATGGAAGCAACTTCCAAAATATATGAGATGTGGCAAAAGTAGTTCTAAGAGGGAATTTTAAAGCTATACAGATCTAAATCAGGTAAAAAAGAAAAATATCAATTAATCTAATTTTACACCAAAAGGGATGAGAAAAAGAAACAAAGCCCAAAGATAATAGAAGGAAGAAAATAATAAAGATCAGAGTAGAAATAAATGAAATAGAGACTGAAAAAAACAAAACAAAACAAATTGTCAAACTAAGGACTGCTTCTTTGAAAAGACAAATTTGATAAATCTCTGGCCAGATTCTGCCTATCCCCCCTTTTCCCCTCTTGCAAAGAACCCAAATGAAATTTAAAAAAATGAAAAAGTTACAAATGACACTACAAAGACATAAAGGATTATAAGAGATTACTATAAGTAATTATATGCCAACAAATTGGATAGTCTAGAAGAAATGGATAAATTCCTAAAAACAGGTAATCTACAACTGAATCAGGAAGAAATACAAAATCTGAACAGACTGATTACTAGCAATGAAATTGAATCGATAATCAAAAAACTCCTAACAAACAAAAGTCCAGGATTATATAGCTTCAGGTGAATTCTACCTAGCATTTAAAGAGTTTACACCTATTCTTCTCAAACTTTTCCAAAAAGTTGAAGAGGAAGGACATTTCCAAACTCATTCTACAAACCCAGTGTTACTCTGATACCAAAACCAGACAAATAAACTACAAAAAAAGAAAATTACAGGCCAATATCCTTAATATAGATACAAAATCCTCAAGAAAATACTAAAGGAATCCAACAGTACATTTAAAGGATCATATACCATGATCCAAGTGCCATTTATTCCAGGGATGTGAGAATGGTTCAATATTCACAAATCTATCAACATGACACACCATATTAACAAAATGAGGAATAGGGGCGCCTGGGTGGCTCATTGGGTTAAGTGTCTGCCTTTGGCTCAGGTCATGAACCCACGGTCCTGGGATAGAGCCCTGCATTGGGCTCCCTGCTCAGTTGGGAAACCTGCTTCTCCCTCTTCCACTCCCCCTGCTTGTATTCTCTCTCTCGTTGTCTCGTTCTCTGTCAAATAATAAAATCTTAAAAACACAACAAAACAAAAAAACAAAATGAATAAAAATATGATCACCTCCATAGATGCAAAAAAAAAGCATATGACAAAATTTAATCTTTGCTTATGATAAAAACTCTCAACAAGGTGAGTATAGAGGAAATATACCTCAACATAATAAAAGTCATACATGACAAGCCCACAGCTAACATCAAACTTGACAGTAAAAAGCTGAAAACTTCTCCTCTAAGATGAGGAACAAGAATGCCCACTTCTAATTCAATAGTCAATCACCACTTTAATTCAATAATTCAACACAGTACTAGTAGTCCTGGCCCAAAGCAATCAGATAAGATAAGAAATAAAAGGCATCCAAATTGGTAAAAAAGAAGTAAAAGTGTCACTATTTACCGAGGACATGACATATATAGAAAACCCAAAAGAATCCATCAAAAAATTGTTAAAACAAATAAATTCAGTAAAGTTGCAGTATATAAAATCAATATACAAAAAATTGTTGTTGCTGTACACTAATAATAAACTATCAGAAAGAACAACTAAGAAAACAATACCACTTACAATTTATCAAAAAGATTAAAATACCCAGCAATAAATTTAACCAAGGAGGTGAAAGACCTGCATTCTGAAAATGAGATGAAAATGAAATGTGACCATGTAAAAAAAGTATCAGAATATATTTCAAAATCAGAAAATGAAGGCTAAACAAACAATCTGGCTATAATCAATTAACAAGAGTCACACTTAAAACGGAAGGTTGAAAGTCAGGGAATGGAAAACAATAACACTTGTGGGAAAAACTATATGGTATCTTGAATTTGCTGTAAAATATACTCCAAAATAAGTAACCTGGGGAGGGAGAGTGGATGAAACAAATATGCCAAATTGATAATTGTTGAAGGGGGGTAATGGACACACGAGAATTCACTATACTCTTAAAACCTGGATATTGCAAAATTGCTTTTGTAATAATAAACAAGTTTAAAAAGACACAGAAAAAGATATCCTAGGACAATACTAACCTAAGGCAACTTCCTATAGCTATATGAATATAAGAAAGGTAAAAGCATTGCGATAGGGGTATTATACAGAATAAGAGCATCAATTCATGTGAAAAATGTAAAAGTACTACTTTTTATGTACCTAATTGTATATCCTCAAAAATATACGGAAAAAATGGGAAGAATTAAAAATGGAGAGAAAAAAATACATCAATATGCACTATATTGGGAAATTTCAACACATCTCTTTCAGTAATTGTATTAAACACACACACACACACACACACACACACACACACACCCCTACTAAGGAGTTAGAAAATCTGAACAAAGAATAAATTTGGCTTAATAGTCCAAATACTGGAGAAAACAGATTTTTCAAGAACACTCACATAGTTTACAAAACTGTCACATGTAGAGATATTTTGGAAAAATTTTGATATATCAATTAGCACATATATCAGAGGAAAGATTGTCCAAATAAACTATGGCAAGATTGTTATCCATGTGAGGGAAAAAAAACATTGGATCCCTATACCTCACACCATACACAGAAAATAAGCCCAGGTAGGTTAACAACCCAAATATAAAATATGAAACTTTAAAACTTTAGAATATCTTTATCACCTCTGGGTAGAGAAGTGTATTATTATTATTATTATTTTTAAATTTTATTTATCTGAGAGAGAGAGAGAGAGTGAGAGATAAGAAGGTCAGAGGGAGAAGCAGACTCCCCATGGAGCTGGGAGCCTGATGCGGGACTCGATCCCAGAACTCCGGGATCATGACCTGAGCCGAAGGCAGTCGCTCAACCAACTGAGCCACCCAGGCGCCCGAGAAGTGTATTATTTTTGAAATAATACACTATTGGCTTAATCTATATATAATAATTCAGGATGGTGATTCTTTGAGTAAAAGGCAAGAAATAAGAGGGAGATGCAACCATATAGGTATATATGAGGGCTTCAACTTTACTGGCAATGATTTCTTCATTAGCTGGTAGGCACAGAGATATTCATTATATTATTCTTCATGTCAGAAGTATTTTACAAGGAATTCTTAAGAGTAAAACACTTGTCTACACTATGCAATACATACTAAACAACAGTTCAATCATGAGATTAAGGTGAAATGGATAGTACCTGTGTAAATGGAAAAGAAAACAACGAAAAAAATTTAACAAAGGAAACCCTAGTTAGAGGATAGAGGAAATGGGGACAATTAAGAACATCTCTTCAGGGGCACCTGGGTTGCTCAGTCAGTTAAGCATCTGACTCTTGATTTTGGCTTAGGTCATGATCTCAGCATTGACAGACTAAGCCCTGTGTGGGGCTCTGCACTGAGTGTGAAGCCTGCTTAAGATTCTCTCTCGCTCTCCCTCTGCCCCACCCCACACTTCTCCACCCCATAATCACACATGCTCTAAAATAAAATAAAATCTTTAAAAAAATTAAAAATAAAAAAAGAACATCTTTTCAGATATGGAGGCTAAGAGAGTAAGTGGAAATCAAGTCTCTGAGTACAGTTAATCTGATGTAACAAATTATATATTATTACTGTTACTATATTACAAATAGGACTTAGATACTATAAATGGTGCAGCCAGAGTTTTCTTGGCTCCTCCAAAGCCAGTATTTCCTTCCATTATAACATGCTTTCATTAATAGAAATGGTCCAGAGGGAAAGCTAGCACAAATGCACATATATGAATGATCATCGACTAGTCTTTAAAAGATATTTGTAGGGGCTTCTGGGTGGCTTAGTTGGTTAAGTGTCCAACTCTTGTTTCAACTCAGGTCATGATCTCACAGTGGTGAGATGGACAGGCTCCATGCTGCTGAACTTAGAGCCTGCTTGGGATTCTCTCCCTCTCTCCCTCGGAAAAAAAGTAAGAGATGTTTGCATACAATAAAAATTATAGGTCTTTGAGCACAGTAGTGTTAGTTGCCTCACTGGGATCTAGGGCTTGATCCCAGGACCTGGAGATCATGATCTGAGCTGGAGGCAGATGCCTAACCATCTGAGCCACCGAGGCGTCCCAAGATCAGTCTTTTCATGCTAGATCCTGTCATACGAGATACAAAGGAAGTTATCAAAGGCTATCAGGAACATTCAAAAGGACTCAGAGACAAGTTGAAGAGCCTTGACTGGCCACAGAAAGGCCAGTGTGGACAACAATACACATAGTATAGAAAGCAGTACTTCAAATTTTTTTAAATCTACACTAAAAAATAGTAATTCATTACTTTTAGAGGATGACAGAAAACAAGTTCTCATTTTGAAAACTGGTTTAAAAAACGGATAAAAATCAAAGGTTTATTCTTCCTTTCCTATATAAATTGTGCCACTAGATGGCCAGTTTCTCTTTATAGAAGCATTCTAGCCAACACATAAGAAATGATTGAATTAAAAAAAAAAATCACGACTTTGCAATCCCTAATAAATAGATCTAAGCATTTAGCAATAATGGTAATGACTACTATCACTACAAAAAGATAAAATAAGATGATCAAAACTATAAACAAAGGCAAAGATATGATTCCTATAAAAGTCAAGAAGGGAAGAGAGAGTTGTAGCTAGAATAGGTACAAGGAGAACTTATGAAAAGACTGACAATACTCTCTTTTTTGAACTGGTAGAGATAACAAGTGTTGTTTTCTCTATAATTAATTGGTAATTAATTTGTTTTATGTAACATTTTTGTATGTGTACTATATTTTACAATTAAAAGTTTAAAAAAATGTTTGAGGGGCGCCTGGGTGGCTCAGTGGGTTGAAGCCTCTGCCTTTGGCTTAGGTCATGATCTCAGGGTCCTGGGATTGAGCCCCGTATCGGGCTCTCTGCTCAGCAGGGAGCCTGCTTCCCCCTCTCTCTCTGCCTACCTCTCTGCCTACTTGTGATCTCTCTCTCTGTCAAATAAATAAAATCTTTAAAAAAATAAAAATAAAAAAGTTTGAAAATATGTTCAAATAGTTTGGGATAATGGGTACTCTCCTATACATTGTTGGTGGGAGAATAAATTGGGAGTCTTTATGGAGGACTTTAAGGCAAAATCTATAAAAATTACAAATGCATATACCATTGACTTAATAATTCCAGTTTCAGGAATTTATCTTATGGTTACTATTCTACACATATGAAACGTAAAAGGCTATTTACTGCAGGACTCTTGTAATAGCAAACTACTGGGTACAACTTAAGTGGCTACTGACAAGAGACCTGATTTCTATAATTAGAAAATTATAGTGCACTATACAATGGAATCATGTACCTGCAAAAAAATGAAGCAGCCCAAGGTGACCTACACATTTGACACAATCTCTAGAAGACACCAATGCAGAAATAGAAAAACCTGTCCTAAAATTCATACAGAGGGATCCCAAATAGCTGAAACTATCTTGAAAAAGAACAAAGCTGGAGGACTCACACTTCATAATTTCAAAACTTACCACAAAGCTACAGTAATCAAAACAGTGTAGTACTAGCACAAAGGCAGACATATAGATGAATAGAATAGACAGCCCAGAAATAAACCCTTGCATATATAGACAAATGATTTTTAATAATGGTATACAACCATTCAATGGGAAAAGGACAAATGTTGTAACAAATGTTGCTGGGAAAACTGCATGTCCACATGCAAAGGAAGGAAGTTGGACCCTACTTAACATCACATACAATAATTAACTCAAAGTGGATCAAATACTTAAATGTAAGAGTTAAAACTTAAAACTCTTAGAAGAAAACAGGGCAAAAACTTCATGACCTTGGATTTAGCAATGATTTCTTAGATATAACACCAAAGGCAATAAAAGAAAAAAAGATTAATTGGACATCATGAAAATTAAAAAAAAATTGTGCATCACAAGACAGTATCAATAAAGTAAAAACACAGCCCATGGATTGGGAGAATATATTTGCCAATCTTCTATCTGATAAGGAACTAACATCCAGAATATACAGAGAACTCCTAATACTCAACAGTAACAACAACAACAAAAAACAATTTGAAAATAAAGGACTTGAGTAGACATTTCTCAAAAGATAATCAAATGGCCAATAAGCACATGGAAAGATACTCAACATTACTGATCATTAGGGTAATGTCAATCAAAATTACAGTGAGATAGCACCTCATACCCATTATGATGGCTACTATCAAAAAATCTGAAATAACAAGAGCTGGAGAGGATGTGAAGAAACTGGAATCCTTATGCACTACTGGTAGGAACACAGAATAGTATAGCAGTTATGAAAAACAGTACAGTGGTTCCTCAAAGAATTAAAAATAAAATTACCATATGATTTAGCAATTTCACTTCTGGATATATAACCCCAAAGAATTGAAAACAGGGTGTCTAAGAAATATTTGTACACTCATGTTCATAGTAGCATTAGTCACAATAGCCAAAAGGTGAAAACAACCCAAGTATTCATCAACAGGAAGATGAATAAGCAAAACATAGTCTATACATACATACAAGGAATATTATTCAGCCTGAGAAAGGAAATTCTGATGCATGCTACAATATGAAGCTGGAGGACATTAGGCTAAGTGAAACAAACCAGTCACAAAAGGACAAATACTGAATGATTCCATTTATATATTTACAGCAGTCAAAATCATAGAGACAGAAAGTAGAATGATGGTCGCCAGGGGCTAGTGGGGAGAATGAAGTTATTGTTTAATGGGAACGTAAGTTCAGTTTTATAGGACGAAAAGAGCTAAGGAGATGAATGCATGACATTATGAATATATTTAACATTATTGAACTGTACACTTAAAAGTGGTTAAGATAATAAATTTTATGTTATGTGTATTTTACAATAAAAAAATAATAAAGAAAAACTTACTTGAAATGGACCGTAGACCTAAACGTAAAAGGTAAAACTTTTAAACTTCTAGAAGAAAACGTAATTAACATAGTCTTTGGGATAGGGTAGGCAAAGATTTCTTCAGCAGGACACAGAAAGTATGAATCATAAAATGAAAAACTTGATAACCATATACTTCATCAGAATTTAAAATACGTTGTTTAAAATATAACAAAAAAATGAAAAGGCAAGCAGCTGACCGGGACAAAATATTTGCAACATCTACATTTGAGAAAGGACTCATACCTAAAATATATAAATAACTGTCATGACTCAATAATAAAAAGATAAACCAATTTAAAAATAGGCAAATTTTCTATTTGAGAAAGAGAAAGAGAGAGGGAGAGCATGCACAAGTCGGGGGGAGGAGGGGGAGGGAGACTCCCCGCTGAGCAGGGAGCCCAACCTGGGGTCCTGGGATGAAGCCCAGGCGATCACTTGAACCGAAGGCAGATGCTTAACCAACTGAACCACCCAAGCGCCCCTAAAAAAAGATTTGAGCAGATACTTCACAAAAGAAGATATATGATCAATAAGCACATGAAAAGTGCTCACTCTTTACTGTTTAGGGGAACGCAAATTAAACAATGAGATATCACAACATGTCCATTCACTAGAATGGCTAAAATGTGTCAGTGGGGATGGAGAGGTACTAGACTCATACATTGCTGGTGGGAATGTAAAATAGCACAACCACTTGGCATATCAATTTGGCAGTTTCTCCTAGAGTTAAACATATACTTCCCTTATTATCCAAGACAATTTTCCCCAGAGAAATGAAAACATACCTGAAGACTTTTTAAAAAAGATTTTATTTATTTATTTGAGAGAATGAACAAGAGAGAGTGTAAGTGGGATGAAGGCAGAAGAAGCAGACTCCCTGCTGAGCAGGGAGCCTGATGCGGGACTTGATCCCTAGACTCTGGGATCATCACTTGAGCCGAAGGCAGACACTTAAGCAAGCCACCAGGCACCCCTACAGAAAGACTTCTGCACAAATGTTCACAGCAACTTTATTTATAATGGCCGACTACAGGGAAGAACTCAGAAGTCCATCGACAAATAAACGGACAAACAAAATCTGATGTATGAGGGCACCTGGGTGGATCACTCAGTTAAGTGTCTGCCTTTGGCTCAGGTCATGATCTCAGGGTCCTGGGATTAAGCCCTGTGTCCTCGGGTTCCCTGCTCAGTGGGGAATCAGCATCTCCCTTTCTCTGTGCCCCTTCCCCTTGCTTGTGCAGTCTCTCTCTCTCTCTCTCTCATAAATATCTTATTTATTTATTTGACAGAGAGAGAAAGAGAGAGAGAGATCACAAGTAGGCAGAGAGGCAGGCAGAGAAGGAGGGAAGCAGGCTCCCCGCTGAACAGGGAGCCCTATGTGGGGCTTGATCCCAGGACCCTGAGATCATGACCCGAGCCGAAGGCAGACGCTTAACCATCTGAGCCACCCAGGCGCCCCTCTCATAAATATCTTTAAAAAAATCTGATAGATCTCTGCAGAGGAGTATCACTCAGCTGTGCAAAGTTTACTACACGTGACACTGATGAATCTTGAAAACATTATGCTGAATGAAATAAGCCCGATACAAAAAAGTGCACACTATTTAATTTGATGATATACTGTAAAAAAAAAAGAAACAAACCCAAGTCTAATTTAGTTACTGAAAGCAGTTCCATGCATGCCTGAGGCTGGGAGCGTGGGGTGACTGACAGGGACACAAGGAAACCTTTTATAGAGATGGAGATGTCTTGCACCTTGATTGCTGTATTATCAAAGTATCTATTTGACATAACTCTTACAAATGTATATTTAAAATGGTGCATTTTACGGTATGTAAATTATAGCTTAGTACAGTTGGTTAACATTTTCTGCACATTATAAAACATAAACAAGATTTCTCCTTTATAAAATAATAGTTTTACAAAGATAAATAATAGTACCTATTTTATATGTGCTGTGATGAGTAAATTGGTTAGGGTTAGGTTATGTAAAACACTTAGGGACTGGAATAATATACGTACTCAAAAAAATGTTAGTGGGATAAAATTTTCTTAAAGATAAATAACTGCAGGGTGCCTGGGTGGCTCAGTTGGTTGAGCAACTGCCTTTGGCTCGGGTCGTGATCCCGGAGTCCAGGATCGAGTCCCATATCGGACTCCCGGCTCTGCGGGAAGTCTGCTTCTCCCTCTGACTTTCTCCCCTCTCATTCTCAGTCTCTCGCTCTCTAATAAATAAATAAAAATCTTAAAAAAAAAGATAAATAACTGCACAACAGAGTCACTATAACCAGTGGTTTTCAACCAGGGGCAATTTTTGTCCCCCAAGAGACACTGGGCACTGCCTGGAGAAATTTTTTTTTTTTAAGATTTTATTTATTTATTTATTTGAGAGAGAGAGAGAGAGAGAAACATGAGAAGGGAGAAGGTCAGAGGGAGAAGCAGACTCCTTGTGTGGAGCTAGGAGCCCGATGCAGGACTTGATCCTGGGACTCCAGCATCACGCCCTGAGCCGAAGGCAATTGCTTAACCAACTGAGACACCCAGGTGCCCATGACACCCACCCAGGTGTCATGACTGGACAGGTGCTCCTGGCATCTAGCAGACAGAAGACAGGGATGCTGCTCAACATCCTACGTGGCACAGAACAGTCTCCACAACAAAGTATAATCTGATGCAAAATGTCAATACTATAGAGATCAAGAAACCCTGCTACAAACCAAGTGATAAAACAACCCACAGATAGAAAATATGTATACAAAGTGTATATAATCAAAATAGAATTCAAATCCAAAATGGCTATGTAGATATTCTTCTATAAATCAAAAAGAGGAAAGCAAAACCAATAGGAAAGCAAGCAAATAAGAATATGGATAGTAAGCATGGAGATCCTGACACTGTGGGGAAATGGCAAGTGAATACAAGAGATAGCATTCTAAAACCAATAAAAGCAGCAAAAATGAAATATTCTGACAGTACCCAATGTTGGTGATGATAAAGAACAGAAATCTATATTATGCTCTGCAGGTGAAAGGGTAAGTTACTAGTTATTTATGGATACACACATGGATATATGCATACATACATGCATTCTTATTCATACATTAGGATGGACAGTGATTAGGATGAACAATGACAGTAGCTACCTCTAGGAATGGAGATGGATGAGAGGAACTTAATTATGTATTTACTGTTCTCCTCCCTGAAAGCTATATGATTTTAAATGATTCCTATTCATCGAACACCTATTATGTATCCGGTAGTAACAGACAGGTTCTTTACATACTTTGTACCTTTTATTCCTCACAATAATTCTATGTTATAGATATTTATTATAGAGACAGTGTCTCTGAGAGATTAAATAATTTACTCAAGGTACATAGGCAGCAAGTGGCAGAGCCTGGATTCATACTAAGGGTTTTCTACTACAAAGCCCAATCCTACATCTCCAAAGTGGCACAACATTATGACTGATGCCTTAAGGTTTGACAAAATTAAAGCATTCTTGGAAATATTTCTAGTTTTCATAGAAATAGTCTCAACCAAGATAACTCTAGAATGGGAAGAAGGTAAAAATAAGATGGCAAAATGCAGACTAAGTAAGGTAATGTAAGCTACAGATTTCTCCCCTGGAAAAACGGACATAAAAATTATATAATTTCGGTGGTTCACAAATTCCCTAACACCCACCAAAAAGCCCTTGGTTAAGAACATCTGCTTTAGGAAAAAAAGAAAAAGGGGAAAATTGAATTATAATATTTGAAAGACTGAGTTTCTTTGAGAGAGTCATACTTTACAACTAGTGCATACGTATTCCAAACATCGCTCGTGGTCCGAAGTCTTTTGACCTGCCTCAATAAATCTACCACTATTCTTACTATAATGAGCTCTTTGCTCCAGAATGATACAAATGAGATTGGTGATTATACGAGGCATGTGGAATTAGTTAAATTCAATTGTACATCTTGTGTGTAATGTTACCTTTGTTGAGGATTGAAAGTTAGAACCAAGAACAAGGGATACCAACCTTAAAAGATGTTGAATTTTTTCTATATCCAGAAACAATTACTAGTAAGTTATATCCCATATTATGTTAATATTTGCAAAACGCACAAGATCTAACATCTTCGGTTTTAAAATAAGAACATACCACATAATCTGTTAGTTTATTTTTTATGTGTAATGATCTTTTTCTTTGTATGTCCTCCTTTCTCATTTTGGGGTAACGGTGACTGTGTTTGCTGCTCTCTAGTCCTCTTCAATATTCCCTCATTCTGCCACTTTTATCTCCCAGGCAGATAGAAAGCGTAATACATAGATTTCATGTTTCTACCAACTTAATTTTGAATTAGTATTTTTTCCCCTCAATAAATACATCTAAACTGGTTACTTTCTTAATTTATCCCTGTAGTTTGTATTGAATGTTTTATGTTTTTTTTTTTTTTTTTTTTGAGAGAGAGCACAAGAGGGGAGAAGAGAAGAGAGGGAGAGGAAGAATCCCAAGCAGATTCCATGCTCAAGCTCACGACCCTGAGATCATGACCTAAGTGAAATCTAGAGTCTGACACTTAGACTGAGCCACCCAGGTGCCCCTGAATATTTTATTTAATATGAATCTTTGGATGGCAAAAGGAAACATCCATACTGTATAATGGTTCAGAGTTATGCTCAATCCAGCACACTCTTTATTTTACAAACATTCTGAGTGCTAACTATGAGCAGCAACTGTGCTATGCAGACAATGTAATCAAACACTTGTGGGAAAACTTCAATTAAGTTATACAACATCCTAATTTTTCTTAATGATTGATAAAGGATGTCAACCACAAATTCATACACGAAGTTTTTAAAGCTGTATTTTCACCCTGCCTAACATTTAGGGAGAAACTGTGACAAAATAACTACTTACAAGTTTGACAGTTAATATAACCTCCGTGGACCTTAAAAAATATCACACACGCACACAGAGGCATACTATTCCAATTTGTACTTTCTCTTACTGCTAAGCAACTTCTAGATTTTTAACTATAAACTTTTTCTTCCTATAATTAAGAACAATTATTTGTCATAAAGACTGTTTGCATGCCCCAACTTCCTATCCATTTTTTTCCTAAAAACAAACAAAAAAAACCCCTCAGTGTAGTGGAAAGACCAGAATTTGAGTTTTTAAAACCCAGATTTGAAACCTGGTTCTGTAAACAAGCTGGCTGAGTGACTTCTGCACAGGTCACTTAATTTGGCTACCCAAACTTCATTTTCTTTCCTTTCTAAAGCATGCTAAAATATCTATATCATTGCCTTGCTCTCAGGATGAAATGAGATAAAGCATCTCCATTACAGTACCTGGCACAGGGATAGGTGCCCAGTCAATGGAAGCTACTCCCAACTTCTAACCTCCTGGAAAGGGAATGTTTCCTTGACTCATCACCATCATAATACCTACGAAAGCGCTTCACACATCACCGAGATGATCCCCCAGATACTGTCTTAGGAGGAAATCTCAAGCTTTTTAGTAAATATTTCATTTCTATTACTTTTGAGGCAGCCCTAATTCCACTGGGTGTCTTCTAGTACCAGATACACCACACAGATTTATAGCAACCATTTTTAACGTTCCTTTTATTCTTCTAATAACCTAACAGCTTCCCACGGTTCTCAGAATGCAATTTAAGTTCTTTACTATGGCCTAGTGACCTATTTAGTCGCAGCTTATCTTCCCCCCTCATTTAAAATGTTCTAGCCACACCTACCCTCCACCTGCCCCTCAAATACTCCAAACTTAATTCCAGCCTCAGGAGCCATCTCCCTCTAACTGGAGTGCCTCCCCCACCATCTTCACAGGCTGGGCTATTCATAATCGTAGACTCAACCATGGCTTCCGAAGAGTCTGTTTTGATGACTCTGTGTCCTGGACCATTACCCCGTTTCGTTCATTCGTGGAATAGCGCTTCCCGCTAAACCAAATCCTCGCTTATGGATTTGTTCCCAAGGGAGGTCAGGGACGAGCGGATTTTGTTTCCAGATGTACCCCCAGTGTCTGGAACCGTGCCTGTCACAGAGTAAGAGAGTGACCCCCGCGCCACCACTCATCCGAAGGTCCACCTTTTTAGCTTTCAGGCAGGTTGGAGCCTGGGTGGGGGTAGGAGGGTCGCGCGTGACCGCCCTCCCACCCAGCTCCCTTTCGTGGGTCTGACGGGCGAGCACCCCTTGCCCCCACAGGGGTGCTCCTCCCGTCGAGTCACTGGATTCTGCAGTGGATTCCGGCGCTGGGGAGCTCGTGTGGCCACAGCTGCCGGCCCCAGCCAGGTGAGCGACGGTCACGCGGCTACGGTCACGCGGCTGCGGTCACGAGGCTGCCGGAATATGCACAGGAGCCGCGAGCCAGGTAACCTTTTTCGGTCCCGCGGAATCCGACGGAGCCGGCCACGGGAGAACGCGGTGGCGTCGGCCTCCCCAACCCCGTCACAAGTCTTCCACGTGGACGTCGGAGTGAGAGCTCAAGGAGAGGACCTTCTCTCAAAAGCGGTCGGAGAAAGTTTAACGCTGGTCACTAGGAAACGACTTCCAGAGAACTGACTGAGAAACTCACCAAAGAGCGTAGGTTCCACAAAAGCCCCGACCGAACTTGACCGGAGGGAGGAGACGCAAGAAGGGAACTAAGGAGCGCTCCTTGTATGCGCAGCTGCAGTAAAAGCTGCACCGCGCTCCCCGCCCCCCCGCCCCCCC
>CM052808.1:18099698-18214787 GCA_028533885.1 Nasua narica | reverse complement strand
CACGGTTTGAGAAGTGTTGAAGGTGGAATATTCTTAGAAAGGAGCGAGCCTCTGGCTGGCCGCTCCCTGTGCGCGCCCCCTCGCCCGGCCCGTGCCCCCGGCCCACCGAAGGCCTCACCACTGCGCGCCCTCAGACCCTCTCCCCCGGCGTTGCGGTGGTAACACCGTCGCCCACTCCCCTGGGGCGGAGGCGCCTCGGTCCCGGTAGGAGCGTGGCTCGGGAAGGCGAGGCCGGGAGTTTCCGCTGGGACCCGCCTTCTGCCCCCCCCCCCTCCAGTCCCAGCCTGGGCCCACCCGCAGGCCGGTCGCCGGGGAACCGAGCCTGGGACCGAGTCGGAGCCCGAGGGTGGGGAGGCGCGGTGGGTCTGACAGTGATTTGTCGTGTGGGGTGGAGCCTACCTGTAGCCCGCGGAAGATGGGCTTGCCGGGTGAAGACAGCCCCGGTGTCGCGACTCGAGGTGGGACGTAGGCGCCCTGAAGTTCAAGCAGGAGCTGGGAGTTCGGAAAAACTGCGCTCCCCAGGGCAGCTCAGTTGACTTAATCAGGAGATCCGTCTCTCCGCTGTGAATCTCAGTTTTCACATCTTTAAGGTGGGGTGACGCTGGGTTCCACCTACTTCACGGGGTTGAGGTGAGGAATTGTTAACACGTGGCCTGTCAAATGGAAGGGCTTTCAGGTGCGTTATACCGGCGGCGGCGTGATTTTACTGAAAAGTTACGGCATTTCCCACCGGCAAGCACCGTAACTATCACAGGAAAGAAATCTGTTTAGCCAGGATTGTTGAGCTGTCACAGCAGGTTCGTATGGTCAGCATCCTGTGGGATTTCGCGTTTGGCCTGTTCTTAAGTTTTTTCAAATGCTCATCTCACTTTAAATTCTTAAACGTACATTTTGGCTTAGTTTAGTTATCTTAAGACACGTTATCTTTAGTGTTCTCAAATTTCCTTTAGAAAGTCACTCCTGTCACTTCTCTGCTTAAAACCCTCCAAAGACCGCCTATCTCACTGTGAATAAAAAAAGTCCTTACAGTAGCCCATGAGGTCTTACTTAACATTATCTTCTGTTCTGGTCTGATGGTATTTACTACCCTGGACGTTCCCCTGTCCATTTCAAGCTCAAGCTTCCTTATAGTTCTTTCATTACTTCAGGAAAAAAGCTCAGTTCAGGGCCTTTCTGCTTGCTGTTCCCTCTGCCTGAAGTGCTCTTCCCTCATCTCACTAACCTACCTCCTTCAGGTCTTTGCTTAATATCACCTTCTTAGGGAGTCCCTCTTTGAAGACCTAATTGCAACTCCCACCATTTGGGATTTGCCTTTCCTGCATTGTTGTCAGTAGCAATTATCACCGTCTAACATGCAATACAGTCACTTTTTTTTTTTTTTTCTATTTTACTACATGTATTCTCTTGCTACCTGCAAGCTCCATGAATTTCTCTATTTTGCTCTCTTCCATATTACCAACTCTTAAAATAGTCCTTGGAGCATAGTAAGGGCTCAATGAGTACTTGTTAAGTTAATGAAAAAAATCACAACTTTAGTCAATGATAAGAATCCTGAGAAAAGACACATTTCTGGATAAAGTTTATTTATGGTATTGAACTCGGATAAAGCTTTTCTTCCAGCCGTTTATGCAATGTATCAAGAAAGCTTTATTTATTACTCTGACATCTTTGTAATGTAGGTAGGTGGCAGATATTAAGACAAATGGAGGAAACAAGACAGAAGGAAATTGACTTGGTCCAAGTCACATAGCAAGTGCGTTGCAGAACTGATCTTACATCATAGATCTCATCATTTTTATTAGAGTTATTTCCTCCCTTCTAAAATGTGAATTAAGTGTTCAGTAGATCCCTTTGACAGTTGGTGAGGAGTATCAAGCTAACTCACGGAAAGCAGTTCCCATTGGGAATTTGCACAATATGCTTTTTGTGAAACCATTACTTTCATTATAAAAATTTAAATGCGCCAAGGTAACACATGCTGAAATGTGCCCAAACATGATTTTTTTCCTAAGGAGTTATAAATTACATTTCTTGATGTTCACGCTTCATATATGTCTCCCTAGACTTTTTTTTTCTCTCCTTTTAGACTTTTTGAAAGCAGAGGCTGTTTTTACTTTGTTTCTAGTACCTGGCATAACATCTAAGCCAGCATACTGTAAGTGCTCAGTGTTGTTGAATGAAAAACAGGATTCTTCCTAATTGTGAGTCAACTTTCTAAAATCGTTTTTGGTTAGGAGCATTGACTAGGTCATTCCTATGTGAAGATACTGGTAAACTGTAAAATACTTGGGCAAATGTTTGTCGTCTTAAAATATGCTATCTATTTTTGACATAAATTAAAAGGTTAGAAATGACTTTCCAGGGTGGGGAGTTCCCTTTAAGTTGTTATGTAAGCAATAGATAAAGTTGCCATTAATGTAAAGTCCTAGTTTTAAAGAAATAGTTGCTAGTTCCATTTGGAATATCATTTTCCTGAGGATTTTCAGAAGATTTTGAAAATTTTCAAATTGTTGTAAAAGTTGAATGAGGCTTTGAGAAAAAGAGAAAACCTTTTGCTTTTCATAAGCAAATAGTGAAGAATTTATTTGACTCATCATTTATCCAGAATGCCTTAATCAGTCACTTTGATTTTGTGAAATAAGTTTTGTTGAAAGTGTTGTTATATTAAAATAGGGATCTTCCTACTAGTAAGTAGTTGTTAAAATTACTCAGCAGTGGTTCTTTGGTTTGGTGAAAGTTCCAGGAAGTCTTTAACTCTTTGCTCTCTGTTCCTTCTGTTTCCTCTGCAGCCTGTCTTCTTGGTTCAGGCCCTTGTAAATCCTTGCCCAGCCTCCCCAGAGATGGTTTCCCCCCCACACACTCCTGCCTCTTAGTGTTTTTTAACCAGCTACAGATGAGTTCTTTAGATTAGCTATAGTCCTGTCACTTCCCTTTTGGAACAACCTTCCTCGATTCCTTGTTGCGCAATAAATGTAATAGATATCTTTTCATTGTATTCCAGGCCCCAAATAACATGCTCCCAACATATATCTCTGTCTATGTCTTTCTTTATCTTCTAGAATATGCTCTCAACCTATATCTTAGTCTGGCTCTTCCCCTCACCACGCCCTCTTGGCCCCAGTTTATTTCCTATTACTGAGACAGCAAATCAGTGTGTGATCAAACAGTTAAGAGGATTAGGTGTGCAAGGATTTTTGTATAACAAGTTTATTTTTGATGAGAATAGGAATTAGTAATCATGGTGTTTGAGAATGTTCATTGTCTTCAGGTGACAATTATTAGAAAGACAAAGAGTGATGAGTGACCCCTGATAGTGAAGGAGGGAAGAGTAACAGGAGGCATGGTTTATACATGTTGGAGATAAAGGTGCTGTGAGGACTCAGGCATAGATGTTTGAGGAGAATAGGGACAGAGGTGTGGGTGGACGTTCAGCTGAAGAGAAGTTGGAATGAGGAAAAACTATTGGGAATTTTCTATAAAATGAAAATCATGGTGACCCTTCTGGGATTTTTTCCCCCTTCTCTTATAATACAAAGTTAAAATGAAAGTTTTACATAACACTGCTATGATACCCTAATAGTTAGCAGGGAAAAGTCTGAGAAAGACCAGGCCAAAAAAAGAATCTTGGACACCAGCTATTATCATGAGATAATTGATAGTCAGGGATTTTCAGAGTTTATGCTGGAGATAAGTGAAGGTACTTCCCTATAAAAATCTGGTGATAAAGTGTAATATTCTGATATAATTTACCATAATATTCTTTTTTTGGATTATATCTTCAAGGCATTATGCCTCTATTTCAGTCCTTTTGTTGGTCTAGTCTCTTGGACAAGATCAAACACCAGTCAACCTTATATTGCATCCGCCCTGGAAGCGGTTCTATTTCTAAGGTTCAAAGTATTTCCCTTGGTAAAGTTTTTTCTTGTTACATCTAAAGGAATTTTTACTTGTTTTTCTCTTAATAAAACTGAGGAATAATGGGGAACAATTTTTGGAAGCATTCATTCATGAGATTCAAGACATACATTCTATGAGAAATAACATAAAAATAAAATATGTAGCACATAGATGGAGAATGAAACCATACTAAAAATTTCTTGAGGGTAACCTGACCAGACAGTCTAAAAATAATATATTACCATGTAATTTTCAGTGATAAGTTTACTCTTGTTCCTTTTCTCCTCACAAGAATCTCTGCAGCTGTGTTTTTGGGGTCCTGGTACAATGAGGACATTAAATGGGAGTGATCATTGAGACCCACAAATGGTAGTTTTATTTACCCAATTTAAAAATTCTTCTTTAGAGCCCTAGGCATTGCAAAGACAATAATATCCTTGTATTACACTATCATTAGATTTAAGCAAAAGTTCTTCTAAGTGTAGAGATCTGTGTTTTAAAGCCAAATGTTTCATACGTGACATATCTTTTTTCTTTTGTTGTTTTAGCCGTGTGGTTTTGCCATGTTCTGTTCAGGAGGTAAGTCTTGCTTTTTTCGGTATTATTTGGCTGATAAAGCTTATTTCAATATGTTAATCTAAAAGAATATTTTTGTTGTATTTACTTACCTTTATATTCCAGTTTATGTGACAAAATGAATTGTGGTATATTACAGATAATTCATTGTAAATGAATTCTGTTACACTGCCTTGTTTCGGAAGGCTCTAAAGAATGTAGTTTAATCTTCTGCCTGGTTCAGAAATTCTGGCTATAGTATCCCAGAGAAAGGAGGTTCCAGCCTCAACATAAGCACTGTAAGGCTAAGTAACTTGCAGCTTAGAGAAATTTTTTACTGTTGGATATTTTAAGCATTTGTCTTTAAGGGAAAATTTGCTTTCCTGTAATGTTTGTTGTTTACAATTCCTTCCACTTGTGCAGTGGGAAATAAGCCTGTTCTGTCTGGCATATGGTAGCCCTTCAGGTTTTCTCCTGGCCATTCTCTCTGCTCCCCCCAAGTTCTTTTGTTCCGTCTTCTCTACGTGAGGTCACAGGGTTAAACGTTCCCAGCAAGTTCATTTGGTCTAGTATAACATGACCTCTAGACTTCCTCAGCAGCTGGTCTCACTACCACTTGCATTGTAGTTGTTGCTCTTAACTGAAAACAGTATTCCAGATGTGGTCTGACCACCATGTCACTGTGAGAGATTATTGTCCCCCTTGATCTGCATGTAATATAGAAATATGCTACCTGTTCAGAACTTGCATGTCCTTCAGTTGTAGCTATTTGTGGTAGATTCGGGAAGGAGGATAAAAGCAGAGAAACAGATATATGTAGCAAACCCCACAACGCCCGCTAGGTTGTTCGATAACTTGCACACAGTTTGCACTTGCTCAATTATCTCATTTTCCAGGAGCTGACAGTAGATTAGAAGCAGTGAATTGGAAGTGGGACAAAACAAACTGATAAGCTAAGAAATGACAGCTGACAGAAGACAGAAAAAAACAAAAACAAAATAAAATGCAGTAACTAAATATGAGTAGCTGTCTGGCACAGCTTAAAGTAGACTTGAACATAGCTGTATATATCTCAGTAGTGCCCGAGGTTTCCCCATGTTTAAACACTCAAGACAAACCAGGCACCCTATGCTTTACTTGGGCAATTGATTGTTTGAACTTGAATGTAGAAATCAACATTCGTTTTCCTTAAATTTTTTTCTTTTGTTTCAGTTAGTTGGATCAACTTGTCTGAGTCTTGGTGTTGTCACTGAAAATAAGCTCAGTTTTTTCTTCTTTTTAGACTTAATAAACATGCCTTCTGTCTCTATTTAAATTAGTCTTAAAGATGAGAATGACAGGCTAGTGGCATGCCACAAAATAGCAGTTCATTAATAACATTTTTTTTGGATACTGTTGTTTAGTTGTTTCTTTGTAAAGTTCTGTTACTATGTTCCTGACCAAGATTAAATTTACCTTTTTTTAAAAGATTTTATTTATTTATTTGACAGAGAGAGAGAGAGAGAGGGAGAGAGATATCACAAGTAGGCAGAGAGGCAGGCAGAGAGAGAGAGAGGTTGAAGCAGGCTCCCTGCCGAGCAGAGAGCCCCATGTGGGGCTCGATCCCAGGACCCTGAGATCATGACCTGAGCCGAAGGCAGAGGCTTTAACTCACTGAACCACCCAGGTGCCCCTAAATTTACCTTTTGATTGAGATAGTTTAATTGTACTTTAAAAATATGACAGTGTTGAAAAGTACATATTCAAGGACTTAAGGATTGAAGGATTATTGGATTAACCTGGTATTGTATCACAAAAACTAAAGAAATACACCCTCTCTGCAGTCTAAAAATCTCTACAGAAATTATTTGTTGCTTTTAAGAAATGTTTGGTTCTAGCTTCCTAAACCCAAACTGAGTGATTGAGTTAGTGTGTATTTAAATTCACCTTCAAGATAGTGTCATATTCTCATGGACTTTTTAGATATAAATATTTACTGAGCTTACAACTAACTCCTATTTTTTGTCTCAAATAAAATGTTCATTTTGAATGGTTCGTTTTTAGAGATAGTTTTTCTTTGAAAATATGCTTAAAAACAAAGAAAAGCGTTTCTTCAGGCTGTCCTCGCTGGGAAGAAGAAACTTAGCCAAATTTGAAGAGATTGGAGACAGTGCCATGGTTGAGTCACTAGAACAAATTATAACATGAGAACTTTGCTTTTTATTATTTGTTGGAACTGTTAGCAGCTCCAGATTGGCACAGAGCAATACTGCCCACTCACAGGTATTGGTTCAGGCCATTGAGAACTCTGGTTCACTTTAAAATGAAATAGAAACTACTGTCAGCAATTTCTTCCCTTTTATAGTAATTCTTGTGTATCTGTAATACTTTAAAAACAGTTTCTGTTTACTGGAGAACTTTACAATTAACAGTTTTTTTTTGTTTTGTTTTGTTTTTTTACAATTAACGGTTTTATCCTGGGTACCCAGTACCGCTTCTGTTGAGGTGGAGAAGGGTGAAATTGGGCATGTCAGGCATAAGTCATGGGAAAAAAGACCCCAGAGGTCTACTAAAATTTTGACTGTGATGGTTCTTTGTATTTTTAGCTTTTTTTTATTATACTTCATGTACCTTCTCTTTATCATTGACTGTGGTATTCTGGTTGATCAGTTTTCTTAATTAGCAGAATAACAATTATATTCCTTCATGCCTTTTTTTTTTTTTTTTTTTTTCAGAATTTTGTGAACTTAAATGAGATAGAATAGATTTGAAAGTGCTTTGGAAAATACAAATGTATGTTATACAAAAAGTTGACCCAAGCATCAAGATGTTTTCTTGATAAGTGGGTAGTACATATGAAGGCACCCCAGAGTATTTGTAACTAGCAGTTTTCTCAAATCATGGAAATCTCCTAAGATATTATAGTTTCTTGAAGCTGTATGATCATCTAGTATTTAATCTTTCTAAACATATTAATTTTTAATTTAAATCATGTTTTTATATGGAACAGATGTGCTGAATGGTTTGGATAAGCTTTTCTATATCATAAATGTAAGATTTTAGCATAGGAAATTTCCGCAGGTACTACTGGCTTAATGAAATTCTGTGCTCTGAAATTCCAGTATCAGGTTGGGCAGCTTTACTCTGTTGCAGAAGCTAGTAAGAATGAAACTGGTGGTGGAGAAGGAATTGAAGTCTTAAAAAATGAACCTTATGAGAAGGATGGAGAAAAGGGACAGTATACACACAAAATCTATCACCTAAAGAGGTAAGCTGATTTTTCACTGGTGCTTAGTCATTCTGTTGAAGACGATGCCTTAATTCTCCAGCTTACTTATTGAGCAGGTAACTCCCTAAGTTCCTGGGCTGTGTGCTGAGATACTTTTTAAATTTTACTCTGACAATATGTTGCATTTTAATTTTTTGAGAGACCCCCTCATTAATTATTTTTAAATTATAAAAGTCATATAATTGTTTATAAAAAAATTCAAACAACAGGGAGGGTTATAAAATAAAAACTTGGTCCCACCTCTTGCCATCACATGTCCATAACTCCAGGGAGAACCACTAGTAACAGTTCCTCCTTCTGGATCATTTTCTATAGATATTCAAATAAGTTTTTAAAAATAAACATACAGAGAGCTCTATCACTTGTGTCATTTTTTGTTTTCTACGGCAAAAGGGATCCTGTCATACACACGGTTCTGCAGTTGGCTTTGTTTTTCATGGAGTGACACATTGTGAACACCCTGCCATGTTATTTAATGTCCATGTCCTCCTTTTGAAGGCTGAGTGATGTTTTTTGTTCCTACTTTGTTCCTGCTGTGAACAAAGCATAGGTGATTTAACCATTCTCTAAATGATAAGTCAATTTAGGTTTTAAGTATTTTCCTTTTTGCATGTTATGAATAATATTTCTGTGAACATGGTTTATACATGTCTTCATGCCTTAGGTTACTGTTCTCCAGGAGAAATGTATAAAAGTGGAATTTTGCTGCAAGGACATGCTTTTTTAAAATTTTGATATTACTGCCAGATTGCCCTCCAAGAGTTTGGTAGTGTTCATTTTCCGTATTTTTCTCCATTTATTTTTTTGCCCATCTGATACCCAGAAGTAGTCTCTTGTTTAAATTTGCATGCTTTATTAGTGAAGTTGAATGTATTTTCGTATTTGTAGACCATTTGAATTTCTTGTGTGACTTTACTGTTGAAATCTTCCATTTACTGTTTTTATCTCTTTGGTTTATAGAAGTTCTTCTGAGTTTGGCTGTCTAATCTCTGTCTTTGGCATATATATATATATGTATATATATATTTTGGCATAGATATTTTTTGAAAAAGATTTTATTTATCTCAGAGAACATGAGTGAGTGGGGGGAGGGGTGGGGGAGAGAGAGAGATAGGGAGAGGGAGAGAGGGGATCTCAAGCCGACTGTGCTGAACATGGAGCCTGACATGAAGCTCAATCTTACAACACTGACATCTTGACTTGAGCCACGCAGGCACCCCTGGCATAAATATTTTAGAATAGAAAATGCATACCAGTATTTGTCCAAGGGCAAAAGATCAGTAATGGGTTTTAAGAGTCCATTTTGTCAGTAGTCCCCCTAATTTATTAAAAGTAGGAGGGATCGGGACGTCTGGGTGGCTCAGTCGGTTAAGTGTCTGCCTTCAGCTCAGGTCATGATCCCAGGGTCCTGGGATCGAGTTCCCCATTGGACTCCCTGCTCAGAAGGGAGTCTGCTTCTCCCCTCTCCCTTTGCACATCCCCCTCTGCTCTTGCTCCTGTGCGCTCTCTCTTTCTGTCTGACAAATAACTAAATAAAATCTTTAAAAAAGTAGGGGAGATCTTTAGTCTTTTCTTGCCTTTACTGTCTTCATATTGAAAAGAGTAATACCCATGTTTTTGTAGAGCTCCTTAAAGTTGTAGATGAGCTCTGACAATCCGTGTTTTCTGTTTTCTCAGTTTAAAACCATCGCTTGGTTTATACTGACACATGAATATAAAGTAGGTTATCACTTTATAGAATCTTAAATTTTATTTACTTATTTTTTTCTCCTAGAACACAAGTGTTTCTTTGTTTCTGATGCAGGTTTGAATGAAGGCAGTAATTCTGACCAATCAACTATCCATAGAAACTGTTTTATTTATGGTTCCTGTTAATTTGTTAGCACCCTAAGTATATCTAAAAAAATGTGTCATTTGGAGAAAAACGTGGCATTCTAGATGGTATGAGCTACATAGTATTTATAGTATTGAGTTTGCTTGTGTATACTTAGTTTTATTTTTTAGTATTTTACATTTACTCATTAATTGAATTTTACCAACACATAAAACTTTTTTATTGTAAGCATTTAACTTTCTCTGGGGATTCTAAAATTAACCAGAAAGTTCAATATATAACTTTCTCTTGGTGTATGATGTCCATATGTGAATAATCATGAAATAGATTCAAAATACCCTTCATTTGAAAACTGAGAGTTGGCAATTGAGGAAATATTTTACATATCATTAAATGGAAAAGATTAATTGCTGAATATGTACATAAATATGAATATGTACTACATTACTTGTATTTTTAAAAAACTAATCAGAAAAAGCCCTAGAAAGAGATTCATTAAAATGTTAATGTTTTTCTCTTGGTGGTGGGATTATGGGTGATTAAATTTTTTTTTTTTACTTCCTTGTTTTTTTTAATTAGAATTAAATTAAAATTAGAATTTTATTAGAATTAATTAGAATTTTTAATTCTGTAATTTTTAATTAGAAAAATGATAAATATTTTGAGACATCTGATTTAGATGATATATATAATAAATCTCTTAAGTTGAAGAGGGCTATATAAATACGGTTAGTTAAAGAGATGTTGTTCTGAAGAGCTTATTTGGGGACAAGGTTCAGAATTCCTCTCAGGCTTTTAATAGATTAAATAAAGGAAAACTATGGCTCTCTGGAGGCAGCCTCCCAGTGCTCTCTTGGCTTCTTTATTCCTAGAAGGAGCTGAAATCACTCCAGAATCCTTTGGTTTTATCCTGTCATGCACTCATTTACTCCTCATTACTCCTATTGAAAAATAGGGGCTATGCCTATTGTACCTAGGAGGATACCAAAGTGCATGTTTTCCCAAAGTCACACAGCTAGTAAGTGGCAGAATGGTGACTGTGATCTGGATTCTTTGAGTTCTAATCCCATGCTCTTTTGGTCACAGATAGGCAGTCCCTACTCCCTGACTCAGTACCTGATGGCACTCCCAGCACTCAGTACCTGATGAGCACAGGTGTCCCATGAAAAGGAGGGGAGGGGGTCTGATTGGATAGTAAGGGCTGTTTGATACCATAGAAGGCTGGCTTTGTCACATAAAGATGGCAGCTGGGGACAGAGCGTGGAGAGGCCTAAGACAGGAAAGGAATAAAGGAAAGAGGATGGCATTAGTGGATCTCAGGCAGTGTGGCAGGTAGTAGCCTCTATGACAGTGGTGAAGAACAATCAAAAACCTGTCCGGTAATAAAGACAAAATCAGGACCAACTGTTGCTGTAGTCTGGGGGAGGGAACAGTCATAGCACAAGGCAATCACATGTCCACGTGCTCAAAGGCATCAGTGTTGTGCTGAAGGCCCAGTAGCCATGGAATAACTAGATTATGGAAGGGCAAAGAATTATTTAGCCGTGAGTGCTGAGCCCTTCACTGTGCCATAGGAAAGAGAGCAATCACGACATAGGGCTGGCTGCATAGCCGGTCAGACGTCAATATCCTGCAAGGGTGTCCTGCAAGTTCAGCATTTGGTAGACCTACCCACAGTTCCTAGAGAGTTTTAGAGCTCTCTCCCTGAGGAAGTTAAGTTTGTGTCTAGTAATACATGTTTCCTTTTTCAGCATGTGCTCCATTGGGTAACTTCTAGTGCTGTGTGCACTAATACTGTATAGCAGCAATAGAATTGCAGACTAGACTGGCTAAATTTGTTGCCTGAGGCCATCGACACTTTATTGTACGTTTGAAATATTTGAAATTCTGAGATCCACTCTACCCAGTGGAATCAATATCTCTGGATTCTCTGGCCAGTATGCTTTCCCATTTCAGCAAAACACTTCCTGGTGTAAGATACACACACTTCATCTTAACCAGAAGATTGGGAAACATTTTGGCAAGGTATTAAAAAAAAGACCATAATTTAGTGACCATTGACTTTTTTCCCCCTTGAATCTCGAATAATAATCTTACAGGATAATGTGATTATTTTCATATCCTTTGATAATTTACAGTAAGTAGTTGCCAATAGTAATTCTAAGTGAGGATCTAGTCCTTACTGTATTCTTACTCTGTGCTGGTCACTGTACTGCTCCAGGTGGAAGCTCCAATGATTCCCCATAGCAGCCTATTCTAGTGAGGAAATGAAGGTCCAGAAAGGTGTAAGTAACTGGCTCGTCTGTCATCACAGCCCTTGGTAGCAGACATGGGCCGTGAACCCAGGCAGGCATTGTGACTCCAGAACTTGGCCTCTTAATCACTGCTCTGCTGCTGAGCCCTGTGGGAGGGTTAGAATATTTTCCACCTTCTGAAGTGAATGCCAAAGAAATTTGCAGAGAAATTCTCCCAAGACGATAGTTTTCACTGATTTCCTCCATGTTCTCATAGTCTTTAAAGTCTTAAGTCATCTTCCAGAATAAAGTTAAATTTAATAAGCTACTCAAGATTATCCATGTCTCGGGGCACCTGGGTGGCTCAGTTGGTTGAGCAACTGCCTTCAGCTCAGGTCATGGTCCTTGAGTTCCAGGATCGAGTCCCACATCGGGCTCCCAGCTCCACAGGGAATCTGCTTCTTCCTCTAACCTTCTCTCCTCTCATGCTCTCTCTCACTTTCTCTGTCTCTCAAATAAATAAAATACTTAAAAAAAAAAAAAAGATTATCCATGTCTCTCCAATTGTTATAACTGTCCAGAATAAAAACTATTAGCTCTAAGCAAGCCCGACTCTTCATTGTCTTCTAGAAGTGCCGTGTTCAGTCCCTTAGGTAGGTTCTTGTGATGTGGGGTTACCTATAACCTCTTACATAGCTCAGCTCTGTCCTGTGTAGAGGCATTCCATGACTACTTTTATTCTTCCCTAAACTTCCATCACTTTTCGTCACATCTATTCATTTTGACACCTCATCATGTGTATTTCATGTGTACATATTTGTCTTATACCCTGTTTACCATAAAAGTTTGAGTATGTTCCTTTATGATATTCAGTATACACTTAAAAGTAGATGGTGGGGAGGGATGCCTGGGTGGCTCAGTTGGTTGAGCAGCTGCCTTCGGCTCGGGTCATGATCCCGGCATCCTGGCATCGAGTCCCACATCGGGCTCCTTGCTCGGCAGGGAGCCTGCTCCTCTCTCTGCCTCTGCCTGCCTCTCTGCCTGCTTGTGTTCTCTCTCTGTTAAAATAAATAAATAAAATCTAAAAAAAAAAAAAAAAGTAGATGGTGGGGAAAGAAGACAGACTTTATCCGGCAAAAAATTTTGAAGCAAGGCAAGGAAATGTGTGCGACCTTTGAGATGGTTATTTCAGAGAAAAATTTGCAGCTCTCCTGAGACTTTGTAGGAGGGAACATACCAATCCTTTTGTTTTTTTCTCCCTTCTTGGGGAAAATCAGCTTTATTCTTTTATTCTTCATAAACATTATATCTTCACCACCTCCAGTCAGTCCTTAATAATGGAGAAGTCATAAAACTATGCCAACCCCTGAAGGTTGGCATAAAAGGTTGAAACAGCAGAGGTTTAATTGAAAATCATTTAAAAATTTCATGTGGTTCCAGTTAAGAGCTCATTTTTGTAAGCAAAAGAGTCATTCGCCAGGAACTAAAGTTACATTCATGTTTAGAGAAGTTTAAATCACCTGAGAACGCGAAGATCGATTATATCTGATGATCCACGACAGAGCATCTTTGAATAAGTATACATAAGAAATTTATAACTATCAGCCCAATATAGTAATTCATTCTTAAGTCAAGAATTAGTCATCAATGGAAAGTTTTTTTCTTTGTGTATAGTTCGAAGTCTTCAGGTTTGCACAGTTCAGAGTTTTCTAAATAAAGAGTGATCCTATTCCAGAAGAGTATCAGAAATACTTCCATAATGCGTTGTTTCCTTTTTATGGTATGTTTCTCGTGGGTATTCTGTTTTGTTACATGGAAAACACTTTTTTCCCCTCTCTATGTTACTTCTCCAAAACTTTAAAGTCTTGTTTTATCTCCTGAAAGTTAGCCAATTTGTGTGTGGTTATTTTACTCCTTTCCTGCAAATCAGGATTTGAAGTCATTTTGTAAATTTTTCCTGTTCTACCCATTTTTCCCATTTCCATACCCACCATGTTAATGCAGGTTACCATTATCTCTTTCTCTTGAACTTTTCCAGTTGTTTCCAGACTGATCTCTTGCCACCCATTCTTTTGACTCTTATAAATAATGCTGCTGTGAACACTCGTGTGTGAGTTTCTGTGTAGATGTGGTTTTATTTTTCTTGGGCTCTCTCTCTCTCTCTCTGTCTATCCTATTTGGAATGATTGGGTCACATGATAACGCCTCTCTTTTTGAACTGCCAAACTGTTTCCAAAGCGACCCCACCATTTTACATTCCACCAACCCTATGGGAAGACTCCAGTGTCTCCATATCCTTGCCAACACTTGTTATTCAGGGTTTGTTTTGTTTTTGTAATAGCCATTTTAATGGGCGAGAGGTGGTATTTCAAGGTTTGGATTTGCATATCTTTACTGATGAATGATGTTGAGCATGTTTTCATGTGTTCACTGGTAATTTGTAGATCTTCTTCGGGGAAATATCCGTTCAGATCTTTTACCTGTTTTTTAATTGGGTCGTCTTATTTTGTTTTAAGAGTTCTTTACATATTCTAGATACTAGCCCTTTGTCAGATATATGATTTGCAGTTTTTCCCCTATTCTGAGTTTTCTGCTCACTTTCTTGATAGTGTTCTTTGAGGCATTAAAAAGTTTATAATTTTGATTAAGCCCAGTTTACTTCTTTTTCATTCGTCGTTTATGCTTGTGGTGTCCTGAGAAATCATTGTCCAGTCCACAGTCCCAAAGATTTATATCCACGTTTGCTTATAAGAATTTTATAGTTTTAGGGACTCCTTGGTGGCTCAGTCAGTTAAGCATCCAATTCTTGATTTTAGCTCAGGTCATGATCTCAGGGTCATGAGATCAGGCCGTGCGTTGGGCCTCATGCTTAGCAGGGATTCTGCTTGAGATTCTCTCTCTCCCTCTCCCTGTGCCCTTCCTCCCACTTGTGCTGGATCTCTCTTTCAAAAAAAAAAAAAAAAAAAGTATTTTACAGTTTTAGCTCTTAAATGTAGATCTTTAATCCATTTTGAGTTAATTTTTGCCTCCATCCACTCTTGCCCTCTCTAGTTAATTTTCATTTACAAACATGACTCTACTAAATTGACAAAGTTAGAATGTTCTTAAAACTTAAATCTGGTTGTGTCATTCTCCTTCTTAAAGCCTTCAGTAGCTTCTCGTCATACAAAGACTAAAATCCAAACCCTTTGACTTATAAAATGGGCCTCATTGTGATCTGTCTGCCCCCTGCTCACCTCACCATCCTCATCTTATGTCTGTTCCTCTGTTCCTCCTTCACTACAGTCTAGCCGTGCTGGAGGCCTCAAAGTGACCTAGTCAGGCCACGTCTTTAGCTATTTTAGGACTTTGGGGCCTATGTCTTCATGTGGCTGGCCCTCCTCGCCCTCAGATCACCATTGTATTGTCACTTCTCAGGGAGGCCTTCTTGGGCACCCTTAAACCAGGTACTCACATGTCCAGTGCTCTCTTCCTCGACTTTACTGCACTTCTGGAGAGAGAATTCACTGCCTTTTTGTTATTTACTGCTCTGTTTCTCGCTTCTTTCCCTGGAAGGTGAGCTCAGCATAGGAGTTGTCCATTTGCACACTGTTATTTATGTAGCCCCTGGCACAGTGGACATTTAGTAAATAAATACTTGAGTGAATGAATGAGTGAGGTGGCCATTGTATTTACGGTGTATTTCATTTGATTATAAAATGAAAGATTATGACAAAGATTATTTATCTCATCTTCAGATTCTTCCATGTTTTTCTACATTTCAATGTTTACAGTAGGTTGTAGGATGGAAAAATAGAAATGTACATTTTTCTCATTTTTTTTTACAAGTGGATATAAAACTTTCACAGGAAAAGTACAGTTTGAAATGATTTGTCAAGGTGTTATATCTCAGGAAGAGATTTTTTAAAAAAGAATTATACTAGATTAGAAGTTCAGTGTACATTATGGTCATTTATTATATATCTTTTAAACCATATAAGCTCTTTGTTTTACTCTACCACTCTGATGAAGTTGTCTTACCACTTACCAGGTTCACAACCATTGTTACAGAAGTTAGATCTTCATATTATCTCCTGTCAACATAATTGATGAAACATTTTGGTTGAATTTTACCCTGAAGTTAAATGTTCTTCATATGTATTCAGAGTTGGGGTGGGAAAAGGACTCTGTATGGCAAAGAACTTTTTGTGCTCTTGGATATTATTTTATGCCTGACTCTTTGACAAATCTAGAAGTGTTTAGCTTGAGGTAAGCACATCACGAGTATGGGTTTGTCATGAGAGAATATTTCATGATTGCTGGGAGGACAAGAGGAAGGATGTTCTTGTTTATCTGTTTTTGAAGGCCTGTCTCCATTTTGTTAATTTACTTAATATTTGTTCTTTTTCTGAGACTCTAAGCTTCCAAAATAGAATTTACTTGGTAAGTAGGTGATACTGAAGTAGAAAACCAATGTATGTGCTGTCAGTTTTATAAATGGCACATTTGAACCACCTTATTAGGAATATTTTAAAGTTGGCACTAATGAAAATTTCCTATAAAGCAGAATTGAAATTCAGTTTTATTTACTCCATGTAAATAAATGGAGTAAAGCCCATGGAGTAAATATACTCCATGTTAGTAAATGATGCCCATGCATTTTCCCTATGTTTAGCCCATAATTAGATTAACTGAGGAGAGAGATTTGATAGTGTTCTCATGTTAAATGTAAAAAATGAGTCCATTTGAAATTACTCTCTCAGAGGTTTGGTCATTCTTAAGTGAAAAAGTTGATTCTTGGAATTCACATAGTGGAAAAGTGTCCTGGTGGAAGTAAGAAAATAGGCATTTGGGAGCAAAATGAAGACATGTTAAAACTTTCTTGTAGATTTGGTTCTTGCTGGCCTTTAGTGACTGCCAGTTTTCTGTTTGGGTCAGCAAATTTTAGAGCTTTTGATGAATGTTTAAGGTTTTTAGACTATTGGGCACTATGGGGATAAATTGGATAATTAAAATATGTTTCTGAGCTAGTGTGCAACTCTTTTTTCTTGCCTTTTTCTTTTCTTTTCAAAAAATGTTTTTTAGGAGTGCCTGTGTGGCCCAGTGGGTTAAAGCCTCTGCCTTTAGCTCAGGTCATGATCTCAGGGTCTGGGGATCAAGGCCCCCTCCCTGCTGAGCGGGGAGCCTCCTTCCTCCTCTCTGTCTGCCTGCCTCTCTGCCTACTTGTGATCTCTCTCTCCCTCTGTCAAATAAATAAATAAAATCTTTAAAAAAATGTTTTTTAAAAGTTTTATTTGTCAGAGCAGGCACGTACACAAGCAGGGGGTGCAGCAGGCTGAGGGAGAAGCAGGCTTCTCGCTGAGCAAGGAACCTGATGTGGGGCTCGATCCCAGGACCCTGGGATCATGACTTGAGTCGAAGGCAGATGCATTACTGACTGAGCCACCCAGGCATCCCTCTTTTTTTTTTTTCCTTAAAGAATTTATTTATTTGTTTTAGAGCATGCATTTGCCTGTTAGGGGGAGGGTGAGAGAGAAGGGGTAAGAATCTTGAGCAGACTCCCCACTGAGTGCAGAGCCAGGATCCCAGGACCATGAAAGCATTACCTAAGCTGAAACCAAGAGTCGAATGTTTAACCAACTGAGCCACACAGGCACCCCTTTCCTGCCTTTTTCTGCATTGACCGCATGAACCAGTGATACATCTGTTGGTCATACTTTCAGATGGATAGGTAATCTTGTAGGTATATTTTAAAAATCAACCATATGTGTTACATTATACCCAGATGATACCTTTCCCAGTTAAACGGATTTTGGTTTCAGTTCTTGAGCAATAGAAGAAATAATTTGGACTTCAGATATTCATTGACTTTTATCGGAAAGTATTTTCAGGTATCTTGGCTTTGTTTTTGTGAGGTTTTTGCCCCTTTGCATGAATCTTCCCTAGATTTGAAAAGAATGGGTGCTCAAAGATTTAGTTCTCCTTTATTGTTATCTTTTCAGGGTGTAAAGGCATAGATAAATGTCTTTATGCCCTTGGAATCTTATTTATAATGTCACATGTAATAGTGTTTCAGCTTTTATTTGCCAGTGGTTTAATTTGCCATAGCAGTGGAAGCTCCAAGACACACACACAGGATTTTGTGTACTGAGGAGGCAACGAAAGGGCTGTCCAGACTACCTTTTCTATAGCTACCTTTTCTATGGCTCTCTGGCTGGTAGGGGTTCCTTACATTCACCTTGCTTAGCTTCCATAATTCAAAGGGATGCCTCTGGCTACCTGTTCTTTCTTAGTACAGAGGGAGAAGTCCTTTCTGGGCCCCAAGTCTCCTTAGTTTGTTCTTTTTCCTAGGTTAGGAAATTAAGTTGTGTTTGGCAGTTCTCAGAGAAGCAGTTCTGATACAGGAAAAGTATATAGGACTTCAAGTTGGAGGATATAGCTTGACATGTAATTATTTAGCCACTTAAATGCTGGTTATATGGAATAATAAATGAACGTGTATCTTGCAGTGCTATTAGAAGATGTAAGAAGGGCACGTGAAAGTACTCAGCTTCATGTCAACTTATAATTAAAGAGCAGTACTTACTGTTTATTGAGCTCTTACTGTGTTACACAATGTGCTAATAAACACATTATAGGTATTATTTGATTGAATCCTCCCAATAACCCTACAGAGTAGGTAATGGGAACTGTGTTCAACTCATGGGGAAGTTCAGAGAGCCAAGCAATGTGTCCAAGGTCACACAGGTTCTAAATGCTGATGTTGGGATTTGACTCTGATATGTATGAAAAGCCTGTGCATGTAAGACTGCTTTCTTTACAATCATTAGGAGTGGTCATTCCATTTGCATTTCTCTGAAGACTGAAAAGACTGACTTTTCCATCTGTTAACCAGTTGTGTTTTCTATATGTAGTATGTCTGTGGATGTCTTTTGCTTACTTATCTGTTGGGATTTACCCGCTATCTTTGCTGATTACCTTAGGAATTGGCACGAACTCCTCATGTATTATATACTTAACCCTTCTCCCACTGTAGTTGAGGCAGCAAATGACATTCATCGTCCAAACATACAAAATTTTATGTTTGGATATGTTTTAAGATCTCCTTTCCACCTGGGTTCCTCAGATTGTCACTTTTAAGTTTATTCTGTAAAATGTATTTGAAAACTTTCATTCAGAGATACTCCCACATTCTAGGGACTCTTTCGTGTTAAACAGTGAGTGTGATCTAACCACATGAGAGAACTTCTGTGTTGTATTATGCACAGTCTGAATAGTCTCAGTTAACTTTCAGATTTCACCTCAGGGTAATAGAGCAGAAGCCCAAGACAAAATTGTTTCTTTTTTTCCTCATTAAATCCTGTATACAGCTAAATGTTTTTAATCATGTTTTTACATTAATTTTCCACTTGATTACTTTGGGATTGAAAATGGAACATATTGCTGACAGTCTTGAATATGGGTTCATGAAACTTAGAATGTAATCACCTTTGATGACAGTACTCTTTGAGGTAGCCCAATAGATGCCGACAAAGAAGTGATGGTACTACTGAAAATATATTCACCATTTCTCTCTTCACAGCAAAGTTCCTGCATTCGTCAGGATGATTGCTCCAGAGGGCTCCTTGGTGTTTCACGAGAAAGCCTGGAATGCATATCCCTACTGTAGAACAAGTAAGCCTGGTTGCTGGCAGTCATTGCACCCCTCTGCCCCACTGTGAATGAGGAGAGCGACTCCTGGTGCCAGTGCCTTTGAGAAGGGTGACACCCAAGAAAGTCCTCTGTGGGTTCTTGAGTAGTCACTGCAGGTGCTGTGGCAGAGGAGAGATTTCTCTGTGTTCCTCCCCCTAGACCTTTGTGAGGGGCATTGGTTCATTCCCAGACGTCCTTGCTGGCCACACTGGCTCCAAGGGTGAGACTTGAAAGATCTCCCACACTCAGAAGTGTCCTTTGGTGTAGTTTTAATAGTATTTTTCTCATATTGCCACATAGAGTAGGGTAGGAATATGGCAGACATCTGAAACAGCTGTTGTTTGCTAAATTGGTCTTAAAGTGATATATTGCTTTTGCGACATTATTCTACCATTGTTTTAAAATTAGGTCATTGACTCTAAGGCAGACTGTAGTGTCACTTCTGTAGAAACTTTTGCAGACAAACTACTAAATGCTCTGTGTTTTCAGGTAGTTTAATCATCGTGACATTAAATAATATGACAGATTGTTTTGATTAATACTCTGAAATTTTTCCCTTTTTATTGCCCACCTGTCCATTGTGCCTCAGTTGTAACGGTGAGTAAAACTATTTTTGTGTCACATACTCTTTGTCTTTAAATTTTGCTTCACATAACAATTATTTTCAGTGTTTCCTTGCTTTTTAAATTCAAACTGCCCACTGCTGCATGGCTCCTCCTCTGTGCTCTTTCCACCAGCCTACACTCCACCACATGTTCCCAGCGTTAATGGGTTTTTTCCAGCCTTGTCTCAAAATCTCCCTGTTGACTTTATTTTGCTTTTGCTACTTCTTTTGAATGCTGTATTTGCTCACCAAACCTCCCAGCTTCTTTAATATTAGCCCTGTATGCTGCATGACAAGTAGGGTTGTTTAAATTATTTAAAAGCATGCAGCATTTGGTTTGCCTGACAAGTCTATAAAAACAGGTAGCTAATGATTCTTTGTCACTTGAGGATTAGTCTTTTAGAGTCAAAGCACGGATGCTTATGCTGGGGAAGGCTTCTGCAGACAAAAGCCCCAAAGAACCGGTAAAAGATCACTGTCATTTTGCTGTTGTGTTTTCTGCAGAATGAATATATGAAAGATGATTTCTTCATTAAAATTGAAACATGGCACAAACCAGACTTGGGAACATTAGAAAATGTAAGTTTCAACTCTGGGCTTTCAGTGCAGAAGCCCCTGGAAATGGGAATACTAGAGTCCCTTCTTCACCGGAGTGAGGTGGCATCATCACCAGAGTGATGCCACCTGCAGGAGACCAGTGCCCGGATACACCAGGGCGTGTCCAGTTGCAGTGAGGCAGGCCAGCCACCAGCAGCAAATGGGACTTTCCCTCTCAGCCCCCTGGCCTTCGTGTGGAAGAGGACTGTGGGGAGAGTTGCTGTTTTTATCAGCTCTCTTTATCTGGGACAAGGAGAGCAGAGATAAAATTCACAAACCGATTTTAGCCATTAACTTTAGATTTCTTTCATCTTTTCATCTCTGTATGTTTGTCAGAGCTACTCTACAAAGCAAAATTGACTGCTTTAATTTTCACCTCCACTCTGCTTTGCAGGGTTGATGTCAGAAAAATGGCCACAAGGCAAATGGGAAGAGCAGCTTTGAATATTTTACTAAAATATTGACAAGCTTCTGATTTTTACAAGTTGGAGCACATTTATCCCTGAAGTAAATTTCAAGAAAATCATTTAAGACTCAGTGTAATCATTAACTTTCGATGAGTTGTGTCAGAGAACTTGGGGGAAGGCATCTGGTATTGATTGATGCCATTGGCCCGGTGGCTGTCCAAAGTGTGGTCTCTGGACCAGCAGCAGCATCTGGGAACTTGTTAGAAATGCATGTTCTCAGCCCTCACCCCATACTTACTGAATTAAAATCCCTGGGGGTGGCGCCCAGTATGCTGTGTGTTGTGGTGCACGATCCAGTTTGAGAGCTCCAGTGTGCGAACTGCTGTTCCAACCTCACCATACACTGTTACAGGAGAGTAAGTTCATGTTGTGGTAGAGTACTTTTATGTGATTGGTGCCAACTAATAGAACTTTTGATTTATAATTAGTAGTATTTGACTTGAGTTTTTCTTCTGGGTGATATTTGACATTTCATGTTGTTTTTTTCCACAGTAATTCTAAAATTTAGAAAATAAATGAGATGATTGGGTGTGCTTTAGTCTGCGTATGAGTTGATCTGCCTTTTCCAGCTTCCAAATGGACAAACTTTGGCAGTGTGTAAACAGTTCTTAATTGGTTCACAGAGGGAGTTTTAGAAATAAATGATTAATTAACATGAGGAATGGAGGAATTGCTTTCCTATCAAAACTGAAAAGCTTTAGGATAATCAAATTCAGAAGAGGTTTTAAACCTCCTAGTGTAGCTTCTTGAAATCTAATTATAATGTCACTTTATGTTTGTCTGGGACTTAAAGGATACAAGGACTGGTCATGTATACTGGGTTAAACATAGGTACATTTTGTTATATAACTCATCTCTTAAGGACTACCAGAGAATAATGACAGATTTCTGTTAATTTGGCAGCATCCTCTCACACCCCCCTCCACTTATTTTTTAGGGACACAAGGGTAACAAAAGATTTCTAGATCCCTTAAGACTTCAGGCCGCTAATGTAATGAAGTAGCAATCTGGATTTTTTTATTCCTTGTATTGTGGTCTAGACTCAGATAAAGGTTATATATGTAAGCGTAGTAGTTTGTCTAGTAAGAATAGTCTACGATTTGTTGTGTTTCATTTCTCTTTGTCATTTATAGGTACACGGTTTAGATCCAAACACATGGAAAACTGTTGAAATCGTCCACATAGATATTGCAGATCGAAGTCAAGTTGAAGCAGCAGTAAGTACTGCATGCTCCTCAATGGCATTTTAACCTGCTGCCTTTTACGTCTAAAAATGATATTCTTTCTCTCTTGTATGGCCTACTTTTCTACCCTGCAATGAGCCTGGAGTTTGGGTATGGATTTGTGCAGCAAGAAGACCAGAGAGGAGGGAGGGTTATTTGTTTTCTTGTGTGGATTTCACCTTTGCACAAATGATCCCTTTGAGAAATCCCAGTATATCTGAGATATATAGAACTTTGTTTTCATTGGCAGGGGGTGGGGTGGAGACTAACAACGTTATTTTATAAAAGAATTCTCCTTTGGGCTTCTATAAATAATGTGGGTCCCTTATACTTTTAAAGTGTGATTGAGAAAGCTGAACAGTTGGGTAGCTTTCTAATCTTGATTTTTACTAGATGTAAATATTCATCCTCTAGGCTTTTGACTTAATACCCACCCCCTAGAAGTGAAGACCTGATTCTCCAAAGTAAGACCCTTATATTACTTTGCTGCAGTTTGAAAATACTAACTCAGTTCTTAGAGTATGCTGGTGCTGCTTGCTTTCGCAGGGCACAGTTGTGGACTTTTTCTATGTTAAGACAACCATTGACCTTCATGCTAGTGTAGAGAGCAGAAGCTTTGGAACAAGATCTCTTCTGTCATGGTAAAGCCCAATGTGTTCAGTTAGCATTTTTATTTCATGACCTTTCCATTTCATTTTTAGTGCCCATTGTCTGAACATGAGCAGTGTTGTAGGCTGAACAGAAATAGAAATAACTCAAACACAAAATGTCTGTTTTTGCTGTTGAAATTTAAAGGTAAACCTTCTAGGGACTCCTGGGTGGTTCATTGGGTTAAGTGTCTGCCTTCAGCTCTGGTCATGATCCTGGGGTCCTGGGATGGAGCCCCGCGTTGGGCTCCCTGCTCAGTGGAGAGCCTGCTTCTCCCTCTGCCTCTCTGCCTACTTGTGCTCTGTCAGATAAATAAATAAAATCTTTAAAAAAATAAATAAAGGTAAACCTTCTAAAACAAGGGTCTCCCACCTTTTCTCTGAAATCACTGGGTTTGAGACTGCCAGCTTTCACCCTCTGCCAGGCTGGATTCTGTTCTACTAGGACCCTCTTCCCTGATTAGAAATGTGAGCACTAATGAGGGATCCTTGTTGTAGAACTTCTTAAATTTTAGTTTGCTATGATTTGACATTATTTCAATTTTAAGGATAATTCCACCTTTGAAATTATATAAGACTCTTTATAATCCTCAGAAGTGAATATACGTTCTGTTTTAAAAACAGTATGCAAATGTCTGTTTTGTCCTTTTATTTCTCTGTGTCTTTTCCAGCCATGTTTATTTACTCCTTGTGAAAGAATGATGGTAGGAGGAAAAATCCTTGGAAGTGAACAGTGAGCGAGTCGGTTAATGGACTAGGTCAGGGTAGCCTCCGTGCTTGGACCAGCAGGTCACGAGATAATGCAGAGTGGCAGTAGGGGTGCCCAGGGAAGGCATTCAGGTTATATTGTTGGTGTTTGAAAAAGTTGTGCCAGCCAGACTAAACAACCTGATCTTGTGGATCATGGGTTTGCATTCCAGGTTGTTCTCTAGCAGAATACAAGGCATCTTTGGTTTTGCTGGGGTCTTAAGAGTTCTTTGTTCTTGTTCTAAGGCTAAAATGGGTGCTCAGTCAGTGTTTGCAGGCATGAATGCAAGTAGATAGAACAGTTAAGGCCGATTGTGTAAGAGCCCCGGAGGCCCCTGGTCTTATTCCTTCCACCCCAGCGTAGACTAGCCAGGAGAGAAGGCGCTGCTGACCTCTGGGGGTGTGACAAGGGCACCTGAGATCAGTGCTCCAGGTGGAAGGCACTGCACATGCAGAGGCTGAGTGGGTGCTTCCCTGCGTGGAATGTCGTCTTGGAGGGATACGTGGGGAAAGAGAAGGGATTGGGCCTGAATGAGAAGGGTCTGTATTCTGGGTCTGGAGAGCCGTGACTAAAAACATACGTTCTGAAACTAGATTGGCTTCGGATTCAGATTCTGAGGTTCTGCCACCTGCTGCCTATTCAGTCTTGGATGGGTTGCTTCCTCTCTCTGTGCCTGTTTTATCTTGTGTAAAATAGGGCTAATTATCTCACAGCATTAAGTGTGAGCACTGGAGCTGTGCCTGGTGTACCCAGTGTTCGCCATCATTGACATCATGGTTGGCCACGGCTGTGCAGGAGTTCTGAAAACTCTCTTCACGCCAAGCATTGTTTGGGGAGTAAATCAATAGGTATGTGTGGTTTTGTTGTTCAGTGTTTGCATCTCCTCTTTGCCAATTACATTGTAGAGATTAGTAAGATACAAATGTTTAAAGGTGACTGAATTCCCAGTACTTTATTTTATTGATGAAGTACACATAACATTTACCATTTTAATCACTTTAAAATGTACAGTTCAGTGGCATTTAGTACAAGTACCTTCATACCATCACTGTCCAGTTCCAGAACATTTCATCACTCCACAAGGACACCCTGTACCTATTAACAGTCACTCTCTACTCCTCCCTCCCCCCAGCCTTTGGCTACCACTAAGCTGTTTTTGTGGACTTAACCTATGCTGGATAATTCAAAGAAGTGGAATCATAGCAATATGTGACTTTCATTGTTGGCTTCTTGTACTTTCGGCTGTTTTTATCCCCACTGTGGTGTGTTTCATTACTTCATTTCTCTTTATGGCTGGTAACAGTCCAGTGTATGAATACACCACCCTTTGTGTATGCATTCATCTGGGGAGGGAGGTTTGGGACCTTTTGGCTCTTGTAACTAGTGCTGCGTGAAAAACTGTGTCACAGTAGTTATTTATGTATTTTCTCAGTTGTGAATACTGAAAGTAAAACTGGTACCATGTAGGGATTCTTAGACCCTTGGATGTAAAAAAGGAACCCTGACATGCACACTTGACTGGTGCAGAAGGGAACTCAGTGTACTAGGAGGAAAGGGCGCTCTGGGCACTTTGAAGCCTGGGAATGAGGAACAGAGCATTGAGCCTGAGGATGTGCGAAGGCTGAGGGGGTAGGGGCTGGGTTGTGGGGCCAGCACCCATTCTTGCAAGGAGGTGGGGAAGAGATGTAGGGGGGCAGGGACTCTGAGTCTGCCCTTTTCTTCTGCTTCTCCTCTTCTTCCCACACTTGGAGCACAGACGTTCACCCTGACACTTTTCCCTTTTGGTTCTACCCCATCTATTTTTGGCCTTGAGTATAATGTTTATCCTAGGAATTAGCTTCTAATGCAAACACTTGGAACTCCTGGCCATCCTTACTTCTCACTAGATCCAGTTTGGTTTTTCTTTTGCATTAATTTGTTCATTTGATTCTGCTTTTTTTTTTAAGATTTTATTATTTGAAAGACTGAGAGAGTGAGCTCAGGAGCAGGAGCAGGGACAGACTGAGAGGGGGAGAGAGAAAGAGAATCTCAAGCAGACTGCTCTCTGAGCTCAGAGCCCGAATGTGGGGCTCAATTTCATGACCCTGAGAGCATGACCTGAGCTGAAATCAAGAGTTGGACACTTAACTGAGCTACCCAAGCTTGATTCTGCTTTTTTATCTTCCTTGAAAATTTTCGTCTGTGGTGTTAGGAAGAGGAAGTTAAGCACACATTTGCGGTTCTCAAATGACAGTGTTGTCATAGCAATTAACAGGCGTTGAGTGCCTGCTTAGTCTGTGCTCCTGGAGTATTCCTGCAGTAGCTGTCCAAGATTGGGATGGAACCTTTGAGAGGCCTGTCTGGGTGAGACAGGCCCAGCACAGTGAAATAGTGAACAAATGGCAGAGGCTTATGCATGGTGCGAAGTGCTGAAGGATTTCAGAGGAAAGAATAAATGATCTGTAAGGACAAAAATCTGGACAGACTGAATTGAAGAGTCGTAACAGGCGGGAAAGTAGGATTTGATGGCTGGAACAGTTCACCCCCACCCTCGTTACCCTTCTCTCTCTTACCCTCATTACTCTGACATACTATAAATTTGTTTACTTATTTTTCTCTTCTCCCTGAGTAGAGATTGAACCTCAGAGCGAAGAATCTTTGTATTTTTAACTGTTGTCTCCTCAGCTCCTAGAAGAATGCCTGAGCTATACATAGTAGGTTCTCAGTGAATGAATGTGGTGAAGGCAAGCAGAGGCGCGAGTGTGTTAATCCGACACTGAAGGGCAAGTTGGGATCGTTTTTAGAGTTGAAGCAGACCTGAGCGGCCCAGGTCACGTTGCTTTCGAACTGTGCTTTGCATGATCCTGAGAATTTCTTGGAACTTAGCAGTTTCTCAGGTTGTCAGGATGGAGCGACTAGAACATGGGGCTGAGGAGTTCCCTCTGTCTCCCTCTCCCAGCACAGTTCTGTCTGTCTGACATTAGTCTTCACTGTACAATTTACTTTGAACACAGTTCTACATCTACAGAAAGTTTGATTTCAGGGCTAACCACCCTACTTTACAAGTGAGGAAACTGAAGCCCAGATAAACTAGTTTCTTTCAAGGTCGTTTAACCAGTGCCAGAAGTGGAAATTTGAACTTTTCAATCCAGTGTTTTTTCTTCCGACTCTTGGTTCCTTTGGAGCTAAGGCCCTCCTTTGTCGCTCTTCAAGCTGCTGTCTTCCTTTCCTCACTGTTTGTCCTGGCCTGCCTTCTGGGACTCTCTCTCTCTCTGTCTGAGGCCTGCGTGTCCTGTAGGACAGATTTCATTTCCTCCAGGGAGATTTCGCCCATGTTGGAATCATCTACTGCTCTGCTCTTACTCATTTCATGGATGTATTTTGTTCTCCATGTGAGTACTTGGACCCATCCCCTTTTCAGAGTGAGTACTTCATCAGCATTTGTAAAGTGAACCTGATGAACTTGAGGATTATGCTGAAACTAGCCTTTTTGAGTCAAGAATTGTATGAGATCAATTTGATATCAATTTGTAACACCTGGGTTGGCAAGGGGGGAGGAAACAGAAACTCACATACATTCCCCATGGGAGTGTAAATCAGCACAGCCTGTTTTGCAGAATTAAAAATGTACATGCCCATTGACCCAGTAGAATTCTGTTTCTAAGAATTGATTTACTCAGGTGCGCCTGGGTGGCTCAGTCGGTTAAGCGTCTGCCTTCAGCTCAGGTCATGAGTCCTGAATTGGAATTTCTGCTCAGCGGGAAGCCTGCTTTTCCCTCTCACACTCCCCTTGCTGTGTTCCCTCTCTCACTGTCAAATAAATAAATAAAATCTCAAAAAAAAAAAAAAAAGAATTGATCTTCTCATTAAGTGACATGTATAAACCAGACTGGAAACACTCTGAAGTCTAAATGTCTCTGGCCAGAAGAATTGAGGGAGTGAGCTGTACTTGCACTGTTTGGCAATCCTTCACAAGGTAATGTGGTTGGAGAAAGATAAACAGTATTATAGGATACTTCCATTCATAATATTGTAAAAGGGGGAAAATATATCTGTGTGCATGTATTTGATTGCTCATGTATAGACGGTTGAGAACAATGTGTGAGATGGTAGGAAGAGTGATTCCTTCATGAACGGTGGTGAGGGAGCTAGATGTCTGGGAAACAGGGTAGAAGACTTGAGGTCTGTCAGAAACGTGTGCATGAATTGGGAATGGCCTCTTCTGGCCTAGTGCATCGGTTTCCTGTTGCATGACAGATCACAAATTTAATGGCCGTGTAACACAACCTAATCAGAGGAGTGACAGCTCTTCTCCATATGTAGTCTCTTGGTGAGAAGCAAGTCACAGGTTTCACCTGTGCCTAGGGGAGGAGCTTATACAGGAGTGTGACTCATTGTGGGAGTCATCTTAGGGGATGTCTGCCATGCCATTGGTCAATTTTTAGGACCTAAAACTTGCTCTTTAGGGATTAAAAGGACACTAGAATTGAGAGCTTGGTAATTCTGACCGGACCAACAAGGGGGGATTTTTGGTAGGGAGACCTGATGAAGGTGTGGTGATCTCTCAAAGTTCAGACTCTGGCACCGTAACCCCTAGAGGTTTTGGTGTCTGTCTGAATCCATTGATTTTCATTTGGTTGTTAATAAACTCTGGTTTTTCTTGAATGAGCTAATTTTTCCCAAAACTTCTTAAATGGTTGAATTTCTTTCCAGCCTATTACTTTAAAGGAAGTAAAAGCAGTTAATTAGTAGTTTTGAGAGGATAAATAGCCAAATCTCCTCAATCAAGAGAAATGTGGAAATAGTTGGGAGTTCAAGAAACCCAAGAATTTGGAAGTGAAGCTTGCATCTTGTAACTCCACCTGGTGGGGGTTTTCTGTCACTGCAGGCGGATTTAATTCAAATACAGCCCTAAACATTTTAATTCAGAATGACTGTTGATTACTTTTAGGATTTACTCTCTCTGCTAGGTTGCTGGTTTCAGACAGCTTGTTTATCACTCTCATTGTAGACTTGCTGTTTTTTGATCGTGCTTATGAACTGTACTTAACCATGCATAGAATGGATGTGATTCAACCTACAGAGTAACTAAATACTTAAGTGGATGCTTTGACATATAATCGAAGGATGACATTGTGACAATAACTCTAGGACCCAAGGATTTGTAGTAAAAATTTGTCAGTGTAACCCAGGGTCACAGTAATTTGCTTCAGAATCATATATGTTCAAATGTATGCGTTATTCATTTTTTTGTTAACTTTGGAAAGTCTGTATAGAACTGTTACTATAGCCACCGTTCTCTGTAATTTTCTAGAAGATGCGTGATTGCCTAATGAAACAAGCTGAGGAGTCTAAGATATCTGCACAGATGTCTCCATTCAATTTCCTTTGGCCACTATACAAAGCAGGGTTGGGGGAAAGCTGCGTGGTAGTGAAGGGTTAAGGTGTTCTGTTCCTTAAGAAGGAAGCCTCCTTCTACTTGGTATGCTGTTCTAGAAGAATACATTCCTGAGCCCCCACACCCTCCTGGCCCCTCCTGCATTGCAAATCTAACTCAGGAAATGCTCCTGAAAAGCTTTCCTTTTTTCCTGCTACCCTGACCCAAGGGTAAATTGGGTACCCTTTGGGGGCCCAAACTATACGGTACCTCATCATCTCTCGTGTTTCCAGGACCTAGCAAGATGCTCCGTATGAGACGTCAAGTGAACTTTTCAGTAAAGATTTGGTGAATCAAAAAGAATTTGCAATTTTTTCCTTTGTTATGTTTTTAAAAAGGTGGAGTGGGGAGAAGAGCATTTGGAGGAATTGGAGTTTTTATCATTCAGATATTAAATGAACAAAATGCTACTCTAGTTCCTTCTTTACTAATCCTAGGTGATGAAGCATATGTGATATGCCTTTATTTCTAAAAACTCATTTCTAAATAAACCGTATCTTTCTGTCATATTAAAAAGTGTTTTAGTTAGACCAAATTGTAGAGTCAGGGTTTTATCTAAGTATCTAAAAGATACCAGAATATAATTTTTTTAAAATTTCTCAAGTCGTTGTTGATATAGAACCACAATAAAAAGGTTGAGAATTCTTTAAATGTCCTGATGAAATGCACATGCATATCTTCAACTCATTTCCAAAATGTACACAAATGAGTCAGTTGACATCTGCTTCTGCCTTTTTTTTTTAAGGTATAATTGTGAATCTGGCTCCTTTTAATCATCTCCAGCACTTAGTCTAAGTAGCTTTTCATGATTTGTATACAAAAGTCACTTCCCAGGAGAGGAAGACTCTTTAAAGTGTAAGCTGAAGTGTACACACGATTAACATGAGAGAGACCTTCGTTTTTGGAAGTAATTTGAAAGAAAATGAGCACGGTTTGAAAAAAAGAAAGAAATTAGAACCACATTTTTAGGTTATGTGTAACCAGAAAGGTCTGTATCAGTCTTCCTCCATAGTGTATGCTTCCTCTGCAGTGTATGCTCTGTGACTTTTGCATTTCCAAGAATTTATTTTCATAGAAATAATGTTTAATTGACGCTTTTAAGGCTCACAGGTCCAAAAGTGATATAGTTTCACATTGAACTGTTTTTTAAACGTCAGTAAGAAGGAGACACTAATATGAAACTGCAGTGGCGTTTCACTGAAGATGGTATTCCTGCCAGTCATTTCTGGGTTACAGAAAGGATGTGCAGGGTGTGCTCTGACTGATAAGGTCTTTCTTGGGGACTTCCCCGAAGAGCTTGAAGGGTCTCTTTGACTGTGAGTGACCCAGTAAGCTTATGTTTTTAAGATAAAGCTCAGATTTCATCCCTACCTCTTCTTTTGTTCTTCTTAACCCTTCTTGTTAACCTCTTGTTGTTTCTCAGTCGTACTTAGCCCAAGTCTCCATCCTTTCTCCACGTCCCTCTCCTTTGCAGGTACCCCCCTGGGGAGCGAGGGGAGGGGTGTGTCCTGCAGTGTCCCCTGAGTGCTACAGCCGCCCAGCAGCCCTGCTGCCTGCTCTGCAGAGCGGACTTCCTGAGCTGTGGTCCTTGGGTCATCACGCCGCTGAACTCTGGACCACCCTCTGTGCCACGTCTTGGCAGCACAACCCTTCTTCTGAGCAGTTTTTCAGGGAGAGCTTCTGGAGCACCATGTGGCTCCAGTTCCTAGTCACAGTTCTTTCCTTGATACCTCACGGGACACAGGCACTCCTGGCTGGGGGGGTGGGCTGCTGATAAAGCTCGCCCTTCCATGTGGTACCTGGAGTTGCCTCCCTCAGTCCAGCCCACTCGGCCTCACCCCTCTTGTTTGTTTTCCTTTAGAGAGCACCCCCACTGTGGCTAGAAGGCAGGTCTGTACATGTGGGAATCCCAGTTGTGGCTGAATCTGCCCACAGGTCCAGTGGTCTGAACATTGTTTGGAAGTGAAAAGGTTCTGTGTAGGGTTCCTGAGGCCCTCTGTGGAGCATTGTGACTAACTCCCAAGCTTGCCTCTCAGAGCCTTAAAACTAGGACTCTGGCCAAAACACTTGAGGCCCTTTTCTTTCCAGCTAGGTCTGCCCAGGGGCAGCTTGTGGGAAATGCAGATTTTTAGCTCCTTCCCTGGTCAGTCTCTGGGTGGCCCTCTGGGCTCCATCCAGCTCTCTGGGTGATTTCTGCGCATGCTCACTTGGGACATGCTCTGGTATACTCTGCGTGGTGAAGATTGTGCAGTGGGCACTCTTTAAAGATTTTAAAAGTGGACTTGGAGGCCAGGATCCAAAACATTCACCCCAACCTTTATTTTTACTATTAAGGAGTTTGAGCCCAGAGGAGGTGCTATGACTTCTCTAAACCACAAAAGTGCTGGAAAGGGAAGTTAGGGACTCTTTCCATCTCCCCTGGTTCCTGGAAAAAGCAGTTTCATCAGTGGCCTTGGTCATCTCCCATAACCACTAGACTCTGGGATATTTTGAAATTTGCCCATATGCAATAGAACAATAAAAGGATTAAAGCCCCTAAGATGTCTTTTGGTCTGGGCACTTAACAGAGATCACTGCTCTTATGTTTTTTTGTATGTTCATTTGGCAAATATCTATTGGAACTTGCTGTTTGCTCTGTATTGGTATGGTAAATATTTTTCCAGATAAAGGAATAATTGTATCTGTCTAAGGGAGTGCAAGATTCTTTATCAGGGAACATTTTAAAATGTTTCTAAGTGACTTGGAGTTGGTTGCTTGTAGAGGGTGGTGGTGCTAAGTTCCCCTGCACCAAAGGGCTTTTTCCTTTTTTTTTTTCCTTTTTTCCCCCCTTTTTTCCTTTTCCCTCACAGCTGACACAGGCCAGTGTTGGGCTCCAGGCTGCAGCCAAAGTCAGAGTTCGAGGGCTGACTAGAACCCAGAAGCTTGGAGTTTTTTACTTCACTAAAAGAAGACCCTGGCCCATTGTAATTGTCCACTGACCGATAATAATGGAATTGTTGTGTTCTCCTGAACTGCTCACTTAAGCCACTTACAGAAATCCCTTGGAATTTTTTTTTAAAGTTTTTTTTTTAAGATTTTATTTATTTATTTATTTGAGAGAGCATGAGAGGGAAGAGGGTCAGAGGGAAAAGCAGACTCCCTCCTGAGCAGGGAGCCTGATGCGGAACCCCATCCTGGGACTCTAGTATCATGACCTGAGCCGAAGGCAGTCAGTCAACCAACTGAGCCACCTAGGCACCGCCCTTGGTAATTTGTTTAAGGGTTGTGATGTCAAAGCAAATGAGTTGGTTCTTCAAGTTTGTGCTTTTTGCTTGTTCTTTCTAGAATTGGCCATTTGTTCTTTGTTTATGAACCATTTGTTTGGTATGTTTTGGTAGGCAGAACAATTTTAGTTGAGAGCAGAAATAATGCTAAGTAACACCTCATTTTCTGAAATCCCATTTGCCTTTGTAAATGAGTATATAAAGGCCTGCGTTTCCTTGCATGTAGCCATTTTTACTTTGAACACACCATTCCCTTGAGTGTTGAACAGTCTGACACTTTTTAAATTGTTTTAAACCATGAGTGTATTTTGTTTTTATTTTATTGCTCTTTTTAAAAGAGACTTCTTGAATGTCAGCCTCGGAAGGCTGGTGTAACTTGGCTTAATTTATTTAGGCATGTAAGTTTTGGTCACACCTTCAGCAGTGCTTGTTTTCTGGTGCTCTAGGAAGGGTTCGGGCATATCTTTTCCTTTGATCAGACATTCCGTGAGACGGTGCCCAGATGTTACACATTTGAGTATATTCTTGGCAACATATGCTTTACTCTATTGCCTTTAGAAAAAAGTCATAATTTTCAAGAAATGCAAGAATCATCAAATACGCTAAGTCTTTTTAAGATTAATTTTTTAAAAATCAAAAACATGGAATCTGGCTGGAAAAAGCTAAATATTAGATCAGACTTTGTGATATTGTTAGTATTTTTCAGCTTTTGTGCACATAAATGACATTTTTGGGGGTCAACCTAATAGGCCTTAAAATTAATCTTTGATGGATGATAACACTAGTGGTTAACACTGGTTCATTATCTCTCACAGCTTTCAGAAAGCTTCGCAGTTGTAGATGTTGCTTTCGTTCCAGCTCTTGCCGCTTACTTCCTAAGAAGGCCTTTCTGCTTCTCGGAGCTATGCAGTGGCTACCTAATTCTTTAGCCCTGAAGAGAGCTTTTGTTCATTAGAAGTCTGTGGCTGAGATCCAGCAAGTCTGAGGAGAGTCTGTGGTTGCCAGCGCTGCTTCAGTTGTTCTCTGGCATGAGCAGACACTTTATCTAGTAAAGTACCTCTTCCTTTTGCCGTAAATGACCCTAGACAATTTCTGTCTTAAAAGTTGGTAACGTATCTCTAATGTACGTGGAAGACCTCCAGAAGCCCTTTATTAAAGTGTGTGCATAATAAAGAGGGGAGCCGTCTGACCCAGCTCCTAATTGTAATAGTAACCCCCTTGAATTCAGAAAAAAGAAAAACAAACAAAACATAGGTTTTCAGGTAGCAGTGATTTTTGCATTTGCGTATGAAATTTCCACTGGTCAGATGCTTGTCTCATCTCGCCGTTTCTGTGCTGTGAAGCATACTGCTGTCGCAATCCTTTTTGTAGTAAGTTATAGGGGTTCCTCCCTCCTTAAAGGACATATGAATAAACATAAGCATAGTTTTTATTAAAAAGAAATTTAAAAATGTTTTTCACTTTATTTTGCTGCCTTAAGTGGTCAACTTTTAGAACTCTTAGAAGATTTACATCTAGTTATGTATTTAGAGAATGTGCTAATGTATTTGAAGGCGTAGTTGGATGGCAGTGCCCTCTTGTGGGAGAATAACATATTGCTTATTTCGTGCTTGGTTAAATCTTAGGGATTTTTAAATTTCTCTTAAAAATCTGCCCGTACAAAGCATGCCTGGGTGGCTCAGTCAGTTAAGCTTCTGACTCTAGGTTTTAGTTCAGGTCATGATCTCGGGGTTGGGGGATTGAGCCCTGCATCGGGCTCCGCTCAGCACTTGGAGTCAGCTTAAGATGGTCTCTCTCCCTGTGTCCCTAACCTCCCTGAGATGACCTTATTTCATGCTTGGTTAAATCTTGAGTGTTTACGTGCTTTTTTTCTCTCAAATAAATAAATCTTTAAAAATCTGCATTAACCAGTATATTTTGCACAAAATATTTTTTCAACTAGAACCTATTAAATGTTTATTTTTGATCTCTTCCATATTTTAAAAATAAAAAAGTAGGGAGGGTGGCGGAGGTGGTGAGGTGTGAAGTAGGATTGCTCCAGTTTCTGGGTGGGGGGGGAGAATGCATTTTTGAGCAGCTGAAAGAAATTAGCATAAGTGGCTCCAAATTGAGTTTTTAAATTGTATTCCTTATAAAAGCCCTCTGCTCCCCCCCCCCTTTTTTTTAAAGCAGTGTTACTCTTTCTTAGGGAAAGTTCTCCAGGTAGAGAGGGAGCAAAGATCCCTTTAGATACTTGAGTCTTACCAAATGATAAAACGTAAATCCCATCATATTTGCAGTTAAAGTATGGTGGTTGGCCTGGGTATTGACAGAACAGCATCTGAATCTTGGCTCTTCTGCTCCACAAGGGCAAAGGATTTCATTTCCCCACCCCCCAGAAGTGGTGGTATTGCCTTTGTTCCAAGATTGTGAGGGTTAACTGAATGTGTGTGCCTGACACATAAGTTCTCCAAAAATAGTAGCAAGAATGATGCCGTTTACTGGATTTTGCTCTTGCTGTTAAAAAAAAGTATACTTTTTTTCTGTAATGATTTCCTATTTAATGTTTGTGAAATTAGTGCTAATGGGTTAACTGGGGTGTCCTGGGTCTTAGGAGCAGCTGTGTCTGAAGGTCAGCTCATAAACCAATATGGACATTTTGCTGGAAGGGGCTCACCTGAATATTCATTACGACTTTCCCCCTTGTTTTAGTTTAAGGAATTTGTTTTGGTAGGTTTATATTGTCTATATTTATCCATTGTCATTTAAGGAAATAAATACATTTTGTGTTAAGACTTTCTTAAACATACTACATTTCAGACATTTGCAATTTAATCTTAAAATATGTAATGTTTAACAAGCACCTTTAACAAAATTGATTTGTTAGTATGTTGAAACTTGTTGGTGTCAAGAGTTTAAAATATCTTCCATTTTAAAATGCTTTAATAAATATATAACCATAATAATAAATATGTTGTAGTAACAAACACTGTATATTTGTGTGTGAAATGCAGGCTTACCCAAACTGGTAGTAGCCCACCTACTCTGAGGGCAGGGCTGAGGAGTAGCCTACCTGCCTTGGGCTATCCAGGAACCCCTTTTCCCACCTACCCACATCTCATCTAGAGCACAACTATTTGGTTTCCCTGTTGGGTTGTAGATGGATTTGTCACATCAGGCTTTTTTTTTTTTTTTCAAGTAGGCTCCACACCCAGCATGGGGCTCGAACTCATGACCCCTAGATCAAAGGTCACGTGCTTTAGGATCTGAGCCAGTCAGGTGCCCCTGTCACGTTAGTCTTTTGGTTATAACATATTTTCAGGGCTGGAATTCTGATTTCTTTTCTGTTTCTCTATTAACTTGTAACCTTCCAGAGGCTTTGGGGATCTGCTTTCATAAGCATGACAGTGTCAGCCGTCTCTGACTAAGATACGGATAAGATGAAGAATGGAAGAGGCACTTAGCCTGACTGTGCCCCAGCCTGACTATGCTCTAGCCAGAGTGTGTTCCAGCCTGATTGTGCTCTAACCTCGCTGTGCTCTAGCCAGACTGTGTTCTGGGCTGTGGCCACCTTTTAACAGAGCTCTGTTGACAGCCTCTGCCTGCTTCCTAAGCTCAATGCCATCCTCACCCCCACCCCAGATCTCTGTGCAGGGTCTCTGTGAGATTAAAATGATCACAAAAAAAGTGTTCTCTTCGGTCCTGTAGGTTTGACTGCATTTCTGTTCTCAATGCAATTGTTTAAAAATTCTCCTTTTAGGATTCATTGGTGGGAAGCCGGTAAGGATTAATGAGAGGGCTGAATTAGAGAATATTTTTTAATGCAGTTTTGTTCCTCTGAGGTACATTCAGTAACAGAAACTAGGCCAACAAGTTATTGACAATTAGTGGTCCTTTGGGAATCTGCTTTAATGAATAGATAAGAATGATTTGTAATTAGCATAATAATTATATGCAAATGAATGCTTCTGAATTGCTCTAAAACACTTCTGAACTGTTTAAACAGCCCTCCTGAGATCTTGTTACTCTATTAATTTGTGTAGCAAATCTTTTTTTCATAGATCACGCGAAGATAAACTTCAGTCCAGCCCCTGTCCGAATTATTATGAATTCCAAGGTGGTAGGACCTGAATTAATGAGATTTACTTATACTATATTAATGGTGCTCTGTGGGAACCTGAAAGGGTGAGGAGTCCTTGGGGAGATGTAATTAAAAATAGGAAAGAAAGCTGCTTATTGAAAATAACTGTTGAAATGAGTTTCTTAAACAAGTTCGTAAATGTTATTTGTCTTTACACCTCTGTTACTCGCTATTGCAAAATTTAATGCAAACATTTTTTTTTTTTTAATGGGCTTCCCTTCTGGAGTCTGGCTTGAATTTTGTCAGCTCCAATTAGTTATGCACTAGGGTCAACGGCTATAGGATCCAGGAACTCCTTGTGTTCCAAGTGCCACAGTATGTACTGAAAAATGAAGGGCAGTGCTAATAGATGATGTATGTTACTTATCTTCATATTTAATTTGGTCTTTTCCCATTCATCCTGGTCTTTACTTTTAGGATGTGATTAGAGGAAATAAGCTTTGCTAGGTTGAGCAGCAATACCCGTGCATTCTAAACTTCGTGATTATCTTTGAGCTATTTGAATAGACACCTAATTAATCATCTTGTGCTAAAGGAAGGTATTTTACAGCAGGCTGCAGGATCCTAATATCTCCCTCAAGTTTTTATTTTTACCCTGTAGAACTGTTTTTTTGTGGTGGGTGAGGGGCAGGGGAAATGCCCTTTTATAAGCAGGTGCGGAGGAGTTGCTAATGCGTGTGGTTTGGGCAGTGTTTTCCTCAGCTTACATTTAGCCTCACCTGTGGTAACCCGTGCACGGTTCTTTAAGCAGTTTCTGGTATCTGGAGCTCATCTCGATTTTTCCACAAGCTGTCAAGAAACTCCTACCAGTCCCCCACCTCCTACTCACTTCCCCATTCATAATCATGAGTTAAATCTGGGCTCAAGGACATTTAGGTTGGCTCAGCACAGATTTTGTACTTGCATTTTGGGGAACAGCCACTATGCTAAAAGATTCATAAAACTAATATTCTTTGTCTTCAAAATGAATCTGGTTTCTGTTGAGAGTTTCTGTTGAGAGCTATAGTGAGTAACAGATGTACACCCAAGAGGTAGCACAACTTTTGTATTCCAGTGACAGAAAAACGACTATTTATAAGAATTTAATGAATGTGCTTTGTGGCTTCAGCATGGAGACTCAGTAAGCCATTTATTTACCATATTATATTTTATTTGTTCTCCAAAGGGTGTCTTGACTTTCACTTGCCTTCTTTTTTTACTTAAATAAGAGTTTTCAATTAAATAGAGTTGTATTAACACTAATCTGAATCCACCTTATGCTGATGCCATTGTGTTTTCCTGGTGTTCGGGCACTACTATTGGTGGAGCAAGCAGTGTCTAGGGACATTACACCTAACTTGATAATGATGGTTTTACTAAGCCCTTATCCTGGCCAGGCCTCTGGGCATTATACAGATAATTAAAATTTGATCATAAAAAATTTTAAACACAATGCACCTTAGCAATAAGATTTTTCTACTTTTAAACGTGATTTTAAAACTCATTTTAAAAATACATTTCCTTGGCCTAGTGAATTTGCTTTCTTTTTTTTCCCAAGGATTACAGAAAGTGCATAGCAAATTCAGCCTTCAGAATACCCAGGAGCTGAAGACTCAAGTAGGCTACAGCTGTCTTCACCCACAGTATTCTAAAAGAACTAATGAGATGAGAAGTCTGCAGCTGGTGGCAAGCACAATAAACCATGAGCCAAGGGCTTCTCTTCATCAGAGCCTCCCCTTTCCCCATGGGATCCCAAAGGAGACAGAATACTAACAAAGCCAGCAGGCTGTCTCATTCCACACTATTGCTCATTTGCAGCTATAATTGGTAGCTGAGGTTGCATTCTGTATGCTGAAACTGTCATACATGAAGGAATATATTTGTTCATTGTGATACGGATATAAATCGGCCAGTTTTCAAATACAGAAAGACCAAACTAGATACCCAACAATAAAATTGTAGCAAAGACGATTCTGTTCAAAAAAATTAAATGTTTGTTATAAAGGTACAAAACTAAGGTTGTTAAAGTGACACCTGCTTCCAGCTTTTTAATACCTCGCTACTTAATTCAACTGATTAAACATTTACGTGTTCAAACCAACTTAAAAAAAAAGCACAAAAATTCCTAGGTTTTGACAAGATGCATTATCCTCATCTGTCAGGGTTAAGGTGCTATTGTTAATAATTGGGTTCTGTTTCATTTTCAGTATAATACCTTTAATGTTTGCTGCTTTTTAGTCAAGAGAAAAAAGCCAGGAAGACTTGCCTTTGGAGATCTGTGTATGTGTGGATAGTATTTTATGTGCACACACTCCTGTCGTATAGGCAGATCTACTTTGATTCCTCTGCTGCTGCTTGGTGTTGTTGAAATGTGTTTTGCTTATCTGGCAGTTGCGGACGCTCTTCTGCCACCTCGTGTGTGGTGTACTAGAGTGAGCCGAGGACGGAGGCTAAGAAGGCTTGAATTGAAGCCCTAGGGTAAGAGAGCCATACCACTTCCTTGCTGGGACCATGGCTTCCTCATCTGCAGGAAGAGGCCTCTGGGATGGTCTCCAAGGTTGGGTTTTCCTTTATAATTCTGTGAGTCCTTAATTCAGAAAAGTACCGCAGCGAATCGCTGGGAAGTGGACTGCAACAGTGTGTTGGTACAGAGCAGAGAAGTTTTGGAAGCATTATTCCCTGTTCTTCAGTTAATGCATCTGTCAGATCGGCACTGAGAAGCCCTGAGGTGGTCGCCCTGGTATGGAGCTGGGGTGGGAAGGGCCTGAAGTGGTGTTGTCAGCGAAGCCTGCCTGACCCATCTGTTCCTTTTCTCTCTTACTGGTGCCATAATCGTGCGGTAGTTCTGCAGGCTCCATTTTACTGGTTCTAAGGTTCCCCTGCCCTCTTTTCCTCACATTTTAATACGGTTGAAATTAGGGTTTGTCTTCCAATTGTGGCATGTCTTATTGACTGAGTGTGTTCCTTCTTAATGGCACATAGAAAACGGTGGAGCATCCTCTCACTGACAGCCTCTCAGATTTGGGAAATGGGATATTTATTGTTCAGCACATGCCAGGCTCCATAATATCTCAGATTTTGTATCAAAAAGAAAATTTTGAATGGCATACTCACAGTGAGGTCACACCTGAGATGGATTAAAAAATAAAGTATTTTCCCTTTAAATGGGATAAAATGTAAAACACTTGCCAGGCCTCTGGGCATTATAGAGATAATTATAACTTAATCACAAAAATTTTCAACATACATTTTAGCAGTTAAGGTTTTTCTACCTTTAAACATGCTGTTAAAACTCATTTTAAAAATGTATTTCCTTGCCTTGTTTTGGTTGATTTTGGTTCTGAGCATAATCCACTCCATTCTTTCTTGGCAGTTAACTTGTGCTCTCTGGGGTTTCTGTTATCTTTTCTTTGTTTGCCTCTCTTTTTTTCTCTCAGCCCAACTGTGACTTTCGAGGAGCTAGCACCAAGTAAGTGTGGCTTCTCCTTATATCCTCAGACCCCTCGGACTACCTCATGGTATCTTGCGTGCTGCCTTCCACGTGTGGTAGCTGTGGAATAAATAGACCTTGATGGAGGGAGATGGTGTCAAAAGTGATTATTTGATAGAATGTTAAATATTTTTAATTTTGGAGAAAAGTGAGCTTGTGTTTTATGGTTTCAGTTCTAAGCCTCAGAGCTAGAGAAAATGTTTTATAACGTGATTATTTATGTTAGCAGGATGGCTGAGTCCGCACTGTGAACCCAGGTCTTGAGACCACCTGTCCAGTCAGTTCTTTTCTCAGCAGTGAAGTTGTTAATTTTGAGCATGCGGCTCTAAATTGGAATTTAAGAACTTGTGTTAGTTGACAGTACTTGAACTTTCTGCTGATGTGCCCAGACACATGAGTAACTCCAGTTCTCCAACTCCTTGCAGACAGCTCGTCCTGGGTCATCCTGGATCATGCTGACTGACCTAATGCCTGTGGCTACACCACACTGTGTATCTTAAAGCACTAAGACCCAGTGTAGCCAGCTAAGCGTGCTTGTTTAATAATTATGGTGCACTGTCGGGGGCCTTTCTGAAGTCCTGTTTTCTACTTGAACTTCACATTTTTCCTTCTTCATACAATTTACCTATAATAATTATATAATTACTGACACGTCACATGCATTTCCTGTGTATTGAGTGGCTGCTTCTCAACATGTTTTCTCTGATTTGGGAAAGTTTGTCTTATACTTTAGAGTATGTTCAATGCTTGCTGTTTTCTCTAGAACAATGATTTTTCATATTTGACTTGTCTGGGCATTTTCCCCAAAATATGTGGTCCTTCCATGAATGCCATGAAGGGACCCCTGGCTCAGAAATTCTACTCAAGAAGGCAGGGCCTCTCCCTTTGTAGGATTTTCAACTCACCAACTGACCTCTGCTCACTGGTACCATTGAAACTTATTTATTTTTCTAAATCTGGACTTTTCCTATCATTGGATTGTTTGTATATATGTGTGCAATGACAAAACAACTTTTGTAAAGCAGACAGGTTTAAAAGATTTACTTCTTTCATTTCCTCCATTCTATACAGAAGAGGATGTCAGGGAAATAGAATTGACACACACTATAGAACTTTGCTTAAAACCTAAGTCTTGGGGCCGTTCCTCTGTGACAGGATGTAACTGAGGTAGTGCCATCACAGAGTCATAAACCTTTCCCTCGCCTTCTGTGACAATGAGGAGCTGCCATGAGTGTAGTCCCTTTTCCATGAGCAGGCCAGGGGTTTGTACTTTATGGGTCTCTGGACAAGGGTTTGGAGAGGCTGGCCTCGTTGTTGAGGCATCCGGCACAGACCCAGCCATGGAAGAGAGGGGGGTGTTGCAGGATCAGTAGTTCAGTCTGTGTTCCCAGCCACAGTGGTTGCTCTTGGTTATCATTCTGGGTATTGTCAAGAATGGGATGGGTACCTTTTATTTCTTGAATATGACTATATATGTATCAAAATGTTGAAACCGTTAAAAAAATGTGCTCAGATTTGTTCATGGAGATAGCTGTTCAGTAACCAGCAGTTTGCTCATCAAAACTTTCTTGACTAAATATTATGTAAGTTGTCTTGCGTTAACATTAATGTGTAAAGCAGAGAGAACCAGACCAGCAATGTGGTGATGAACCATTTTGCTACGTTTACACAAAAGCACAGTAGGTGTAATCAGTTTCTGTCCCATGTTTTAGTAGCGGCAAAGAGCTGGTCTGGCAAGGTTAAAGAATTTTCTGTGGGTTCCTTCTCTGCCTCTGACTTTGTTTTTTTTGCAGGACTACAAAGCTGATGAAGACCCAGCATTATTCCAGTCAGTCAAGACCAAGAGAGGCCCTTTGGGACCCAACTGGAAGGTACTGGCTGCTGACCTTTCTGACAGGCAGAGTCTTGGCAACAGACCACTTGACAGGTCCCAAGTCTGGAAGAGCTGGTGACGTTTAAGTGAAAAATAGAAATGGCACAAAGATAGTTTTATTTGTGATAAGGACTTAGAGCCGGTCGCAGTTGGCCAGCAAGTCTGTGCTGTGTTAACAAACAGCGCGCAGCAAGACTGTCACTTTCAGCATAATGCTGCTCTCTGATAACTCTTAAAAGAGACAAGTGATTTTGTCTTTGGGGATTGTAATGTTCTCTTTTGAGACTTGAAGCAGTACAAAAATCCATGTTAAATGAAGGTTTATAGTTTAAATTTAGTCTTAGTAAAAACTGAACAAGTTGCCTTCACCTGAGCTCATGTTCCTGGCCTTTTAATAGTTACATTCTGGAAACCAGGGCACCAGAGAACAATTTTGATGGCAGGTAGTCGTTTTCTAATAAAGATCACATCCTTACTTTATTCATGGGAGTAGGAAAACCAATGTCAAGGTAATCATTTAAATTGTTGTAGAAATACAATGCATTTTAAAGATATCCACTAAACTAAATGACAGACCCTTAAAGAAGGCTTAATGTGGTGATGGCAAATTATTACAGTTAATTTGACAGGAGCAGGGGAACATTAAAACCTAAACATCCCCAAAGCAGATTTCCATCAACGCGTTTTAACTTGGTAACCAATCTCTTCATGCTGATGCCAGTCACCGGTCATCGATAAAATATGTCTGGGTGCTAGTTGTTGTGTGCAGATAGAGGATTACTATAACAGCCCCACAAATTACCCATCGAGTGGTTCTCCATGGGTGTCGGACTGTTTTGCAGACTGTCTTGCGCATGAGCTAAAACGAATAGTGGATCTGACTTTGTTGTGTAAGAAATGATTCATAATCATCTTAATTTTGCATTTGTTCTCTGGGTGGAGTTCAGTTCAAGATTCTCCCAATTGAATAGTCATGGCCAGAGACTTTTAACTTTAGTTCCCAGGAGGTGATCTATGTCTGATTTAAAGCATTTCCCCACCCTTTTGCAGATTTCTAACTCTGGACTTTAGAACTCACACTGAGTCAGAGGAGAAGTCTTTCCTCTTTGAGATTTAACCTGGCCTTCCAAAAAAGCATGTCATGTTGGAGCAGTAGATGGGTGGCCACCGTAAAGCAACCCCTATCTTCTAGAAGGCCGTCTTGCTCCATTAAGTGCTAACGCTAGCTAACGATGCTTTTACAGGGATTAGAGAGAGAGCGCAAAGTTGAGACTAATTTCCAACCTTTTAGAACTAGGGATATGATTCTTATTCCTTTTTTATTTATGATTTTTACTCTTTTAACTAACATTGCTTTGTCTTTTATCATCAGTGATTAAAATTCTAGAATAGGTTTAGTCTTTAGAAATAATGTGAAATTTACCTTTTTTCAGGTTGCATTATAGCATTGTGTGTCCAGTGTGTGTGTGTGTGTGTGTGTGTGTGTGTGTATGCATGTGAGACAGTTGCTTATTATTTCTGAGTCGATGCTGGCTGATAGTGATCCCTTAGTACCCATTTATCTCTAGGTTATTAACTTCAGCCAAACGATGCTGTACGTAGCTACTTTTATAAGTGGAGTTACTGCTTAGCTGAGTTTCTTTGAATTACCATGATCCCAGAAATAACCAGTAGTGTTTGGTCGTTTGCCCCTGCTCCCCACCCCCCGTCTCTGCAGTTTCTCTTTTTGAGGTTTCATTTATCCATGGTCAGCTGCATTCTGGAATTAGTTGTTCCTTTTGAGGTCAGTGGTAGCCTGACGCTGCATCACAGTGCCTGCGTTGTTCACCTCACTTCATCTCACCATGTAGGCATTTTATCATCTCTCATCATCACGAAATGGGTGAGCTCAGTACAGGAAGATACTTAGACCTCATTTGTGTAACTTTTATTACAGTATTTTGTTGTAATTGTTCTTTTTTGTGATTAGTTGTTGATGTCTCACTCTGCCTAATTTATAAATCAGACATGATCATAGGCATGTACATGTAGGAAAAAACATAGTATATGAAGGGTTTAATACTTCCCGTGGTTTCAGGCCTCCACTGGGGGACTCTTCAACATATTCCCCCGTGGATAAGGGGGACCTGCTGAATTACACCATCTGCTTACTCCTCTGAAGGAAAATAAAGAGGAGAAAGGATGACAGTAACTGGTAATTCAGCAAGTAGAAAGCGGTGGGCTGACCTGATCTTCTCGGCGTCTGCTGTAAGGGTCTTCAGCAGGCCCCGTTTGTCAGTAACTCTCCTCCTTGTGGCCCTGAGGACAACACTGGATGATAGTTGCAGATTTCTGTACTTCGGAAATAGGAGAGAAGGCAAGGAATACGTGGTCATTCGGGCAAAAAGGATGAAGAAATCCCATTCTGGCCCCACTTACCCAGAGTGTACGTCCGAATGTTCCCGTGTCGGAGCTGCCCCCGCAGCTGCTCCAGAGGCCTTCCACGTGCCATCCCACCCTCACCCTTCAGTCTTCTTCCCATGGCCCTCAGGAGAAACTCCCCGTACAAGAAAAATTCAAAAGTCTGTTCAGCACTAAGTGCAAACTCTGATCTCTTTGAAACTTTCCCTTACTTATCCCACACTGGTGTGTTCTTCTGACCTATTGTAGTATTTACTGCTTGTCTGTACCAGACTGGAGAGTGGAAAAGAAACTTGTCCTTTGGTGCCAGGCACTATGCGAGGTCGTGTTTAAGCTTCACGACCTTCCTGTGGGGTAAGTACAACTGCTTCGTCATATAGATGAGAGACTTGGTCAGAGAAACACAGATGACAGTTGTAGGAGAAGCAGCGGGATGTCTCCTGTTTCCATAGCACTTGATTCAGGGCTTGGCACGGAGATGTGTAATGCGCAGACACATAGCAGTTTCTGACTCAGAAGCCCGTGACTCCCCAGTCACCAGTGCATCTTTTATGCCCTGTTGCATCAGGGCACTTGTGTGGCTCTCTGTATTCATGGTATTTGCCAGGTGTCAGTTGTGTGTTTCCAATGGTCAGGGAGTCTGTGGGTGAAATCCAGTCCCTTATCCCGGGTGTCACAAGTTGTGACTTCAATAACTTAATCCTAGCTCTGGGAGTGGGTTTCCACATCTCTAAAATGAGGGACGTTATAACTACCTCAGAATGTTGTCGCCAGGACTGAATGAAGTAAGGAATGTCACATTCCCAGCGCAGAGAAAGCTTTGGTCTTTGGGAATGAAAAGCCTCATCATGTCTTGGGGTTGATTACATCTATGCATAAGCTACCCTGTTTAGGACACAGTTATTCCTTGTGTCTGTCTAGTATCCAGGGCTCCCCTCGTTCTAGTATCTGGGGGTTGTCAAACTCCTCTTGACTCACCTGTCCTTACCCCTTGTGGGTATGTGTGGTTAATGAGTGCTTGGCTTGGGTCAGCCATAAAGCAGAGGCCACAGAAAGGCTAGGGAGTCTTTGATAACAGGGGATCATGGCGATGGCAGGGAATAGATTTTCCTATTTTCCAGTTGGGTTAGAGTTGTTTTTCCCCCTGTGGTATGATACATACCTTTAATTTTTTGAAAACTTCAGACTCAGAGATGCTGGCCTTAGTTATGTATTAATTTTCCCTCTGAAAAGATAATTTTTAAAATCTGAGCACATGAATTCTATTTTGTTATGTTGGGTTCAACATTTAAGTGATTCTGTGCAAAATAATAGAGTGATATATAATCTGATAAAGATTTTTTGCTTCAAGGTAGGGCAGATTTGTGCATTTCTTATGAATTTAAATGTTTCTTTATAGCACCACATGCACATGCGTGTGTGTGTGTGTACATGCTTTGGTTTCTTTTGATTTTGAGGGCCTTATGTGTATTATGACATGGGTATGACTGCCTATTCTAATGGCTTGTCAAAAACAACGTTCATGTGGATTCCTTTAGCATTCCAGTTTACCTCCTCTGAACTGAAGAGTTGTCATTTTAACAAATTGAAACACCGTCTTTGAAGATTATGGTATCATTTGTATCCTATGGCAAGGCTGCATTTCTTTCTTCATTTAATCCAGACTCCTCATGAAGACTTAAGCTTCTGGGTCTACATATATAAGATAATTAATAATTAGGCCTGTAAAGGTCTTTGTAGGAGGCTTTGCCAAGATGTCTGACCCTTAGAGTACTTGCCATGTCTTGGAAGATTCATCTAGAACCTGAATATTGGGGTACAGGATCAGGTCAAATGAAGGTATTGATCTAGAAATTGGGATTTTTATGTTATCTTTATATGTGTATTATGTGCTCTGTCTCACCATAAAGACATGTCCTGTTAGTGTTGTAATCCCACTCCAGAGCAGAGGCTCTGGCAGTTGGAGCTTTCACAGCGTTATGTCATGCTGTTTACCTGCTCAGTCCTGCTTTAGACTCGTTTTAGAATTGCCAGAGAGGTTGTTCTGGGTCCTTCAAGCTAGTTGGAGGGTAGCCATCTTTGTGGGTTATAGGGACGCTAATTTGTTACCAAGACTCCTTTCTCCTCCCGCCTCACATCTGTGGAAAGAGGTGGGAGCCTTGCTTGCTGGTGGCCTGAAGTAAAGACACCTCCAGGTCCTGTTGGCCAGGGATGGGAAGAATGGAAGTGGGGGTGAGGGAGAAGTTACAGTTCAGTTGTGGAAATCTCTTCGAGGTAGAGGTTGGCTAGAATACAGCCGAGAGACTGTATTCTAGAGTCCTCAAGAGGCTGATGAGCACTGACAGCCCCCCAAGGAGAGAGACCGAGGGTGCTCTCCTGAGGTTGTCATCTAGACATCACTGTAAGTCCCAGGAAGGATGCGAAGACGTTTAAAACGTGTTCCCTCCCTATAATCTCACTTTCAAAAACCTATGGTGGGTCACATAAAGAGACTTAATAATTAGTTTCTGGTTAGACCACATGTGCATTATATATAATAAAGCAGACCTTAAAACATGGCTGTTTTGTTTAGTGAGCATCTGGTTTGGAAACTAGGTGGGTTTTTTTGTTTTGTTTTTGTTTTTGTTTTCTTTACGATTTTATTTATTTGACAGAGACACAGGGAGAGAGGGAACACAAGCAGGGGGAGTGGGAGAGGGAGAAGCAGCCTTCCTGCTAAGCAGGGAGCCCGATGTGGGGCTCTATCCCAGGACCTCGGGATCACGATCTGAGCCAAAGGCAGATGCTTAACAACTGAGCCACATAGGCGCCCCAGAAACTAGGTTTTTAATACATCGTAAAAAATAAGTAACACTTGGTATGTATGAATTATCTAACACCTACAGAGGACACCAAAAAAGCTGTTCCAGGTCTTCGAGAAGCTGAGTGCCCCAGGAGTGATACATGATTTGTTCTAACCTTATCTTGGATACTGAATGCCTCTGTTCTCAGGCAGCACCAAAGGATTCCGGCTTGGACAGATGGAGTGACTTACTTGAGTTCGAGAGGATGGGCGCCTTGCAGCGTGCTTACTGACGCTGTCAGGGACAGTGTTTTCTTCATGAGTATTATCTGAAGGGTGAACCTGTGGTTTCACTTGTACATGGTGTCACTCCTAGAGTAATTGGCCACAAGCATTAAGGAGATGTCAGAGTTCTGATTAGTAAAATGGGTGTGAGCTACAAAAATATGAAGTTTGGAGACATGGAAAATGTGACCGATTGTCCTGCCACAGGAAGGATGCTTTCCTTTCTTATTTTCATTTTGCCTATTTTCATGAAATTAGTTTAACCTGTGATTAGTTTAATCTTTTGAACTTTGATTTCACATTGGCTTACTCCATCTAACATTTCCCATTTGCCCAGATAGGAATCTTCCACTTCTGAACCCTACCAAACTCCTTTGTCAGTGACCTTTCTCATGGCACTTTGTGTGTCTCATGTCGGGGTAGGGGTTTATGTGCTCACCCTGTCTTTCTTCCCCACCTCCTTTGTCCCCTTGTATACACTGAGTTTTCAGTCATAGGCTCTGTGTCTGACCTACTTAATATGGGCACTGCCTAGCACAGAGGTTTGCTCCTGGGAGAGGCCGAGTAAGTATTTGCTGGATTCAAGGTAACTGCCTTAAAATAAAACACAACCAAATGTTGGACTTACTGTATACTTACAAAGATTATAATGCCCATTGTAGGTCTGTCCCAGTGGCTACCAAAATCTAAACAAAACTGAAGGAATGGTATGGCTGAGTGAGGAATTGGGTTTTGCTTGAAATTTTGGTACCCGTACTTCACATATATTCTGTAATCTTCTGTTGATATTTACCGATGCATGCATTGGCAGCAGCCCCAGCAGTGCGTTTATTTTTAACTTGCTAAGTGAAATCTGGGTTGGAAACTTACATCATGAAATCAACAGCTGAAATTGAGCATTCAGATTGTCTGAAATTGAAAAATTAGAATATGAAGGCAGTGTGAGCCTATCAGAAACTCCTGTGGCCTTCCAAAGTATTGACTCTGATTAACTGTAGCACGTACCAATTCCATCTTCATCCCAACGCATTTTAGGTCGGAAAAAGTGTATGTAGAGTTGCTGTGTAGCCTGGAATTATAAGAGGACCGCATTTTCAGAAAATGAGTTTCCAGAATGCCTTCGGGTTTGTTTTGTTTTTTTCTAATTGTCTTTTACATTTGTTTATATTTGTTTGCCACAGACACAAGAAACTAGTTCTTGTGGATAACGCGGCCTGATTGCCCACCACTCCAGTCAAACACGCTGCGTTTTGTTTAGTTCTTTTGCGTGGCTCCAGTATACATTACTCTCCCTCAGGCCCAGTCCGCATACCTCAGAGTAACCTAATATGCGTTGTTAAATTAAAAACACAATTTGAGTTTGGGGGTTTCATTTATGGTTAGAAACATGAAATGTCAGGAATTCAGGGAATACACAAACTAAATACAATTTTGGAAACGTTTTCGCAACTAGCTTGTGCTTTCTGTTTTACAGATGAAATTTAAATCATTAGAGATGAGTCATAATTTGGGGTTCTTCAGTTAGCTCAGGATTTTCATTTAAAACTTGTGACTGTTCTTGTCTTTTGGTGACCAACCTTTTCTTTTCAATTGTTCTTTTAGATTTTCATGCTTTATTCTATATAAAACTCAGATTTATCAGCAAAATAATTGTATTTACTTCTAGATTTAGGAAAGAGTGAATCCTGTTTTGCTTTAGGTTAGGAAATGTTAAGTTTGGGTTATGTTGGAATTATGTGTGAATGATCCGAATTTGGATTTTGGCATTGTTTGCCTTGGGTTATTTTTTTTTTACCTGATGGAAGAGGAAAGAGAAAACATTTGTATTGTTTAAGGCTAGAGAGGAAGCTCTGCTCTGCCCCAGTGAGCCTCCTGAGAGCTGAGCAGACAAGCTGGAACTCCTTTGGGTTCTGTGGATCCTAGAACATTCCTTTGAATATGGAGGCCCAAATATTTCCCTGTTGAGATTGTTCACATTTTAAAAATTACACGTTTTTTCACAAGAATATTTCTAAGAACTCCAAAGAGTGTATCATATTTTACTTCACATGGGTACCTCATTTTTACTTTAGAAGTTTAAGATTAGGAAAAATGCAATATGGACTGGACTAAAGTTAGATACTTAGATCTTAATTTAACTTTTAAAGATTTTATTTATTTATTTATTTATTTATTAGGAAAGAGAGAGAGTGAGAGAGAGAAGGTCAGAGTGAGAAGCGGACTCCCCACGGAGCCGGGAGCCCGATGTGGGACTCGATCCCGGGACTCCGGGATCATGACCCGAGCCGAAGGCAGTCGCTCAACCAACTGCGCCACCCAGGGGCCCAGATCTTAATTTAACTTTTAGCTTGATTTTGTGTAGCTTTTATTTACTAAACATCAAAACAAAAAGAAGCAGGAAAACATTTAGATTATTTATAGTCAAAGACGAATGAAGATTTGAAATAGTACCCAATTTAGGGCAAAATAAGTCTTTGTCCTAAGATACTCAGCTTAGGGCAAAGATAAGTCTTTGTCCTAAGATACTCAGCTTAGGGCAGAAACTTTTCTAGTGTATTTTTGAAGCATATTGTTTTTTATTCTGATTACAAAATGATATATTTATTAAGTTTTGAAAATAATTATACACAGAAGAAAGTAAAAATCAATTAGAGTTTCACCATTTCGGTATTACTATTTTTTATATTTCCTGATTTATGTAGTTTTGTTAATAAGTGTTTATACCATGCACAGATACCTGTTTCTGTTCATATTATGCCTTTTTTTTTTTTTTAAATAAGCATTCTTTGAGAAGATGGTTTTTAATGGCTGGCTGCATAGTAACCCATTGTTAAGTCCAGGTTTTTGCGATTCTAAATAAATCTGTAGTGTTGTTGTTTCCTTACCTGATGAACTGGGATACATTTCTGAAAGTGGAATTACCGATTTACAAGCTATGTGGTATACATAGGAAATGAACAGCTTTAAGGCTCTGTAATGATGTGGGGTCGGATCCTACCTCAAGAAGATGGTGCCAAAAGTATTGCTTCGGCTTTTACTTAACCACATCTAGGCAGTCTCTCTATTTTTTGTTTTATCATTAAGTATGGATACTTTTTTTTTAAGTTTATTTATTTAAGTGATCCCAACTTGAGGTGTGAACTCAGGACCCCAAGACCAAGAGTCATGTGCTCTTCCAGCTGAGCCAACCAGGTGCCCTTAAGAGTGGAGACTTTTTAAGTCATTTTTTAATTTAACCATTAGTCTTAAAGCCATACATAGCTCAAATTAAGAGAATTGCGTGGGTCATTTTAAGAGCTGAATGAGACCTTGACTATCACATACATATTAATAATTGAAAAAAAAAATAACTTATGTGTTCTCAGCTCTTTCCTCTGGTTATTTGAGATTATGTTTCTGTGCCTCATGCTGTGCCTCATGGTGTTGATACTATAGAGAATTAGGCCAAGAAATAAAGGCAGCAGGCTCTTCATTTGCTTGTATGTTTTTTTATTGGTGCATATTCCCTGAATTTTTCTTTTCTTTAATAATTACTTAGAACTTTTATGGAACACAAAAAGCCAGTGAGACTGGAATACACATTGTAGATCTGGGGAAGATAGTTCATAGAACAGGTTCCTTTTGTCCCATCACTTAAGCTAAACTTTATAGATCAGCGTTAGTTTGTAAATTACCAGTATTACCTTAATTGATTTGAACAGACTACCAGAGTCACTAGAAAGAATGTGAGAAACAGACTTAGGTAATTGTTGAAGTCCTGTGTGTATGCTTTGCTCTTGGATCCCAAGTGTGGTATGGACATCTTTGTATTAAATTTAGCTTACTCTTTAATTAGAACCATGCTTCATCCCACTGTTTTTATAAAATGGTAGGAGAATTCTGAGGAGTCAGTGTTCTGCTGAAAACACCCAAGGTTTTTGTTTAGCATAAGGTGTGCAATGATGATTTGGAGTTTCGGAACGAAGTGATCAGCCGCCCGTAATTAATAGGACCTTGGAATGTTCCATCTGGAAGGTATCTCAGGGCTCATGAGTGGTGCATCAGAGGTTCTCAGCCATAGAGGGAATTTAGCCCAAGTGGATGAGCAGGAGGATATCGCACTAAGCCCGTTACAGAGTAAAGCGCAAAATTAAAGGAAATTTTAAGACAGGCCATCAGATGTAAAGGACATGTGCTTACCGCCTGCAGCACTGAGCCACCCCCGGCCCTGGGAGTGAACTAAGTTCACTCATCCTTTTAGTATCGTATCAGTGGAGGATGAAAAGTTGAACCTTTCCTTTTACTGACAGTGAAGTAAGGCCCAGAGAGGTTAAGGATCCTACCTGCCTTACATAGGAAGTTACCTTGCATAATGGGAACTGCAACCCATGCCCCCCTATTCCTAGCTACTATTTAACAGGTGTTTAAGTACTATATTCTTCACATATCAAATTGCATTTCATATGAAGGTTTTCAGTGACACTCCTTGCATTAGAGAGGACGTCAACACTGGCTCATGGCTTATTGAAAAAATGACCTGTGAAAGACCAGTCTTGTGATAATTTCAGTGAGGCTGGGCATTCAGAAACTAGTTGTGTGGAAGGCTAGCTGGCTACTTCCACACACACGAGCCCAGCTGAAGTGCGTGGGACCAGCAGGTTGGGGAGGGGGAATTGCAAATATGTTTCAGGCCACCATCGCAGTACCAGCAACAGAAGGGTATCCCCTCTGGTAGAGCTCATTAGCACCAAGGATAGTGGTTTTATCGTTATTTATGCACATGTAATGTCCTCTCTGCTGGCCACTTTTGTGTCTTCTTACAACACCCAGCACCGATAGGGTTGTAAATGACACCCTCTTAATATTTGCTGAATTAAACTTGTTCATAAAGTGTATGGGGTTGTATATGTGTGGGTGTGTATATACACATGCATGCTGAATTTTAACAGTAGTACTTTTTTGTGGGAGGGGAAATAGAGCTCAGCTAACCAGGTTCTTCTGTTGACATAGAACTCACCTATACAAGGACAGTTTGCTGTATATATCATGTTTTCATTTAAATGCTAATGGTGCTACCTCACTGATTTAACCCATGTACCAGTTCATTAATAGGATAAAATGTTATGACAGAAGAGATTTTCTGAGAAAAGTTGATCAATTAGGCAGGACTCTACAGAACGTGGAGTCATATTAATAATAATACCAAGAAAGAATTTTTTCATCCATCTTATCTTTAGAATTCACTTGAAACTGGAACATTATTGGGGATTTGGGGGGAAATGTGGTCTGGTGCTATGATTGCATAAATGAATAATTTTGAGGTTTTAGAATATGACCTAGAAATTCATGATTTTCTTAAATGAATGTACATATGGCTGAATAGAACAAATATTTGCCACGATGAACCTCCTGAAAGTGGGATGTGCACATGGGTTGCAGCTAACACAAAGGGACAGTGGCACACATTGTGACCGATGCTGGCATTGCAGAGTGGGGTGAAGCTGAGAACAGTGGTGAAGAAGAGGGAAAAGCCCTTCCTTATAAAAAAGACTGTTTTCTCTTTTCACTCGATAATTCAAGTGTTTATAAAAAGTGCCCCCATAGTGTTGCACATGACTTTGTACTCTTTTAAGAAGTTTTATTTAAAATTGTTTTGCAAACTCAAACTGGTTTTTCCTACTTTATGAAAGAATAAAGGAGAGTGAGAAGTAATATGTATTAAGCCCTCGAGTTCCCCCAGCTAAGCACTGGGGAGCTTAGGTTAGCTCACACCGTTTTACTAAGTCTTCGCAAAAGGGTCTGAGACGTTGCTCTCATCTTGTAAGTACATTGGCCCAGGGCTGAGAGTTTACCGAATGGTTCTTTCCTCAGACCATACCTGCAGTCCTCTCTTACAGTCTGTGATCCTTTGATATGTACCGTCTTTCCGTGCAGACGGTGAGCTCTGGAGGCAGGACCGTGTCTGCTTTTGCTCACTGGCGTGAGCCCATCCCAGACACTCTTCTGGCTCAGCCCAGGCAGCTTTCGGTCTCCTGCACACACACACCGTGGAGGACCCACATGAAGCCACCTCCTTAACCCTTCCCTCAAAGTAAACTTGCTGGTGCATTGAACTTCCCAAGGCAGAAGCCTTACTCAGTTTCACAGAAATGGGCAGTAATACATAGATTGCAATCCCCTGCCCCGTTTTTACAATAGAAATTTCAAAATTTGCCAAAAAAAAAAAAAACCCGGCAAGAACAATGAGCACCTCCACCTAGATTCACCAGTTGTTGGCACCTCACCGTCCCCTCTCCTCTTCTCTTTTTTTCTTTCCCTCTCCCCCTCTCTCTACACAAATGTATTATATATTTCCAAGATTTTTGGCTGAACCTAGGTTGACATAATCTGAAGTTCCAAATTCTAATTGCTTTTTAATGTTTTCTGAAAGTACATTAGAGACAGACATTATAATTTACTTCTTTAGTCTTTTAAATCTAGATGACCCCCCACCTCTCTCCCTTGTTCCTTTTTTTTTTTAAATATTCCCCCCCCACACACATTTTTTTTTTAACCATAACAACTCTTGGTTTGATTCCCTGACTTTGTCGTTTGCCATTTAAACTATGAGGTGTGATCATTTGTAGAAATTCAAATCAGCATGTACGGGACTGTCTTCAAACACTTGGTCATTGGAGATCATTCCTGCCGCTTGCCATGTCCCTTTTCAGATCGCCCTCGCAGGGAAAATACCTCACTTAAAAAACAGTGCCACTCCCCGTGCCAGTGTTAGAAGACACAAGACGACTGCACTTCCCAATCGTTCTTCATGGTGCCTCAGCACATTCACGGCAGGAGCGCGATAATGGCATTAGGAGAACCCTGCCAATCCGTGTTCGCTGTTGACATGATGTGGATAGAATTTGGTATTTAATATGAAATCCGAACAGTGTAATTTGAGGCAGAACAATGCACCTATTAAACTGCAGAGCCAGGAAGTAACTTCGTATGTGGAAGGAGGGTTTGTAGCAGGGGAATACCACTGCTTTTGTAAAATGATTTTGAATTTCCAAATACCCGAATTAAAATCCTATGAGATCGTCCTTTTCTTCATGTATGTCTGTGATGTTGTTACACAGCAGTCAGTTTTCATCAAAACATAAATATTTAAGTCACGATTTCTCCTTTTCGATTTTCTTCATCTAGAAGGAGCTGGCAAACAACTCTGACTGTCCTCAGATGTGTGCTTATAAGCTGGTGACCATCAAATTCAAGTGGTGGGGACTGCAAAGCAAAGTAGAAAACTTCATTCAGAAGGTAAACGGCTGTTCAAAATGCAGTGACTTAAATTTAGGTGGCTGTTAATGGGATGTTTTCTGTTAGCACTGTTTTTTCTCACTTATGAGGTAAAAATTATTGCCTCTGTATATTTCCTCTCATGTTTCTTTTGTCCTCCCTAGAGATAGCAAAGACAGATGCCCGCAGGTTTTAAGGGGCTTTCCTTGGGGAAGAGCATAGGAGTTTTTTGTTCCAAGTGCTTTCCCGATGGTTTGCTCATCTGTTCTGTAGAGAGTGCTTTCCACATACAGCATGTCCCCAATGGGACCTAGTGTCCTGGCATTGGCTGGAGGGAGAGGCCAGGCCTTCCCCGGTGAGGGGCTTCTCTGTCCCAGCTCAGCTGGCCCCCCACTCACACCTCCGCCCCCTATCTCTCTCTCGACACACTTTCTTAGATACTTGGCACTTTCTCGTGGGATGTTTTCTTTAGAGGTCCTTACTGAGAATGGTTCCCCTCTGAACCTAGGGTGACAGAATCTGAGGGTCCAAATTCTGATTACCTCTTTTTGAGGTCTTCTTTATGAAAGTGAGAGTGACATGGGCAATTGGATCTAGAAAGGGGAAGAATTGGAGCTGTGTAAATATGTACACATGTTGAAAACACATAGGGAATATGAAAAGTTTCTTCGGTGTCTACTTTTCCTGTAGTGTGACTATGTCTTCTGTTAGCATTATTAAGAAACCCCTGGTATATCTCTGAGCCCACAACTGCCTGTGTCTGCTCCACCACACCGTGGCTGCTGTTAAGCTGGAACTGCTCGGACATTTTTTTAAAAAGGGTCCTAACGTGCTGGGAACTGTGATTCCTCTCGGGCCTGCTTACAGCTGGCCCATGGTAGGCGCTCCGTAAATGCTGGCTTCCTTCCTTCCTCTTGGATCACAGTAAGAGATTAACAATCTAGTTCGTCACACGTGTAATTGATGGAGTCCCTTCTGTTCGTTGAAAAAAATTGTAGAGTTGAAGATTGTCCAAAAGTATTAAAGTACTCACTGTTCAGTGCATTTTTCTCTCTTCTTGGGAAAGTTTTGTAAAATTGAAATAATGCAGCAAGTAAAACCGCTCATTATGTACATGGTGTGTGTGTGTGTGTGTATGTGTGTAGGGACAGTAACATGGGAGTATAAAAATTGATGGAGACTGTGTAATAATTCTTGATTTAGATAAACATCTTACTCCAAAAAACCAAGATTCTTTAGTTTCATTACACATTATAGTCAACCTCACAGTATTTCTTTGCACTGCAGGAAGAATGACCGTGTTTAGTCTTATAGTAGAAGAAATCGAGTTGACCTTTGGTCACTGAGATAGAGAAAAAGGTGAAATAGATCAGGTCTAGCAGGAGTTGATGTTGGATCAGAATGTGTGCACCACGGTTTTTTCAGTTCCTGATAAATTGTGCTCCCTTTGCAACGAAAGGTTGTTTCACATTTCACAGGGAGATTTTTCTTTTTCTTTTGTTTTACACAATGATAGTGGGGTGGAACTAAGATTTCCCCTAGGGGACCATGTGGTCTTCTCAAACCAGGTATATGGAGATCGCACGGGTTAATTGGGACGTAGAAGGTTAGTGTGTTACTAATCTTAGATTTTTGCTGTCTGACACTACTTTTCTTCTTTGTTTTAAAAGCAAGAGAAAAGGATATTTACAAACTTTCATCGCCAGCTTTTTTGTTGGATTGACAAGTGGATTGATCTGACAATGGAAGACATTAGGAGAATGGAGGATGAAACTCAGAAAGAACTAGAAACAGTAAGACTTCCCCTGTTTGTGGAAATTCTCTCTTTCTGAAAACTGTGTGCGTGCTGAGTAAGTGTAGACTTAGGATTAAGAATGTTGTTAAAAGCTGTTTTTTAATATTTATCCTCATCAAAATCGAGTTTCTTAGACACTAACATCCCTCGCATGTTCTGATTTTTCTTTTCTTGAGCATCTTCCGTGAAAGTAGACTAGAGCTTTATTGATCTAGAGTTGGTTACCTGTAAAGTGCCCAGACGTTTTGTATTCTTTGTCATGCATTAGCTCTGGGACCTGGTTCATAGTCCTCTCAGGCACTCAGCTTATCAGACCAAGTTGCCTTTGGCTCCTATCAACTGAAAGTTACTGATGTTAGCACAGTAAGTCGTACTTCCCTCTTCTTATGGAAAATAAGCCTAGCCATATTGTCACAGATGCCAGAAATGCCTGCTTCCCTCCCGCAGCTAGCACTGAATCCTTAGCTCTTCATAAGCTTTAGGCAGAAATTGAGGTGATGCTTGGGCCGCAGGTTGGCAAGCAAGGTCTCACAGTTAAAGCCTGCCCTAACTCCCACCGACCACCTCGGAGCAGGGCAGGCCCTGCCTCATGTGAGCGCCCCCTTTCTGCCAGGGATGGATTCTTCTCACTTCCTCTTCCAAGTGTCTGGTTTTGCTTTTGCTCTGGGCTACGCTGCTTTTCAGTAGAAAGTAAGGCCCTCCTGGGGGGAAGTGAACCCAAGGAATGTCCGGGATAGGCTAGTGGTTTCTGTGCAGTCATCCAGAGTCCCGCCAGCAGTCCCAGTTTTGGAAGCCCTGCAGGCGGGAGTGTTTGACAAACGCCTGCGTGTGAGGCAGGGCCCCCACTTAATCACAGGAGAATGGCAGCAAATCAGGTTCTTTGGCACAAAAGGAAATCTATTTGTCTGGCACACAGCATTATAAAGAATCTGTGTTTAAAATTGCTTACTTTCGGTGATTACAGCAGATCTGCTTCTAATTAGCTTTATACAAACCTTCTGAGAGGACTAGGACATATTTTCTTTATAAGGCAATAAAATGTCTTAACCTTATCTTATACAGAAAGTAAACTTTCGGCAGTCTCCAACTTATAAATGGATTTTGTTCCAAAAGTTTTAAGTTGACTTTTTGGAATTTGCGATGTGTTTTACCATGGAGACAACATTATAAATTGGAGTTCGGTTTCTAGGCCAGACAATAGAAGCCTCTTTGACCTCCGTTTCTCATACTAATAGTATGACTCTGAGTTCTGGATCTCAAGGGTAGGGTGATAGAAGGGCAAGCATGGAGGGTCACCCCCTTAGTTTTAGGGTTGTCCCTAAGATTTAAACCAGCAAGAGTAAGTCATGGGTATTTCCTTTTTTCCCCATGTCCATCTCCCACTTCTCTGTCCCCTTTTTCAAGGGTCCAGTGCCCTTCTCTAAGAAGCACCCCTACTCCTACCCAGTTTTAGTCCCTTCTCCCCTGTCTTGCCTGATTCTGCTCCCTCTAGGTGCTCCAGGCTCCAGAGACACCTGCCAGCTGTCCGTAGCCCCTCTGAGCAGCTAGGCTCAGCTGAACATTAGGGGAAAAAGCAGTATGATGATGACACTCATTAAACTCATGGCACAGCCTTGATATCTTCAAAAAGGACTTGCCATTGCTGAGATAAAACAAAACATACTTATTTTTCTTGGTTTGAACTCTGAAAGAGGAGTTTTCTGTCCTAGAAACCAGCTGATTCTTCATTGATGGCCAGTTAATTGACCTATTTCTCAATAGGACCATATGTGGTTAGTAAGGAAATACATAAAAGCATTCTAAACCAGAGAACCTTCATCCCATACCAGAAGGGCAACCTTAGTGATTCATTGTAGTTGAAATTTTTTCTGAACATCTCAACGTCTTCTTTCATGTTGAGTCTTCAGTTATCTTAACAGTTAGCTTTAATATGTATAAATATGCTTTGGCTTTTTTTTTTTTAAGATATTTATTTTGAGAGAGCATGAGCACGGAGGGAGAGGGAGAAGCAGACCCCCGCTGAGCAGGGAGCCCAATGTGGGGCTCGATCCCAGGACCCTAGGGTCATGACCTGAGCCAAAGGCAGATAGATGCTCAATGGACTGAGCCATGCAGGCACCCCTGGCTTTGATTTTTGCGCTGAGAGGACTGTCCATAACATGAGGAAAAGAGGTCATGGTTGGAGGGTGAGGGATGGAATCCTTCCTGGTCAGAGCTCTGAACCCTGCCTTCCTCTGGACCTCTCAGACAGAACTTGCCTGGGACCTCTTCCTTCCCAAGTTCTCAGTCTCAGGACACACAGCATTCCCAGTGTAAACACAGTGCCCTGGTGAGGAGGTGGGGACGCTCGCTCCCATCTCTTGCCATGGGCCTGTAGGCTCAGCTCTTTGCTTCTCCATGCAGGTCCGTAAGGTAGACAAGTAGTCTACAAGTAGTAGACAAGAAACAGAAGCCTGGTTTCTTAGAAGATATTGTTGTGAATTGGTAGAAATCTTTTGTTGGTTCAGGGTTTGGGGGTACATGTCAGTTTCTTTGTTAAATATTTCAAAAAAATTATAAGGCAATTTCAGCATTCTGTGCTGATCATTGTAACCTAAAATCCCACTTGTTATTTTGCTCTGGGTCATTGGGGAGTGCTTTATTCCACATCACATTGCTGCTGCTTTGAGCCCTAACAGTTGGTTTGTGAACATCTTCAGACTCTGGGCAGCAGCATGCCTGCAGGCCGGAGCACCCTACCCAGAGAGCCCCTGCCTCGTGATGAGGCTTACCACTTCCAAGTCTTTGCCACCACTCAGGGATTTCCCTTTTTTTGAGGTCCTGTTTCCCTGACACCTGATGATAGAGTTTGATACATTGTAGTTCTCTTCTTAATTCACAAATATTTTAAGACTTGGATTTTGTTCATATGGATTTGGGCTCTGGAGAAAAGGAACAGCATCTTGAGACCTTAGGCATGACAGGAATGCCCCTGCCTGGAATCCTAGAAAAATACGGATTAAGGCGCAGCTGCTACAGAAGTACCGAGGGTAACTTCCTGCCTGTTCACAGCTGGCACTTCTGGGGTCGGGAGAGGTGTTGAGGGTTAGAAGTGTGTTTATTACATCTGTTCCTTTCTCTGTCCATTCTTTTCTGATTTTCTCAGAGTTTTTTGAAATTGTCTGTGGTCTATTGTTAGGAATGCCCGTCCCTTCTCATGCACCCTTATGTCCTTTGTTGTTTCTCATACATTGTTCCCATGCTCACTTGTTCTTCCTTTTGTCCTCCCTCTTTTAAAGAAACTTCCCATAAAGAACTCTTCTCAGCAACTCCGGTCTCAGAAGCAGCAGAGGTGGCTATACCTCGTGTCTTCCTGTCTGGTCTAGGGACTATAACAATGTGAATCAGACTGTCAGGGCATTTTCTCACATTGTATTAGTGAACAACAGTTCATTTACCCTTGGCTGTCTCTGATAATTTCATACCATCTGCAGGCTTTTGTTTCCTGGATTCAAGAATAGATACACATTTTTTTGTGTTGTTGTAAGAAAAGCCTTTTGCAGGATTTTCTTTCCTTAGATAATCAACATTATGAGAGGGGCCTCAGAACTTCATTCTCAGTGTGGATGTGGTTATGAACAGGCAGCAGTCATTCACAATCTTTCCTAGATCTTTATTCTGCCTTCGCTTACTAACCCAATTTAGAGTCTGTGATTTCAGCAGCTCATGATTTTATTTTACGTTTAGATGCGTAAGAAGGGTTCCGTCCGAGGCACGTCGGCTGCTGATGTCTAGATGAGTTCCCTGTAGGGTCAGAGACAATATCAAACTGTGTAAGTGAAGACCCGGGTAAAAAGAATGTTTAAAAACCAGTACCTTGTTGGTAATGGGTAGTTAACTTGCTGAGCAGAGACTAAGTATTAAATGTGGTTTAATTTTTAAAATTTAAAGAGATACATATTTGAGAGATTGACATGGAACACTGAAGTTATTATTCTGTAAGAGTTTTATCTGGAACAGTTTGAATATAGTAATCTCCAGTTAGTGCTTAGTGTTAGGGCCAGAAACCAACCGCCAGCCATACTCATTCATCACGTAGTGTTATCCTAGAAGCCAACTGATTCTTCACTGATGGCCAGTTAATTGACCTATTTCTCAATAGGACCACATGTGGTTAGTAAGGAAATACATAAAAGCATTCTAAACCAGAGAACCTTCATCCCATACCAGAAGGGCAACCTTAGTGATTCATTGTAGTTGAAATTTTTTCTGAACATCTCAACGTCTTCCTTCATGTTGAATCTTCAGTTACCTTTACAGTTAGCTTTAATATGTACAAATATGCTTTGGTTTTCGCTATAATATAAAACATTTCTCTGGCTTTATTTCCCTAACACAAATTTATATGCTCAGATAAGAGATACTCCTTGAGGGGAAAAGGGCCTCAGAATCTATCCCACATATGAAACCAGCATGAGTAAACACAAAGGGACAGTCCACTGCCGCCAGTTGTTACTGTTGAGCTGCGGTGTTTATTGAGGAAAAGCATAAGACAAAGAAACACTCTCTTTGCTCACTGTGGTTCTTTGCTGCCCCTTACTTGTGCTACCTGCTCTTTAATTATCGAGTTACTGAACGGGAAAAACGAAGTGTTCAGTTGTGAACACAAGTAGTTGTACAAATAAGAATGAAGGAACTCTGCCAGGATTCCTCCAGAGCCCTCTCTTTAAATACAGTGTTCATTTAAAAAAAAAAAAATTAAATTGTTACTTTTGTTAACTTCTTCTAAGTTCTGTGACTTATTTCCACTTCCAATTTATTTTCTCCCTGATGAGACAAAATGTTATGTCACAGTGAGACCAAAATCTTGAAAAGATTAAATTTTTTAAATGTAGTAGTTGGGATACATTTTCTGCCAAAAGTTTTGCCCCGTTGAGGATTTTTTTTTTTCCTGGAGAATGTATGTGACCCAATAACATTTTATGTGTCTCTGTGTTTTAATGCATTGCCCTGTCTTTCACTTTTTTTACAGTTACGTAATCAAGGTCAAGTGAGGGGAACAAGTGCAGCCAGTGATGAGTGAAGAAGAATCTGACCAGTATCTTGCAGTGTTGACGTTTCCCAGACGTGTGCTTGTGATGATTACTCACATGCGCCAGGTTCCCAACCACGTGTGTATATATGTCTGTGTGTGTATAAATCTGTAGCTGTATATAAAACGCATGTAGAGCTACAGATCAAGATACACACACTTGTGTATATATGTACATACAAACATACTGAAAGGATTAGTACAATTTCTCCAAAGTACTGTACCTATCTTCAGCAAGAATGCAAAAGAAAATATTTTCAATATATATACCTGGAACAGATTTTAATAATTATCAGAGTAATACCATTAATGGGCAAATTGACTGCAATGTAATACTAGCTGGTGTGTTTCATAAATGTCAAATTGTGGACCAATATATATAGCCTTTTATTACTTCTCTGTTCTTTTAAATCAGTCTCTTATAAATTTTTATTTTAGTCCCATAAGCAACAGACTCCCACAGAAAAATGTATTCAAAATCTTTTGGTATTCCAATGAATCTGGAACGTAAACTCTGAATGTATTTATAACAATTTATTTCGGGATGGTTATTATCTTAAATTCAAATTGGACAATGTCTATTAGTAAGGAGTATAGTTACCGGCCAATTTTTACTTGTTTGCCCTAAGGGAAAAAAAATCCTTAAAAAAAAAATTCTGGTTTTTATTGGATTTTTGTATTTTAAATTTCAAGTATTTTTCTACATCAAACGTAACAAACATGGAGATGACGGTTTGTGATTTATAAAAAACACTATACAATTTTCAGGCTCCTGTTAGGCAAACAAAGAAATTGATGAAGAAATGAATAGCATTGTAGGCTGTGGGAAAACTTGGAAGTAGAGCACTTCCATGGAGTCTTGTTTCTGAAATGACTGTTTTCTGAAATTAGAGCTTGGAAACTATGCAAATGATCTAGATTCCTCACAGCTGACACAGTAGAATACAGATAGTGATGATAGGGTTTTTTTTTTTGTTGTTTTTTGGTTTTTTTGCTCTTTTCATATTGAAATATACCCTGAGGGGGAGGCGCTGCCTTTGAGATAGCAGATAGTGGAATTTCGGAGGCAGCGCAGGCTGGTCTCCCTGCCTGGGAGGTCGCTCGGAGGGACCAGTGCTCCGCAGCCCAGGGGAGGTGCTCTCTAGTAGGATGCCATTGGAACCTGTCCTGAGTAAGCGTCATGAACGTGCTGGTTAGCAGCCGCTGCCACCTCGTCCTTCTTCCTTCTTTAAGAAAGGAACCATAGCTAGGTAAGATTTTTATCAGCTTTCTCTGTCCAAATCCGGTTTTTCTCCTGTCAGTCCTGGAGGCTTGACTAGAATGATATTGTTGAAGCCTTCCGGTCACAAACTGTCTTCTTTAACCTCTCGTCTCTCCTGCCACACGCTGGTCCCTGTAGTCCTATCACGTCTGTAATCTGATTTGCTGACAGTCGTGCCCACCCTGCTCCTCGTTTGCCCACACGCCCTGTGTCCCCACGGAGGTGGTGACCGCGAGTCAGACGAGAGTGTTGAGGATCACTGCCGCCCCGTGATGCCCTGTTAGCCTTGGCTCCGAGCCCCACGTCGCATGTGTCCTCCGCGTACTCAGGATCAAGACTGATGTTTACTCTCCGGGCACTGTTGTGAGATAGGTGTTGTCAAAGCATAATCATTGTCTGCAAAGTGGTGCAAGGAAGATGATCGCTAATCTTGTGAAATAAACAGTGTCGCCCCCTGCTTCTAACGGACTAAGCTCTCGCTGGCATCTGCGGCATTGTCGGGGGCTCGGGCGCACATGGAAATCCATGCCCAGCGCACGGATTCTAATGTTTTCCTAACAACTGTGGAGATTGGAGGGAATGCGTGGTGAATGTAAAATATCTAGTTTACTTGGCAGTCTCTTGTGTAAATTACAGTAAAACAAAGTAAATGAAATTGAAACAAAAAATAAATTTGATCACAAAATGCCACTTGTGTGCTTGAGTGGTTGTTTCCCCAGTGCCACGTCCGGTTCAGCACACTGCGGACCACTTCTCTGCCGCTTTCTCAAGAACTCTCTGTTGTGCGGCCCCGGCACTCTGGAAAAAATAAAGGAAAAACATGTTTTTTTAAAAATTTTTCAGTGCAGGGGCGCCTGGGTGGCGCAGTTGGTTGAGCCACTGCCTTCAGCTCAGGTCATGATCCCGGACTCCCAGGATCGAGTCCCACATCGGGCTCCCAGCTCCATGGGGAGTCCGCGTCTCACTCTGACCTTCTCCCTTCTCATGCTCTCTCTCACTCTCTCTCTTTCCTAATAATTAAATAAATAAAATCTTTAAAAAAAAAATTTTTTTTCAGTGCAAACTCGTATTCTCGAAATGTGCCTATGCCACATTAACCTGTTACATTTGTTTTCTTAGATAATATTCCCCCCCCCCTTTTTTTTAAAGCTAAGCAGAAAACTAAAGGGTTATTTCTTAGTGGTCTCAGAGGTTTTTTAAAAATTACATTTCAAGGGGAAAAATAGGGAAAACCCGTAGTATTTCTAGAAGCACTCAGTAAGGATTTTGTCATCAGTCTCTGATTGTTTCAAGATGGTGGCTTTTTGGTTTGGTCGGGGTGGTGTTTCGCCTCTCCTGTGATGTTGTCGTTTCCACTCCTTGTTTCGAGACACCTCACGGCTATTTTCTCATGGTCCCGTCTTGTATTCTGGAGCTGCCCAGCATTACGAGAGGTGGCCTGCTGCACGGATGGGTTCGTACAGAATGTTACATTTCCAGGTGTCCTTTGTTTCTTGAGGTGATTTTCTTTCTTCTTCTTTTTTTTTTTTTTTTAAGATTTTACTTATTTGACAGAGAGACAGATCATAAGTAGGCAGAGACGCAGGCAGAGGGGCGGGGGGAAGCAGGCTCCCCGCTGAGCAGAGAGCCCGATGCGGGGCTCGATCCTATAACCTTAAGATCATGACCTGAGCTGAAGGCAGAGGCTTTAACCCACTGAGACACCCAGGTGCCCCTTGAGGTGATTTTCTTCGTGTTTTATCTCAGAGTTAGTGTTTGCGTTCACGGGGTCGGTCTATCATTCAGGATGCTGAGCGCTAAAGCTCAGCGCTTGGGTCTCACCGAAGGCACCAAGATGAGTAAAAGCGCACAGCCCAGTGTGGGAGACAGACACATGCACAGATGATCACAGTTCAGCAGGATAATTGGGAGAGAGCTTAGACATCTTCCACATTGTACAGATGCGAAAGCAAATGATCAGGCCGCAGCGGCTGGGCAGAGGGGCGCGGACCCAAGGAGCCCAGGGTGTTGCTCTTGGGCTGGCATTGCGCCAGGGGGCCTGGGGTCAGGCACACCCCTTCTGGCCTCCTGCCGAGTCCCAGCGTGCCCAGCTGCAGAGTCAGGGTCAGTCAGGGCGTCGGGTCCCCGCGTACGTGGTGCGCCCTCTTCCGTGTTGTCTCCCTTCCCGTTCTGTTCCTTGCACGGACTGCCTCCTGGTTGGTCGGAAATCACAGTGGACCCAACACCTGGCTTTTGTAAAGCTCACCTCTCTCCCGGTGTCCAGCTTGCTGAGCTGTATGGCCTCACAGCCCCGCCTCCTCACATCTTGTCTCTGAGGAAGAGACCCTGCGAGTTGTTCTGTCCGTCCCTCAGCAGCTGCTGACAAGGGGTCAGTGTGGAGAACCCTGTTCTTGACCATTTGAGAGGAGGGCGCTCTGCCTGTTCTCGGACCCTCCAGTCCGACATCCGGAGAGCCAACGAATGTTACGATGCTTTATGACTTAGGATTTTTTTTTTTCCCATAAGTTGCCCCCCGGCAGTTGTGGAGCTGGGGACTTGGAGTGGTTGGGAGGGAGGGAACGTGCTAGGAGACCGGTCGCAGATACTCCCGCTGAGCTTGGAGCGTCCAGTGCCCGCGGGGAGCGCTTCCTAAGAATCCTGCCAGGGTCACTCAAGGTTCTGTCTTCTGACTTGGAAATGTGCAGCAACAGCAGGTCTCTTCAAAACCGGTTCTTCAGCCAGACTGGACCGGAGAGAGTAGAAACCGCAGCTATTCCAGAGTGGCCTCTCACCGGGCCGTGGCCTCCGAGGCCACGCTAGGCCCTCGAGGCAGTGCTCAGCAGCGGGAGGCACCTGACGCTCGATGCCCGTCCCTCTCTTCCTTCTCGTGGTGCCGTGCTGCCAGCTTACGGCGTGAAAGGGATTCAGAGCTAACTCGGTTTGCTTCCCCAACTGCCCAGGATCGCTTGTGCGCTCCCAGGGTGGTGGGGGCGGGGGGCGGAGGGGGCTGTGTGGAGAACCCCTGCTTCCTGACTTCCTCAGGCGTTTCTCCAACATGGAGTTCAATCACGAATTAAAATCCACCGCTGGATGACTCTCTCCCCGGGCATCTGAGGGGTTCGCATCCCTTGAGTGTTTGTTCTGTCCTATTAGGGTTACTGGTTCGAAAAAATTCAGTGCATGTAAACCAGAGGGTCTCAGCCCTGACAGCACCCGGGAGTCACGTCGGGGAGCCTTCAAAAGTAGCGGCTGCCCAGCAGTTGCCTTTTCCATGGCTCGGGTTCAGTGTGCCCTGTGTTCAAAGGACGCGGCAAGAGAGCCCAGGGAATTCCCACCCTCTTCCTAGGAGATCACGGGGAAGACCGCTTTGTCTCCAAGCAGTCAGACTCCTACCTGGTTGACAAAGCCAAGTGCCACTTCCTCCACTCCAAGTGCCATTTTGAAGAGACCTGCCACTTCCTCCGCGCAGCCGGCCTTAACCCGGTGTGGTCTCTGCAGCAGTCTGCGCCCCTCCTGTGGCACCCATGGACCCCGTGCTGCCGCAGTAGATTAATCGGTGCTGTCATCTTTTGTGTCTGTGCGTTTTGCATCCCAAGTTAGCTTGGGACCTCCTCGTGGGCAGGAGCCGCCGTTGTTCCCCATCCACACCCTTGTCACATCCCCTGATGGGAGCTTGGGCTCTGAAACTCCCGTTTGCCCCCAGCGCGTACCTGCCCGCCCCTTTTGAGTCCTGTGGTCCGAGGGGAGGGGAGTAGAGCCCCCGAACCTAAGTAAGCTCTAACGTCTGCCCTAAGAGAATTAAAGCGAGCTGAAACAGGATGTAGTAATTCTGGAAGCTGAGAGGACAGAGGAGGGAGCTCCAGGTCCGCATTTCCTCCTCTCTTTCCAGGCCTCTAAGCCAGAGCTTTGGTAGGCTCTTCCAACTCAAGAAGTCTTAAACCAGATTCACGTCTTTCCTCCTTCCCCCAGACGAACTGGCCCATCGGTTACCTGCGTCGCTGGCTGCACTGCCCAGGCCAGGAAGCCTCGCTGGTCCCTGAGTCTTAGAAGTGCCTGCGAGTGCCTGCGGTACCATATCCTACTGCTCACTAGGGCCCTCTCCCAGCCATCCTCTCGTGTAGGGCAGGGGCCCGCCAACTTTCCCATAAAAAGCGAGACCGTAAATATTTTAGGCTCTTTAGGCCACCCGGTGGATCCCAGCCCCTCAGCTCTGTCCTTGTGCTGCAGAAACAGCCACGGGCAGTACGTAAACAAGTAACTCTGTTCCGATCAAACTTTAGTCACACAAATAGGTGCGGGGCTGGATGTGGCTGCTGGGGCCAAAGTTTGCCAGGCTCTGGTCTAGAGCACGGATACCCTTAGTCAGGCCGTGCCAGAGGTGACTTTCCAGAACGCCCCTGATCATGCCGCACCCCTGCTGGAACACCGGCCTGCCTCCCGCAGGCCCTGAAGACCAGTGCGGCCAAGGCCAGCGGCCGGCGAGAGCCTCCTCCTGCCGTCCGTGAAGTGGAGCAGTGAAGCTCGTGTTCCTCGTGGCCGACGGACGGCCAGGCCCGGGTGGGAGCGACTGAGCTGACGTCAGCTGTGCGGAGCGTGGATGTTGTCCCTAGAAAGCGCTCAGCACACGAAGACAGCTGCTGTTGTTTGCCATCAGATTGCCAACCAATACCAGCCCCAGGTTGAAGGGTGGCGCCGTGATGCGCTGACAAAAGCTGTTGGTGTCTGAAACACAATGAAGATGACGCTGGTTCGCGAAACTTCTCCACCGGCATGTGGTAACGTCCCTGTCTGTTGTCTGTTGTCCAGAAAATACCATCTGTGGCTCTTAAACGGAAGGCTGTGCTCACGGAAAAGCTCTTAGATGCCCTACGCGTTTCCTGTGATCGAAATCCATCTTTTTGGAGACTGCTAACAGGTTAACCCGGGCTTGGCTTCGTGACTCCTAGTGGGGCACGGCGAAGCCAGGCCCTTGCCTGGAAAAGCAGCCCCGTTTTCCCCGAGCCAGTGACACTCAACCCTGGGTCGACTCTGTTTACTCCTTAAATTTCTGAGAAGCGGTAAAGCGCTGTGGCGTGCCTCCGCCTCGGTGATCCCTTATACACGCCGACACCACCTGCTAATCAGTCGATAGCAGAATCGCCTTGCGCCCCAGACCGAGGGCGGTCCGTGAAGTGGGACGGAGGAGTGGCTTACAGTGCTTATTAATGTATGTGCTAAACAAAAGCTTCGCCTCTGGGCATCCCATTGCACGCCGGCTTCCTGCCGCCTGGAATACTGATGGCACGTTCTCTCAGAGCTGACTCCATTTTCCCATGGCCCGGGAAGCCCCGACACAACTCAGCCTACCGAGAGGCTCTGTGCGTGTTTTGTAGCCGTCACTCCCAGATGTCATTCCCAGAGAGGCACTGTGTAGGACTAGAGACTTCTCCCAAGGAAGGCTGGAGGGAGGTGTAGAATCCGGCCCAGAAGAGCCACGCACAGACATCGCATGAGCCCTTCATGCCTTTCTTTCAATGAGGGGTTGGCGAGCTTTCTCTGCAAAGGGCCCTGTGGTAAATATTTTGTGCTCTGTGGGCCGTGCAGACTGTTGCAACTACTCAACTCTGCCTTCGTAGCATGAAGGTAGCCTTAGACATAATGTAAACTAGCGAGTGTGATGGTGTCCCAATAAAACTTTATTTACACAAACAAGTAGTGGGCCGGATTTGGCCCAAGGGCCGTAGTTTGCCAATCCCTACTCTACATTCTTCCCCCCTCCCCAAAAGAGCCAGCACCTAAGAATGTGTGTCAGGCATTGTTCTGAGCACAACACATAAACAGCCTCATTGAATCTTTACAACCGCCTTGTGAGGTAGGTGCTGCTATCACCCCCCCTTCCTACAGATGAGGAAACTGAGGCCCAGACTAATGTTGCCAGGGTCATGACCAGGGAGTCACATTGGAGTTACTCCTAACCGCTCCCCAACCTGCCTCCCTATCTTTTAGGACTGCTGAGGTCCGTGCCTGTGGCATTTACTAAGGGTCGAAGGAAGGAGCAACCCTAATGATAAAAATTCTAGCGAGGACCCTTTGTTCTTAAACACCCCTTAGGAGCAACCTTCCATGACTGATTCTTCCCAGAACCCAGAGCCAAGAAAACATTTTTTCCTAGTCAGTGTCGAATTTCCCCCTCGGTCTTCGGTGTCAGGCAGCTCCCATGTTGCATTTTATGTCCAACCGAGGCAACCTCCCTAGGCAGGCTTCCTGACATAACTCCTTCACCCCCCCCCCACACAACCCCCCTTTCTCAGCCCTCACACTTGGTTGTGCGATGGCGCTGTGAAAACAGAGGGTCTGCGGTTCTCCTGTCTCCGTGCCTCCTGTGTCAGGCACCTCAGAGTACGTGGGGGAAAAGATTTAGTGATAATTCAGAAATGCGTGTGGAAACACAAACATTGCAACGTCGAGGTGAGAAATCAGAGCTGCCGTCACTCCTCAGCTGCAGGAAATCTCGAGGCCTGCGAACATCTGGAAGGGAGCCACCGGGCTTGTTTGGTTAACGTGGCGGGATTGTGGGTAGTTCTCCCCCACCGCCCCCGACCCCCCGAATTGTCTTCAGTGCTTCACTCTGCGAGAGAATCTTACTTAAAACTCTATTCGTGCTGCGCCAGGCCTCAAGACCGGACTCCCCCATACGCGAGTGCCCAGCAGTGCCTTTTATCACTGGGGTTAAGGTCTTGCTTCTGCATCTGGTGGCCCGTGAGCTCACTCCTCTTCCTAGGCGCGTGCCAGAAAGCCGTCGGGAGGGGGATTTCAGGATTCCTCCCAGCCCCTTCCAAGCCCAACAGGCTCAGATTTTCCACTTGTGCGATTGAGGTCAGCGCCTACATTCCGGCTGGCGGGCTCCCCGCGCATGCGAGCTCCAGGCCTCAAGCAGGGGCTTCTCCCATTTGCCCTGGAATTCACCCCCTCCCCATCTTCGGTCCTCTCCGTCCCGGGGCTCTTCGTGCGCCGCCTGGCCCCCGCTTCCGGGGGACATTCTGCCGGTGACTGAGGACAGCCGGGCCTAGCCCTGGCTCTGGGCCACCAGGATGCAGTGTTGGCCCCTGTGTTTGCTCAGGCCTTTGTGTGAGTCGGGAGGAGTCGTCTGGCCGGGCGAGGAACCGTGGGATGACTGTTGCTGGTGAAGAACTTTGTTCCCTTTCTTGTCCGCCTCCCCAGAGAATGTGGAGTTGGCAGCCATGACCGCTGCCATTGGGCTTTACTAATGGTCGCTGCTGCTGTCTCTCCCCCCGCAGAGGCCACGCTGGACAAGGGGGTTCTGGCATCGGATGCCTGCATTCCGAGTCGGCCACGTCCACTTACTGAGCAACAGGCCAGTGAGTAAGCCTCAGGCCCTCTGAGCCCCTGCGTCCTGCCCTTGAAGGTTGGGGTACTAATACCAACACGGAATGGCGCCCCGAGACAAGAAACGTGGAAGTGATGGGCGACAATCTCTCCAGCACCGGATTTGCGCCTTAGCGGGTCTGCTAATTGGTGAGGCCGACCAACCATCCCAGCTCACCCAGGATAGGGGAAGTTCCTGGCCAGCTGGACCGGGACGGTCCCGGGCAAACCGAGGACGGCGGGTCACCTTATTTTCAGCCCCAAATGTCCACATTCTTTAAGCCAGCAGCATTCATTTAAAAACAAATACAAAAGCCAAATGGACGTAGTATGGGACACAAGCAACCTTGTTTTGTAGCCTGACGTGGCCCCGAACCAGCCGCCTAATCCTTTCTCCAGCCTCCGTAGGGCACAAGAGGTTCTGGGGTGGGGTGTGCAGACTGAGGAAGGTGCTGGCTGCGGGGCTCCGGCAGGGCCATTCCGTGGGGGGAGCGTGAACCCCTCCCCCACCTGAGCGCCCCTGCTGTGGCTCACACTCCCCCACACCCCGCCGCGGGCCCCTCCTCCCCGGGGAGAAGGGAGTTCTCGCATTTCCCTATCCTCGAGGAAACTAGGGCACGCACGGGTCAAGCAGCAGAAGGAAGGTGGGTCGCCTCATCCCATCTTTGCTTTGAGGACGGGGGCGAAACCCCCCCCATCCCCCCACTGTGTCTGAGACGCCCTGCGGGTTGGGCCCGGCCACCCTCTCCGCCCTGGCCCCTCGCCTCCACCAGCCAGGCTCTTGTAACCAAAGCTCACCGTGTCCTCTAGGCCCAGAGTCCCTCCCCTGTTCATGCTTCGCCCTCAACCCAGGGTCCAGGTCCTCGAAGGCCCCTTCCCTGACCTGCTGACTAGGCCGGCATCCCTACTGGGTGCCCCAAGGGCAGGCGCCGGGGGCACTGGCCACCCAGCAGACCTGCACTGAGCGAATGGAGCAGGGGAGCCCCACATTGAACCCCTTTCCTCCCACGCCTCTTCCCACCCCGCGGCCAGACCGCCTCTCTTAACCATTACCCGCCAGCCATTCCCCCGACCCCCGCCGGCAGCGCGGCCGAGGCCGCAGCCCGGTTAGACCCCTTCCGCCTCGATCCCCTCCCATCCCGGGCGAGGAAATATTTCTGTTTTATGACTGACTCTGGTCCTCATTTCTCTCGTGTTATCTTAATGAATTAACTGGGTCCCCATCGTTCCCCCGGCCCCCCGCAGTTTACGAGCTGTGCGGCGATATCTGCGATCTTAGTCAACCCCACGCGGTTGTTGCGCTGGTTCCTATTACAGTAATTGGCATAAACTTTATTCTTTTGCAGAGAGATTTTTTGGCCCGCTGAGACTGCATAACCATCTGCCATAAATTGAGACTAGTACGGCTTATTTTGGTGAATGCAAAATTGGATCCCATTCTTTACTCTGTGGCTTGATTCAACTTCCAGATGGTTAATCCACATGAAGTAATAGGAATGCGCCACATCTCTGTTTAGCTGAAGATGGAGACGTAATATTTATTTGCTGATGTGGGGGCCTCCGAACGCCGCCCTGACGGGATGTCAATATATAACACAAGCAGCACAAAATGTCAGCTGGCTTCATAGAAGCGACAGCCTTCCTCCGAGTTGCCATGGGGGACCCCCGGATGTCTTTTTTTTTTTTTTTGGTCTGCCCTTGACCTAATCTCAAGAGGTTTTGTTCTCTCCTGGGCTGTTTCTTATCAGCTACGTCTGCCCGTGGAGCCGGCTTCGCATCTGCTTTGACTTTAGTGCCTGTGACATTTTCATTAATACTTCTTCAAGGTTGAGCCTTTCCTTCAAATATCCTGCAGCTCACAGAAGCCAGAGCTCAGCTGTGCCCAGCTAGGGGCCGCCGGGAAATTTGGCTCAGCGGTACCGACAAGCTCGGTTGTCTCTACCCAGTTGGGCTAATCAATCCATTTTCGGTTTTGCTTCTCCCCGCTCTAGCCTGCCACGCTGGGAATGCTCTGAAGGAGATCTAGGTCAGCAGATTCGGGGGGCTTAGACCCCACGGGCGTTTTACTCCCAGGAGTCTGGCCTGCCCTCTCTGCCTGGGTTACCCATCCCCCCGCCCACCGCCAGCCGAACTTGCCCTTGTAAACTCCCCATCTATTCTACCTCCGGGCTTCGGAGGTGGGCCACGTTACCTACTACCCCAGGGGAAACTGGGCCTCAGGGCTTCCTGTCAGCTCCCATGAGACCCCGTGGAACACCCACATTTGAATCACTTGGGGAGTGTTTTTAAAAATGCGTACTCCTGGGCCATGGGAGACCAGCCGTCCCGATTTGCTCAGAACTGGCCTGGTTTTAGAACTGGAGGCCTGTGTCTCGGAGAACCCCTAAGGTCTGGACCAATGGGGACTGTTGGTCACCCTACTTGGGCCCTACTCCGGACCTGCAGAGGGAGAACCCCCGAGGGCTCAGGCCCAGGGTTCTGCATCTTGATCAGTTTCCAGCGGTGATCCTGGTGCACACTTGAACTTGGGGACTGTAGCGGGAAGCCACAAGATCCCAGACTTTCTGTTGTATGCTTGGCACAGATTGGATGTATAGGACATTTTGCATGAATTTAGCACCAAATGCCATCATCGTTTACTTAAATAGAGTGTTTCTTTTCCCCACCGACTGTGAGACCCTCAAGAGAAGAAAGAGGCTCTGCCCCGCTCACTTTTGAATTCTTAGTTCCCAGCTCCGCGCCTGGCCCTCAGTCGATACTCCAAACAGACTGGAGGAAGAATTAGATATAAGCAAATATTCATGGTAGGGAAAGTGACCCAGACCTGTTTCCCACGTACTTTTCCAAAGTTCTGGGATGGACTCGATTAGAAATTAGATCAAGGAAGTTCGAGTTAGGGCAGGAATTAGATCTAGGATATTTTTTGAGGGAACAAAAACCTTGGAAGTCCCAAGATGGGACACATAAGAAATTAGATCTAAGAAATCCTAAAATGGAATGGATGGGAACTGTGGGTGTTCTAAGACGGAATCATTCTTTCTTCCTTAATCATCTCGGGAACTTCTGCAGCCCAGAAAGAACGAGAGGCCGGATGCCTTGTACCTGATTATCACAGCTCAGCATCCCTTAGGTGCCTTCAAATGTTGAAAGTCTGCAGCTCCCCAAATAATCACGGCTGTGCACGAAGATGGACTCAAGTGGGAGGTCTCCAGGCTGGGTGGGGGGGAACCGGGGAGCCCAGAAAACAAGCTGGGCCGAGGGTGAAGGGGTGGGAACCCGTGCCCGGCCCCGGCAGGGTCTCAGCACCAGGATCCTTCACTTCTCAATGGGCAGAGCTCAGCCAGACGACCCCCCACCCCCCGCCGTCCCCTGCGCGCAACCCCCCGGCTTCGTTCTAAGTTATCAGATCTCGCCACCTCATCCGTATGATAAAGATGGAAGGACTCTCCCCTGGATTGTGGGGCAAACATGCAGGATTATTTGCACGGCTTTGCAATGCATGTCTGTGAAAACACTGTCCTTGGCTCAGGGTCCTGGTCCCACACCCTGCTCGCCATCACCGAGCTGGCAAGACGAACAGATGCAAGGAATAGAGCGAGTGACTGCAAAAGGAGCGGAGTGCTCACCTTAAGGGATCGAGACCACTGGTTGGAACCCACCGGGTGTAGGGGCTGTCAGGCTGTTTGCGTGTATCGTCGGAGGCCCCAGTAATGGGCGGCGGAGGGAAGCGGGGGACCTGTCTCAGTGCCCCCATTCCCTGCCTGGGTCAAGTGCGCCTCTCACGCCTGACATGAGATCGTGCAGGCTTCACCTGCAAAATGAGTCCAGAATCTGACCCTTCTGACCATGTCCATCCACCACACGATCAATGACCTTGACCCAGTCTAGCCACCATCCTTTCTTCCCGGTTGGTGGCTCAAGACCTTCCTAACTGGCCCCTTCCCCTCCCACGGAGGAGCCAGAGGGCTTCATTTAAGTATCAGACAGGTCACATCCCTCCTCTACCCAAAGCCCTGCCATGTAACTCAGAAAGTACAGGTCTCCTTCGCTGTGACCCCTCTCTCTCTGTGCCCACCCTCTTCTAGGCCTCTTCTCCCTCACTCCCCTCCAGCCACACTGGCCTCCCGCTGGCTGCTTCTCCAACACTCCAGGCAACTCGCCTCAGGGACTTTGCACTGGCTGTTCCCGCTGTCCAGAACACCCTTCCACCAGAGCCCCTCATAGTTCCCTCCCTCGTCTCACCTGGATGCTCCAGTGTTCCGTCTTCAAGGGGGCCTTCCCAGGCCACCGCATATAGAACCAGGCCCTCTCCTCATCTTTCGTAGTGCCTTATTCTCCACAGCATCTATCTCGACCTGCACGGAGCCTGCGTGCATACGTGTGTGCGTGTGTGCGTGTGTGTGCATGCGCGTGTACTGCTGGTCTCTCCCAGCTGGACTGGAAGTTCACGAGAGCCAATTCTTCCCAGTCCTCCGTTCCCAGAGCCAGGAGCGGTCTCTACTAGATGCTCAGGAAGCGTGTGCAAGGAGCAGCTCTGACGTTTCTCCCACGTTAGACCAGGCTGACGACTCTCGGTGAGATCTCAGTATAACGAACAGGGCTGTCCAAATGTAATGATGGCCATTAGCATCTCTCTACCCCAGAGCGGCGATTCTGGAGCATTCTGTGTAATTGGAGCACAATTAAGCATATGGCCGTGTTTCCACCAGGCCGTACATCTGATTCCCAGCTTCCTCGACGTGGGCTCTGGTTTCTTTCTTTTTTCCCTGTAACAACAAACCTGGATCCACCATCGGGCAGGCCCCGTGGTCTGGATCACAGGGGAATACCGGGGAATGAGATTCATACTAACAGGATTTAATCCTGAGACACTGGGCTATATATCCAGTGGCGATTTCCTGGATTTTGCAGCCAACATAAATAACAGCGAGAGGATTCCCGCGGTGTGACGTGAGATGCGCCCTGCTGGTCTGGGGCAGGAAGCTGCCCAGCCTGGGCTGTTATTGATGGGGCAGGCAGGGCCTCCCGACGGAATTGGCGGAGCTGCACACATCCCCTCCCCCCAGCGCCAGACCCCCTCGCTGGCCTTGCTCATTCTTCCAGGAGTGCCGGGCACTGTGGAAAGCATTCTCCGGATGGGAGGAGTTTAGAGACCAATGGCAGAGATGAGAATTAAGAAACACCTTGGCACCCTATTCAGCCACGCGATGAAATCCCTTTTCTGTACGTACAAGTCTACAAGTCCTGTCTTTCGGACTGGACTATGACCTCCGGGGGGTGAGGTCTGCATTTCAGGTGGCCAGCTTGTGGGAAGCTGGAAGTCACCTGTGGCACCTCATTTTTATAGAAGAGATAACTAAAGAAGGAAAATGTGTGTTTAGTAGGGCAGGGTTAGAAATACCTTGCATCTCCTTCTGTGGGAAAGTGGACAGATAAAATAGAGGATGGTCATGTGGTGGAATATTATGCAGTAGTGGAAAGGAGGGAGCTACCCCTACACTTCCCAGCAGGGATGAATCTTGAAAATTAATGCTGATGGAGAAAAGAAAATTGCAAACGAGTCACAGAAGATGATATCTCTTATGTTCGTATAAAAACCACCTACCCATTGTTATTTGTTGTTCTCGGGTACGTAAATATATACATAAAGGGCGGCAGGTGCCCTGGAAGAATGAAGTTACATTAAAAACGTGGTGGCCCATGTCCACGGTAGCAGGGAGGGGAACAGACTGCTGAGGAAGGTCTGGCCAGCCTGATGATAATACTGAGCTCTCCCAGATGAGTGTCCTGAGGGCATCTGTTAATTCTTGTGCACCTGCCAATCAAAAACAAGTCAGTCGAGCCCCACGTTGGCTATCGTCATAACGTAAAAAATATATCTCAAAATAAGTGAGTCAAACTCCCAGTGTCTCCCAGCCCATGGTGGCACAGTCCAGGTCTGGGTCCCCTGAGCCTCAAACTGCCTCTTCTGTGGGTTTTCATTAAATATCTGTTCAATTCATAGAACTTCTGCATTCATAAAACTGACATATTAGAAGAACTTGCTTGGCCAAAAAAAAAAAAAAGATTCTTTCTGGAATCCTGAAGATAAAATTCCACCTCCTAGTGCCTCCTCTCTCTTCCCCGTGACGGTCTGTTGATCCCTCGATTTGCATGGAACTCTGCCGCGTCTGCTTGTTCTTACTGTTCTTGCTGTTGCTTTGCCATTCTTTCTGCTTGTTCTTGCTGCAGGAGTCTGATCAGCTGTAGCACCCCATGCCTTGGAGGTCTTTTCTCTTCCCATGACTCAAGTTTTCCCTCGGTTCTGGTTTTTTTTTTTTCTTTCTTCCCTTCTCTTTATTCAACCCATGTGTCTTGAATAGCTTCTCTGTGCCATTAGCTCTACTGGGCGGGATTCAAATGTCAATGTAAGATCATTCCTCCCTTCAAGAGGGATTCAAATTTAATACTCCCCCTTTCTTAGGCAGGTCAACAAGCATAAGGCAAGGCCAGGGGTGGAGAAACAGGGATACCCACGGGGAGCCGTCCTCTGGTCCAAGCAGGAACTCTCATAAAGGCCACTGACACCCAGGCCTGTATGCAGAGGAGGGAGGGCAGAGGGGAAGTGGAAACTAGGTTTCAAAGAAGGCAGGAAGGGCCTGGAAGTCCACATTCCATTTCAGAGACAGTGGGTCTCTCCTCCTGTCTGCAGCCCTCAAGGACTAGTAATGCGAGTTTTGGGGGAAGGAGGGCCCCAGCTGGGAGTCCACACAGGTTGAGACAATTAGGAGGATAATTTGGGCTGAGTCGTCTTGGCCCAGAGGCCAGGAGGACAGTGTTGAGTGGGTGGGGTCCCCGATCAGCATAATTGCTCCAGACTTCTGCTTCTCTGTGACACAGCAGGAAAGTAAGTTAATCCACAGCTTGAAAAGGGTCGAGTCTGCTCTTGCAACGTGGCATTAACAGTGAAATCTGCCCGAACCTGACGCCACGGTGACCTGGCAAGGACCCTATCCTGGGACGACAGCAGGGAACATGGAGGCGGACAACAGGCACATTACAGCCCTGCCCCGAGCCTCGGTGCCCCAACCAGGAAAACAGGAAAAATGCTGTATTCCATCAAGTCTTAAGAAGTTCTTCCCTCCCCACCCTGCATTTTAATAGCTCTAAAATTGGGATGTGGCTTACAACTGATAATGGCCTAGATTTGGTGAAATATGGTGCTAAGAAGACAAAACTAGGAGAATCATTACAGTTTACGGCATGCTTACTCCGGGCCGTGCACGATTTCCGGAACCTTCCAGTTTAATCCCCCTCAATGACCCTCCGAAGCGAATACTGATTTCATGCCCATTTTATAGATGGAAAAACTGAGGTTCCAAGGTGATTCATATGCCCTAGTTTCCAAAGCCCGTGAGTAACAGATACAAAATCCCGGGGAGTGGTCTTTTGATGTTTCCACGTGCATATGTAATTTGGAACAAGAGCGTATTTAAATTTTCAGCTTGGTGCCTGATTGTTTCTACCATCCCAAGCTGCCCTCTGTTTGGAACATAGCACTGCCCGAGAAATGCTCGCTGCCCACCAGGCCAGATGGGTGAGCAGACTTCCTGTAATCGATGCCCTGCAAGGTGTCATGGCCTGGCCCACCCCGGGGCCATGCGAATAGGACATGTGAATAGGACAGTGGCGGTGCTCTCCGGCCAGGTGAGTGAGCAGGCTGGATGCAAACCCCAGAGAGTTAATGCCCCCCGCCCTACGCCAGGAGCTGCCTTAGAGCAGGGTGAGCGTTGGGGGATACCTACTCCGGCTCCCTCGTCTGTCGGGTGGGGCCCCCTGAGTGTAATCTGCACAGCCCCCCAGAGGGCCCAGCAGAAAGGCACCCCTGTTGCCGACAGCGGTACCCCACTCCTGAATGCATCCTTTATTGGCTTTCCTCTTCTCTCACTTCCCTGCTCCCTGCTCCACTTCCTGGATCCCTTGCCAAACAAGGGTCTTGCCTCCAAATCCTTGCCTCGGGGTCTGCGCTGGGGGGAGCCCAGACCGCATATGTCTAGATACCAGCCAGCCAGCATGGGGGTGTCAAAGGAATCCAGGGATAATCCAGAAGAACCACAACGGGGGACAAGAAGTGCTAGGCCCTGAGATAACTATCAGCGAGATGCTGCTGGCTGCTGAGGGCACCCAATTCTGCTGCTGGGGGCCGCTCAGCCCAATTATCTGCCGAGGCCGCAGGCAGCAGCAAAGCCCAAACCAAGAAAAACCAAAGAATGACACGTGAATCCCTCCCTTGCTGCTGTGCGCAGGGGTGGGGCTGACTTCAGGGTGAGGCCCGTGCTGTGCAACATTCAGAAGCTGCAGCAGCTCTGAAACCGTGGAAACCACCCTGGGCTTGGAGCCGAGCTCACAGGGGTTCGGATCCCAGCTTTGCGGCTTACCAGCTCTGTGACCTTGGACAGGTCACATGCCCTGTCTGTGCCTCACTGTTCTCATCTGTGCGGTGGGGGTGATAAAGGTCTCTGTGTCCGGGTTCCTGGAAGGATGCATCGAAATAATGTGTGTAAAATTGCTTCACACGGAGCGGAGGACAGAATAACCCGCCACTGCAGGGGCTGGGTCTGCAGGTGGAGTTGAATACCGGCTTTGGGGACTTCCAACATCTGTAAGAATTAAAAGAGATTACACACAGGAAACTGTGTGGGTCCGTGTGCAGTGGTCACACAGCAAATGTTTGCTGGAACCATTGGTGTTAGAAACTAATCAAATTTATTTTATTCCCTGGACACTTCTGATGCTCCTGTTGCACTGATCTTTTTGGGTCCTACCACAGTGCCTTTGTACATACTATTTCTATTGCCTGGAATACTGTTCTCTCCTTTCTTTGCTTTGTTACCTCCCCCGACCTTTAGCTCTTAGCCCGCGTGGCACTCTGCCAGGGAAGCCCTCTGTGGCCCCACATTCTCTTCATATCGTGTACCCCTTCTTGTCTTCTGACTGTATAGCTTCATGGGTCAGGAAGTGTAAAGAAGAGGATATAAGTCCACGTCCCAGCACAGCCAGCTCTGTCTGCAGACAGAAGTTACTTCTTCCATTTCCTTTAGAAGAAGGGTCTCTTCTTACCTGTGCGTGTGACACTCTAGAACTCTCCCCTGAACCTGGGGCCTGGGGACGCGCTGTGGTTATGAGGTCGTTGCGCACCTCCAAGTCGTCATCGCTGGGTCAGATTTAATTGCGTGCTAAGGAGCAGATGGCCACCCCGGGTGCCTCTGACACATCGCTGTTTGCTCGCCTGGCAGTGCGGCCGCAGGGGGTGCGGGGGCCTTTGTTCTCGAGACTGACGCACGAGTCAGGCTGCGGCAGGGCGGGTATGTTCCAGGCCATTCCTGTCTGTTGCGGAGCCTTCTCTGGCTGGTGTCCCTCCCGGTCTGCAATGGGAGACTTGAGACCAAGTCTTGGGGCAGGGGTGCAGGGTGAGGGCACAGCGAGGGCGCAGGAATGATCAGCAAGGGGCAGAGAAGGCTCCGGAGGCAAGAGTTCTGTCTTCGGCACTCAGGAGGGCGGCAGAAGTGGCTGGCGCGGGCCAGGGATGGCACACCGCTCCAGGCAGGGGCTTGAGGTCCCCCTCCGCGTCAGCTGCCAGCTGGCCCAGCAGCACCGTGTGCCGACGGCTGCCCTCCCTGGCCTCGACTGCCTCATCTCTAGGACGGGAAGAATAGTACCAGTGCGCTGAGGGGATGTAATTGTAGAGAAACTTTAAAAAGAGCTCAGGGGCTGCCACCCTGACCCCAGGCCGATGTCCCCCTCGCACTCTCTCGTCCTGTCCCTCCCACTCATGTCCTGTGTGCGCACTTAGCTCCCCTGGCTGCAGGCACAGGGCACATTCTGCTGTTCCTAATCCTCCGTCCCATCCCGCTTCCTGTGTTCTATGTGCTTCTCATGGTCCGCGGTTTTAGGGTTGCTAGATAGTCCGTGCCGCGGTGTCTCAGGAATGAAAGCGTGTGCTCACTCACACACACACTTGAATGCACACACACACACACACATCCACACGCACACACATCCATGCACATCCACACACACATTCACACTTATACACACATACACATGTACACACAGAGACACACTCTCACACACACACACACACACACACACACACACTCTTTGCCACCTGTGAGGTGTTCCCATTTTTCCTAGATCCCCACCACAACAAAACTCTAGCATCGACATCTTCCTATGGATAATTTGGGTTTTTAAAATTCTTTGGAATTCTCTCCTGAGAATAAAATCCACAGTGGAAGATGTCTGAATCTTGTGCTGTCATTTTGCCATCCTTGGGGTGGGGGGGGGGTTTGAGGATGGCATTCCTCGCGGGGCTGTCCAACAAAGGGACAGACCGTCTTGGGTGGCAGTGAGCCTCCTGCGTCTGGAGGTGTGCAAGTCCATGGGGGTGGCCATCCGTTGATCTGATAACCATTCATTGGGCCTCACGGTGAGGACACAGGTGACATGGCCCCTGGTTTCCTGGGCAACGACCCACAGTGGGTGACATGTTGTGCTGGGAGGGGACCCTCGGGGCCATTTGCTGATGCCACAAGGACCCCCTTCCAGCAGCTACAGATGCACACGTCCGTATGCCCCAATGCCTGGGCGCTGAGTCCCTGGGGCCTCATGTGCTTCACGGCCCCTGAGCTCCATCCATCTGCGGCCCTCTCTTCATGTCTCCCACGTGAAGCAACGTGTTCTGGGGGCTTCCGAGTTCCGTCCCGACTCTAGACCAGAGGTTGCTTGAGGCTTCCCCTTAGTGGCTATTAGACGATGCTTGCAGGAAAGCAGCTTCTAGAGTCACTTCTTAAATGTTTGAATCCCTGGGTGGCTTCTCTGGGTTGTTACCAGGGAGTGGGCATAGCTCCTACCCCGTGGAGGGATTGAGCTGTTGGCCTTCACGGCTGTCTGAAGGAAATCTGGAGACCTGACTCCCTTTGGGTTCCTGTGTGACCTCCTGCCAGTCACTTTACCTCTCTGTTTCCACTTCAGGGAAAAGGGGAATGGTAACCCAGTGGAATCCAGTTCCAGCCCGAGCCTGGGCTACTTTGCTCCTTCCCCTTCATGGCCCATGATCAAGGTTTCTAGAAATAGAATCCATATTTTCCTTTGGGGACCAGTCCCCCTCCCATCTCAGACTGTGGCTTTAGAGAGGGGCTGATCTCACTCCATAAAACCAAGTGTGGACCTTGACATAGACCTGACCAATGAGATACCACTGGGGCTGGCTCACACATGGGTCTATCTGAGCCAGCAGGTGGCAGCACTAGGATTTAGGCTGAAAGTACTATGTGACAGGCATTCTCTTTCTGGTGGGGATGCTAAGCCACAGAGCCAAGCCTTGAGGTCTGGGGGCAATCCCATCATCAAAGAGAGAGGGTCTATCTGGAAAGACACCAGAAAAGAGCTAAAGCATGGAGCGAGACTGGTTTCTTAATTGAGCACCTGGATGCAGCCATGCCTGAAGCTAGTTATGTAAGTCAATGCATTTCCAAGCCAGTTTGAAGTTGGTTTCTTTCACTTTCTTCCCAGTTGACCCCAATCACAGCCCCTTCCAGCATAACCACTGCATAGGAGCTGGAATCATCTTTCCAAATTACAAATTTGACCTTGTCACTCCTGTTTAAATCCTCCCGTGGCTCCCCAGTGCCTTCAGGATAAGGTCCAAAGGTCCAAATCCTTAGCCTGGTGTTCAAGCCCTCCAGACCTGGGTGTTCAACAGCAGCTTCCTTTCCTGCTCTGTCCCTCAAGGGGATTATATTCAAGTACACGCTCATCAGTCCCCCCAACTCTCGGCCCTGCCTCACATTGTTCCCTTAGCTTGAATGCTTGTCTCCATTGAACTTCCATTCTGTGTTCAGTTCCAAGGCCATTCCCGGTGGAGCTTGGTAGAGCTTTGCACGCTGAAATCACTTGCTCGTAGGAGCAGTAGGAGGGTGTGTTATAAATGCAGCTCCCTCAGCCACTGAGTTGGATTCTCTAGGGATGGGGTCAGGGGATCTCTGATTTTAATAAAAGCCCCTGAAGATCTTCCACTCTCCTGCTGTTTGACTTCCCCCACTGAGTCTCAGTTGCCTGGTCTGTCAAATGGGCATAATATCCCCGAGAAGATGATTTATTTATATAAAGCCTTAGCATGACAAGGGGTACTTAGAAGATGGTCTATAATGGCTATGATGTCATCGTTATTACTCTGTCTTGTAAGGTGACTACCTTTCCTCAACTACCCTGGACTAAGGGGTTTCCTTGAGTGTGAGGCTGGGAAGGTCTCAGGCAAATCAGGATGAATTGGGGACTCTACATCTCTTGTCCCCCCGCACTCTCCCGAGCCAGATCAAAGATCTTGCTTACTGGCTTCCCTGGACAGTAGGAATCACTAAATTGGGGGGGGGGGCAACAGAAGGACTGTAAACCCAGTGAACGAAGGCAAAACCCATTTTTGAAAATATTAAGAAGTGCTGTTTTCCTTCCAGGAGTCATGTGGTCTGCGTGTTGCCCTTCATCCCACTAAAGGGGTCACATTATGACCCCCACCCTACATTCCTGGCTTCTCCGCCTCACCCACACGCATGATGGGGCAGAGAAAATCATGTTGGCCTGCGTTTTCTGAGTTACTGACGCTCCAAACTCTACCTCGAAATATTCGCTCCGTTAGAGACTTGAGGATTTTTTTTTTCTTCCCTTGCATTGAGTTCCTGGATTTACTCCGAGCCAAAAAGCTCCTCGCCCAAACTCTTCTGCCTCCTTTTAAAACCCAAGGCCACGTCCAACCTCGCGGGCCCAAACCACGCTTACATAACCTGCAGTGACACTAAGTATTTGTGGGGCCAGCCGGAGGAGGGCTGGGGCCGCCCGCGCTGGACCACAGGGGACATTCTGTCCTGCAAAGTGATGCTGTGTGTGTGTGCGTGCGTGTGCGTGTGTGTGTGTGTGTGTTTCCCCTCCCGAAATTCAAAAACAGCTCCTTTTGCTCAAGCTGTCAAAAAGAAGAAGAAAAAAAAAAGAAAAAGAAAAAAGAAAAACGTCTGTAATAATTTCAGTGCTGCGTCCGGATAGAGAATCGCAAATGCTAAGAGAATATTTTCCAAAGTTGTGAGGCGAGTAGGAGTCGCCGAGTTACGGGAAATCAGAGGCTGACCTTCTATCATTTCCAGGGGCCCTGTCGGCTGGCTCGTGCCTCATCGGGGGTGACAGGGTTTTTCTCTGATCATCGCCGCTCTCACAATGATCCGGGCCCTTCCAGGCCGGACCTCGCGCGCCTGGTGCTTCTATCCCTCGTCCTCTTCTTATCCCATTCTGCTCAGGAGAAAAATCAAGTTCTGAGAAGTTGAAGGGACTTGTTCAAGGTACGTACATCGGTTATGGGAGAGAGGTGATTGGAGCCCAGCTCTGCCTGACTCCCCAGCACGCGATGTGGGTGCGAGCAGATAGATGCGGTTTCGTCTTTCCTGCGGCTCTGTCGCTGGATATCCGGCTCAGACGTCACTTTCAAGCTTCTCACCTGTCTTCTGAGAGTGCCGTTTCGTGCTTCCCGGGGGAGGGGGGACTTCCGCTCGGGAGGATGGCACTTGTGGCCACACTGTGTGCCTCACACGGATGAGGCTGTGATGAATGCCCCTATAGCCTGCTTCTTTGACGGAGAACGCCGAGGTCCGGGATCAACCCCAAAGGGTCACTTAGCTCAGAATCTGCCTCCATGGACCAGGTCAAAGAGAAGAAGAAACTGCCAGGCTGTTGAACAGCTCCCATGTGCAGGGTGGACCTCGTCTGGGTTAATTCTTGCAGCCAGGTCTGAAGCCAGGTGCTGCTGCATAGACCACTGTAGAAATGGCAAAACTGGGCTCAGAGAGGGAAAGGGATTGCCCAAGGTCACACAGCCCGGAAGCAGAGAAACCGGAAGGAGACCCCCATTCACCCATTCAACCGGTGTGTCCTGAAGGCCCACTCTGTGCTAGACGGGGGCCCGGGCAATATGGAGGTGAATGGGACACACTCCCTGACCTTAAGAAATCTAGTTGAAGGGATGGGTCATCGACTTTACAAGATGATAGTATTGGGATGGGGGTAACACCTGGGGCCAGGTGAGCCCAAAGGAGTCCACTGGACAGTCAGGGAGGGCTTCCTAGAGGCGGTGACCATCTATATTGCGACCCGCTGGTCTGGGAGGTCCGTCACAGCAGAGGGTGAGTTTGTTCTGGTCACTGCTGTGTGCCTGGGACATTTTAGGCACCCAAAATGTGGGCCTTAGATCACTGAATGAATGGGAGAGGTCAAGGTCAGAAGCAGTGATCGTCATAGAAGGAATAACGGCCCCCAAAGATGTCCAGGTCCTAAGCCCTAGAACCTGTGAATATGTTTCCTTGCGGGGCAAAAGGCACTTTGTTGATGTGATTAAGGTCAAGAATCTTGAGATGGGGGATTATCCTGGTTTATCTGGGGCTGAGGCTCTGTAATCAGGGAGCCTTTCAAAGCAGAGCATCTCTCCTGAGTGTTCAGAGGGGGATGTGACTGTGGAACTGTGGAAGAATGGCCAGAGAGACGCAGCGTTGCTGGCTTTGAAGAGGAGAGAAGAAGGCCCACGAGCCAGGCAAGGGGGCAGCCTCGAGAGACGCTCCAAGAGCCAAGAAAACAGAATCTCTCCCCGACAGTCTCCAGCAAGAAACACCTTAATACTAGGCTAGTGAGACCCGGACCTCCAGAACTGTAAAGTAATAAATGTGTGTTGTTGGAAGCCGTTAGGTTTGGAGTAATTTGTTATAGCAGCAGCAGGAAGCGAAGATAGTGGGGGAGACTCTCAGGCATGGAAACAGCGTGTGTGCAAAGGGCCGGGGGTGAGGATGGGCATACTATGCCAATAGGAGGCCCGAGGCCGGTGTGCCTGCTGCTTTCCTTGCCCTTACTTACCCAGAGAGATTGCCAGCGACATGGGCGAGACCTTACCTGCACAGGTAGGCACCTGAAGACTCCCCGGGGCGCTCCCTATGTGCACCCATAGGGCACCCTCTCCAAAGCTGGCCAGGGCAGACTGATTGGCAGGTCGCACTCAGAGAACATCCCTCCTCTGTGGCCTGCCTTCTTTCCAGGGATTTTGTGAGAACAAAGTGCAAGAGGGCCCTAGGCCAACCTAAGGGATGTCACCCGTCAGCATGGAGCCCGGGGTTTGGTCCCCGTTTTGCTTTCATGGCCGTCATACAATTTCTGGAAACAATGGGGTCTCCTGCCTGAGCTTCCCCTGAGCCCTGTGATGTCTGCAGGGCCAAGAGCAATTGACCCGGTACGTGGAGGAGGACGGAGATGCTCAGAGAGTTTCCTTCACCTACCTGAGGGCGCCCATCATGGGGGGCAGAGCTCAGCTGGTCTCTGTGCCCTTGAATGCTCTTTCTTGTCCCCCACGCCGCCTCTCGCCTGCAAGAGAAGTGACATACACGTATGTGTTTATTGTTCCAAAATACATACAAAGTGACCATTGGACCATTTTCATTTTTTCTTTTTGTATTAACATATAATGTATTATTTGCCCCCGGGGTACAGGTCTGTGAATCATCAGGCTTACACATTTCACAGCACTCACCATAGCACATACCCTCCCCGATGTCCGTCCCCCGGCCACCTCATCCCTCCCCCCACCCCCCAGCCACCCTCAGTTTGTTTCATGAGATTAAGAGTCTCTTACGGTTTGTCTCCCTCCTGATCCCATCTTATTTCATTTTTTCCTTCCCTACCCCCCCATGAGCCCCCCCCCGCCGCTCAAATTCCTCATATCAGAGAGATCATATGATAATTGTCCTTCTCTGATTGACTTATTTCGCTCAACATAATACCCTCTAGTTCCATCCACGTCATTGCAAATGGCAAGATTTCGTTTCTCTTGATGGCTGCATAGTATTCCATTGTATATATACCACATCTTCTTTATCCATTTGGACCATTTTGAAGTGAATGAGTCAGGGGTTCCCGGGGAGCTCGGTGGGCTAAGCCACTAGGGACTCTGGACTTCAGCTCAGGTCGTGATCTCAGGGTCCTGGGATGGAGCCCCGAGTCTGAGTCCAGCTCCGCATTCGGCGGGGAGCCTGCTTGAGGATTTCTGCTCTCCCTCTGCCTCTGCCCCTCCCCCGCCTCAAATAAATCAATACACCTTAAAAAAAAAATAAAGTGAGTGAATCAATGACATCGAGTATATTTACAGAGTGGGGCCACCATCGCCTCTAACTAGTTCCACACCATTCTCACAGCGACAGGAAACCTTGTACCCATTGTAACAGTCACTCCTAATGCCTCCCTTCCCCCAGCTCCCGGGAACCCCTAACCTGCTTCCTGGGTCTGTAGATTTGCCTGTTCTGACCACGTCCCATAAATGGCATCTCACTGCCTGTGGCGCTGTGACTGGCCTTTTCCGAGTAAGCAGATCGATGTCCAGGGACATCCACGTGCTAGCGCGTCCACGTTTCGTGCCTGTTTAAGGCGGACTGATATGCCGTCGTACGGCTAGACCACATTTGGTCGACCCGTCCCACTGTTGCCGGACGTGGGGCTGCTTCCCCCTTTCTGGCTGCTGGGAGCCCTCCTGCACCCCGGCTCTCGGTTCTTTGGGCGCCTATACCGCGGAGTGGACCTGCGGGGTCCTGGGCACAACTCTGTGTTTAAGCTGTGTCGGCACAGAATCCGGGGCAGCGGTGAATAGGCCAATAGACGTTCGCGGACATCCCCACCGGCTCGGCGGCTGCGGGCTGTGCGCGCGCTGCTGCTGGGGCGGCGGCCAAGGCAGCCATGCCCTCCGACCACATAGACCATCTGGGAATGTGACGTGTCCCCCGAGGGAGCACGGAGACAGGTCCCACCGGGGCTTCCTCTAGGAAGTGAGGTACAGATGATCTGTGACGCGGGAGACAGCCTTCCGCTGGGGAAGAGGGTTGGCGAGAGCATCTCAGGCAGAGGGGACAGCGCTGCAAAGACACGTACGCTGAGGACACCTTTCAATGTCACCCAAACTCCCATTTATAAAGAGGGAGAGACCGAGACCCCCGGGAAGGGAAGGGACTGGCCCAAAGCATATGGTGGCTTAGGGCTGTGCCCTTATCAGGTGCTGGTCCTAGCTCGACACAGAGAGTGCTGGCCAGTTTTAAGAGAACAGGAGCTGTCCCCTGAGTCCTCCTCGGGGATTGTGCTCGAATGAGTGGCAGGCTCGGCACAGATCCGTCAAGGATCAGAAGACTTGATCCTTGGCCCTTGCTCGTGGGGCCCTTTATGAACCTCCCTCCCCATCCCATCCCCTAACTCTGAGCTCCTGCTGGACCCCGACAGATGTGGGCACAAAGTGAGCCCTCAGTACATAAACATCGGACCGTTTCCAGCTGCTCATGACGTGACGTACAGGGCCTGGTCCCATGAGAAAAGTCAGAAGCTAGCACCAGAGTGGGCCCAAGGTCTCAAGATACAGTTTGGTTCGAGAAAGATGGGAGGCGGGGGGGGGGGGGGTGGCACCTGGGTGGCTCAGTGGGTTAAGCACCCAACTCGTGGTGCAGGCTCAGGTCATGATCTCAGGGTCATGAGATCGAGCCCCGTGTGGGCTCATTTGGTGGCTGACAGGGTCCGGGCTCCTGCGAACGCACCCAGCAATGGGGGGCGAGGGAGATTGGTGCTACTTTTCATTTGAACAACCTCTTTTCCGGAGGTGTCCCTTCTCTCCGAGGAGGTAAGCAGGGAGGGCATGGTTGTCTCAATAAGCCGAGGCCCACACCCAGCCCGGTGAGGGGGCTGACACAGCCCTTGCCTAAGTGCGTGGCTTTAGCCGGGTCACTTCACCCCTGAATCTTGGCAAAGGGGCAGCAGAGTGGTTTTGAGAAATACAGTACGATACAATACAATACAATAAAAAGAGTGACTACTGTTGTTAACGGGGTGTCAGGCTCCTTAAATATGTCATTTTGTTGTGTTCTTGATGACAACAGCTGTGCGAAGGTTGGGGAAACTGAGGCATGAGCGATTACACGAATTTTTAAATTATTAGCATTATGGTGAAATTCACATAACGTGAAAGTCACCATTTTAACCGTTTGGTAGGGTCTCATTCCGCAGCGTTTAGTACATTCCCAGTGTTGTGCAGCCACCCCCTCCGTGTAGTTTCAAAATGTTTGCATCATCCCAAAAGACCCCGAACCCATGAGCTCTGACTCCCCATCCCCCCCTCCCCTCTGAGCTCCAGGCAACCACTAACCTGGTGTCTGTGTCCACGGATCCGCCTATCCTAGATGTTTCATAGAAACGGAATCATCACAATATGTGACCTTTTGCGTCTGCCTTGTTCCCGTGGCATAATATTTCCAAGGATCCCCCCCGTCATAGCATAGATCAGTAGTTTGCTGTTTTTTTTTTCATTGCTGAATAATATTCCGTCATAGGAACTCACCACATTTTGTTTATGCATTCATCCGTTGACGGACATTGGGTTTTTTTCCACCTTTCTCGACTGTTAGGAACAGTGTTGCTATGTACATTCATGGCTAAGTTTTTGTTGGAAGGAACTTCTGTTTTTAATTTTCCTGGGTATATACCTAAGAGAGGAATCCCTGGGTCATCCGGTAATGCTACAGTTTCGCTTCTTGAGGAACGTGAGTCTGCTCTGAACTTCCCCTCAATCGCACAGCCTGTGAACATCCAGGTCGGGCCTGTGTTTCAGATTCAAGTGCAAGTTCTCCTCCATCTTGCTGTCCTCATGTTGAGGGGCACAGAAGTGTCTGTGTGCTTTGGGGCACAGCCCTGAAGAGCTGCCACTGTCATTTATCTGAAACTTGAGTGGAGCCAATGGGGTTTCTTCTAAGGAGGTGAGACCGGTCGGCTGGAGAGGTTCTGGGGGAGGTGCTCACACGTGAACTTGAAGGAACAAGGTGTGTCTGGAGTCGAGCGGCTGCCGGATGTCCTCTCGGGTGACCAGTGGGGTAGAGCTCGGAGGTGGGAGTGTATTCCACGTGTGTGACCACTAACAGGATGAAGAAGGCACAAAGGAAATAGTTTCGAAGATCCAAGACACCCAGGTCAAGCCTGGCTCTGTCATGTGGACACACGCGTCCCTGTGCCTCAGTTTTCCCATCCGTAGAATGGGAGTCCTAGTCTCAATCTCCCGGGGGGCTGAGGACTGGCTCGGGCTGGCACCTGTTAAGGGCTCCGTGAATCACAGCTGTAAGGATGGCTGTTGGGATTATTTTCCCTTAGAGACTTCCCAGCCCAGGTCCAAGGCCCACGTCTGCCCTGAGCTCATCTTGTTCCTAAAAAGGCACGGGGCAGATTCCGTTGGAATGATGACCCTTGCATTTGAAAACAGGCTCCTCACGCCGTTTCTGAACCATTTTGCGGGGGGATCTCCCTTCCCTGCTAATATCTTTAGGGATTTAAAAAAAATATTTGCAACAAAGAAGCCTTTGTTTGCTGGCCTGGGCAGCCGGGCGGGGATATTACACGAAATCTGATCGGCGGGCGCTGGCCACGAGTCTGCTGTATTGTGCTCCAGCCGCGGCCGCAGGGGCTGTGGCTGAGTTAAACTGAGCCTTTTGTCGGGGTGGGAAGGGCCACCAGCCATGTGACCCAGCAGGGCTTTCCCCTTTCAGGGGCCAACCACCCCTCCCCCGAAGTCACCTGGCCTTGGGGATCTGTCACAGCAGCCCCAGGAGGGGCAAGAGCTCCACCCCTGGTTTCCAGATGAGGCATTGGCGAGGGACGTGGCCAAGGTCACCCGACATGTGAGTGACCCAGCTGGGATGTGGGCTAGGATCTGTGCACAAGCCCTGCACTCCTCTGTGGAACCGGGCATTGGGTTTTAGGTCCAATCATTCAGCGAATGTATGTTGAATACTTATGACACATAAAGCCCCGTTCCAGGCACTGGGGATCTGGTAATGAGTTAGACAATGACAGTAGTTCGTTCATTCATTCATTCATTCATTCATTCATTCATTCATTCATTCATGTGTGCAATTAATATTTATTGAGCTCCAGGAGCTGGAGAACCAAAACAGGAACTGTCCAGCAGGAAGTCCACTTTCTAACTCACACACCTCATCCCTTGCCGTGTTCCATGGCCCCGGAGCTCAAGGGAGCAGCCACGTTTCTAGCTCTTTCCCTGTTGCTTTCCCAAGGCCGGGGACCACGCCGGGCACACAGGAGGTTGCTTCAGAAAGAAGCAACTTTATGAACGCACATGTTGGCAACAGCACCGTCCACAATAACCCGAAGGCAGAAATAACCCAAGTGTCCATCCACACACAAAATCCATATCCACGCTGTGGCATAGTCCCAGAAGGACTTCTGTCCCAGAACAAGCCTAGCACGGAGGTTGTATGGTTCCCTTTATATGAAATAGCCAGAAGAGGCAAATCCAGGCAGATAGAACGCACAGACCGGCGATTCCCAGAGGCCAGAGGAATCAGTTTCTTTGGCTATAAAGCTTGAAGGATTACAATATATTTTTTTTCCTGGCTTGAGTTACCATTACGGTTATCATTGACATACAGTTGATCAAAGTAACAGAGATAGATTATACCTTTTTATAAAATTATAAAGTATCAGTTATAAGAATGCAATTATGACATAAGATATTTGTCATCATAATGCAATCATAAAACAACTCTCATTTATGAAATAATTATTATTAACTGATGGGGGAGCATATCCCATCATGAGGTGACTCGCAGTCATACTTTTCCTCTGCTTTGAATGAAAGGAACGTGGATGTCGCTCATGTCTAATTGGTCTGCAGTGAAGCTCCTTTCAAAATTTTGTTGTTGTTGTTCGTTATTGGTTGAAAGTGTGAAATATTGTGTGAGATGAACCTCAGATTACCCGACATTGGAATGGAGGGCTTTGTGATATTACCCGATAAAATGTATATTAGCACCTAACCGAGTCCCACCTGCTGAACCTAGACAATTCTCGTCCATGGGTTTGCTCCAGCGTATCTTGGAAAAGTCCCTGGGAAATGTTCTAGATGAATTAAAGGAACCAGGGTGTACTGAGTTGAATAGCTCCCCCCCCCCAAATTCAGGGCCACCCCGAGCTCACAGATGTGACTTTATTGGGAGACAGGGGTCTTTATTATATGCGGATGTCATCGAGTTGCAATGTGTCTGCACTGAGTTAGGGCGGGCCCTCCATTCAGTATGACCCAGGTCCTTACAAGAAAAGGGAGATTTGAATATAGAGACACACAGGAGGAGGCCGCATGGGGATGGAGGCAGAGACCGGAGGGAAGTGTCCACAAGTCTGGGGAACCCAAGCATGGCTGGAGGCCACAGAAGCTGGAAAAGCCAAGGAAGGACCCCCTGCCCTCATCCCCCACCCACCACCCTAGAGCCTTTGGAGGCAGGGGTGGGGGTTTCCAAGACCTTGATTTTGGACTTCATCCTCCAGGATGGCGAGAGAGTATTTTCCTGTTGTTCGGAGCTGCCTGGTGTGCGGGGCTTTGTTATGGGAGCCCCAGGACATTAATATGTGGGGTCACTACCCATCTTGTTTCAGCTGCTTAAAGATGAGTTTTCTTCTCCAGCTGGTGACACATGATGCAAGGATGAGCATTGAGACTCCTGGGGAGGAGTGGCTTAAGTTAGGAGGAGGGATGGGAAGGGAAAGGGAGAGAAGGGAGGGGAAGAAGGGAAGGAGGGAGGGAGGGAGAGGATGGTTTATGAAATATGACAAGTCAGACCTCAAGAGGGTCAGCTCTCCTAGGGGTGGGACCTTGCTGGTCTTACTCAGTATTGTTTCTCCAGGGCCTAGAACAGAGCCGTGCAAAGACGGGCCCACAGGAGATGATAAATGTGTACTGATTGAATGAATGAATGGATTTCACTGCGCTTATTCTTGAAAGGCTTCCTTTGGTCCGTGAGTCTTGCCAGCCTGGCTCCTGTCACCGCCTCTCCTTTCTCTGGTCTGTCTCATCTCTTGAACTTTCCCTGGTGCTTCCTGCCTCAGGGCCTTTGTCTGTGCCATCCTGTCTGCCTGGGGCGCCGTTTCTCTCCCACTCTCTTTCTCTCCCCTAGTTAGCTCCCATCTGTTCTCCCTGGGCCCCAGTTCATTCAGAGTCTATTGCTGCAGGGCTCTGCCTTCTTCCCCTTCAGAGCCTCGGGGCCCGGCTCTCCTTGAAACCCTGTGCTGTTCCAGTCACTGTTGCATTCCTATCCCATCTCCCTCTGGACTGTGGGGCCCTTGAAGGCTGGGACCGCGGCTGTTTTAACTCATCATCATGGTCCTGGTATGCAGCACATAGCAGGGGCTCGCTTAGAGTCTGTTGAAGTGAACCGTCTCATGTAGGAGTCCTAATCTTGTCTCTTTCCCTCTATGGCCTCAGTTTCCCTTAAGTGCAGGGCCCACTACAACCCAGGCTGCGTGGTGCCTGGGAAGCCACGCCATGTCTGGCTCGGGGTGGGGCGCGGGGGTGGTCTCAATGTGTAGTTAGGGCTGTACCCGGCGCATCAAGGGGAAGAAGCCGGGGGCACGGAAGGGACCTTTCCTGCTTTTTCATTCAGATGGTGGGTATTGGGAATGCAGATTCTGGGTTGCCTGAAGCTGGGTAGGGCTGCCTTCCTGCCTCCCCTCCAGCAACAATGAGTCCCCCCGGGGACCCCATGCGGCTGCCCCCATCCCTCCACTTGCCTCTCCTCTGCCTCTTCCCACCTCCTCTCCAGCCAGTTAAACCAGAACATGCACGCACGCGTGACCTTCCTTTCCGCAAAGCAGAGAGGACCAACCTTCCCAGCCAGCCGTCCAAACAGAAAACTGGGAGCTCCCTGGGGCTCTTCCTTGTTGGCCTACTGTTCCACAGCCCAGAATGCCCTTCTCTGCTTCTCCTGCCATACTCTGCTCAGATGTCACCTCCTCCAGGAGGCCCGCCCAGATTGCCTCTCCCCTCCAGGGTTTCCTCTTGGCTCCTGCAGATCTAGAAAGCTCCCCTCATCCAGGCATTCAGTGACTGTTCCTGTGTTTCTCTCCCCAGCCAGGACCAGAGCCATGTGCACAGTGGGGCTACTGAAGTCTTTGTGGGATGAGAAAGAACTTGTCTCCTCTCCAGCCCCGGGCTCTGCAGCCATGGGACCCTCATAGGGGGATGGGAGGCAGCAAAGAGGCCAGGCTCAGAGTCAGAACTTTCTGGCCTCAGTCTTCTTGTCTGTGCAATGGGTACTGGGAGGATTTGATGAGATAAAGATCCACAAAGATAGAGATCCAGGACCCACTTGTCCTGCTCACCTTTTAATCTCCAGGGCTGCATATGGTGGTCGCTCAAATGTTTGTTGAATGAGTCCATATTTATCAATCACTTAGCCTGCCGTACAGCAAGGGCTCAATAAATTACAGTGTTGTTTTTTTTAAAATTACAATTAATGAGAAACGGAAGCCCAGAGAGGCAGTGGCTTGCCTGAGCTCACACAGCATACTGGCGGCAGAGCTGGGACTTGAAATCTGGGCGAATCCAGGTCTGGGACTGTTGGAGTCACCTGCACCTTGGTCATGGGCAGCCACCTAGCTTGGCCTCTCGAGGGCGCGGAGACGAGTGACACCCCCCTGGGCCTCGTGAGCCTGTGGTCCGATTCTGATGACCGACAGGTACACGTGAGCTTAGACCACAGGGGACCCTTGCTGAGCACTGAGTGTCGGCACCACAGGGCCTGCGGGCAGTGGGCGGGGAGCACCTCACTCTCCCTGAGGTCAGGTCAGGCTTCGGAGCATCCGTGACCCTGGAGGGCTCCTTGACCTTGACGCTGACCCAAAGTCAGAAACATACTTTACACAAACACCCTAACAAAAACCCACATCAAACAAGTCTCACTAGATAATTCTCATTTGCATACTTACCCAGATGGTTGAAGGATTTGTTATTGTTTATTATAAATATACATAACGTGCATTTACCGTATTAACCATTTTCACATGTGTGGTTCAGTGACATTAAGCATATTCACATGTTGAACAACCATCACCGCCGGTCATTTCTAGAAGTTTTTTATCCCCAATAAATGACAACTCTCCGCTGCCCCCTACCCCAGCCCCTGGAGATCTCCATCCCACTATTGTCTAGGACTTTGTATATTCTAGTTACCTCGTGTAAGTGGACCCCTACAATATTTGTTCTTTTCCACCTGGCTTAGTTCACTTAGCACGATGTTTTTGGGGTCCCCCCATGTTGTACCGTGTATCAGAATTTCATTCGTTTTTCTGGCTGACGAATTTCCACAGTATGGAGACGCCACACTCCCCAAATGGATTTTTAATCTTTTAATTGGTCACAGCCTCCAGTTTGAAAAGCACTAAGTGGGGCCTTGCAGGATGAATAGGAGTTTACTGGGCCTACAGAGGCAAGTAACAATGAGCCCAGAGGAGGGCCCCGGAGCGGGAGGGACTGAACAGGGAAGACTGAATTGCAAGGGCCCTTGCTTGTTGGCAAAACTATTGGGCTTAATCTAATAGGTTTTAGAAATGTTCTGGAACCCCAGTATTGCCCCTTTCTCCAGATGGCACAATGTCTTCATTCATTCATTCGGTAAATGTGGATTGTGTACCTACATGATGCCAGCAAACCAGAGGAATCCAGAGGCAGGGACGGTCCCCGCCTGATTGGCACTCACTATTGAGTGGGGTGGACAGAGATTCATTAAAGGGTCCCACGAGCTAATAATGCCGGCGGGATGTCCACAGTGATGAATGTCATGCTACCCAGTCCCGGGGTGAGGAGAGCTTCCCGAAGTCAGCTTTTCAGGTAGGACTGGCTGGGGAGGACTTCCCTAAGGATCTGAGCTGAGCCAGGGCAGTGCCTCACCTGGGGGGGAGGGGGCCTGGGCAGGAAGGAGCCCCGCCCCCCGCCAGCTGAGGGCACTGCACCTGCGAAGCTCCGCGAAGGATGGAGAAAGGACCTGGGAGGCGTGGCTGGGCAGAGACAGGGATGGGCATCGCCCGCCGGGTCTCTAGGGCCTGGCAGACTGTGGCAAAGAATTGGATCTTTATTCCCAGACACTGGGATCCACTGCATTTTAAGGATGTAGGTGTGGTGGGAGTGGGGCAGGGGGAGGGATGTGTGTGATGTGATTTGATCCCATTTAGATCCCAAGTACAATCCGGCGGGGGGGTGGCGGGAGGGTAGTGGCCAGAACCAGGGAAGGGAAGGAGACGGGGGAGATTTTGACAGGATCTGGGGATGTGTGCGTGCGCGTGCATGTGTATGCACCCCCTGGTGTGCGTCCAAGTTGGGTGAGCCCCTTCAGACTTCCCTTCCTCCACCAAAGGAGTAGGCATGACATCGGTGGCAGGAGGAGGTCCAATGCCTGGACACGGCCCTTCCCTCGTGGCCCCGCCTTCGGAGAGACATCAGGTCCCTGCTCCCGCCCCCTCCTCCCCCTATTCTCTGTGATTTAAGAGGCATTTTGCTTTTGGGTGATATAGATTCCAAAACGCAGCATCCATCTCCTAGGCCTGGTGAAGTCAGCCTGTCTGAGTTATAGCAGATTGCTTTCTGCGTGCACAAGCGGGGCGGAGGGCACCGTTTTGCTCTCCCTGCTCCCTGGGCCTGGAACATTTGAGCAAACATTCCTGGCTGCTTTGGAAGTTACCAAACCCAGAATGAGCTCATCCGCGCCAGAGGTGGGGGCAGCTGGCGCGGGGAGCCTGCCTGGAGCTCACCAGGTGGCCTGGTGGCAAATGTCAGAGGCGGCGGGGCCTCAGCTTGCGGGGGGAGGGGGGGAGAGCCGGGGGAGGGGGGGAGAGCCGGGGGAGGGTGGCCCCCCCCCCACACACACACACAGCTGGGGCCTGGCCCAGAGAGCCTGGGCTGGGGACTCCAGCCTGCTGCCCCTCCTCGGAGCTGGCCGTGTGTTTGCCCTTCCCAGGCCTCTGGATACAAGCTGGGGGCCTCGAATGGCCCAGCCAGGGGCTGAGAGGGAGCAGAAGTGTGGTCCAGGCACCTCATCAATCCCGTCCAGGCCCGCCCTGCAGGAGCAGCAGCGGGCGGCTGTTTATGGAGTATTAACTATGTGCTAAGTATTCTGTGCTGCCTCCCCAACGGGACACCCAAGGGACGATGATTCTCCCATTTGACAGATGGGGACACCAAGGCTCGGAGAGGTCAAGCGACTGCCAGTGGCCGCCCTCGAGGCCGATCCTGCTAACCCCTGGGCTGGCCTGGCCTTCCGCTTACTCACGGAGGAGCTCGCCGAGGAAGAGCTTTTCCTACTCTCATGGGCCAAACAGTGATAATTTGTGAACTTTCCCAAGGATCTGAGTCCAATCAGCACGTTACCGGCTCGGCCTGGGCTCTGCTGCCTCACTGCAGTGGGAAGGGCCCTCAAAGCCCACCGGCCCCGGGGTCCACGCGGCAAGCCTGAGTGACGGGGGTGGGGCGCCCGAGTCCGAACCTTCCCTGGGGGGGTTCTGTTTATTTCCCACCCGGGGTCCTTTGGGCCACAGGTGAAGGCTCTTATTTTGAAGCAAATCTCCCCACACTACTTCCCAAGGTGGCATACCTTCCTCTAAGTTCCCGCCTATAAAATGGGTACATGCATAACCCCGGGTAGGAGTTAGAAATAATTTCAGGAGCGGACTCAGCACGGAACCTGACGCAGGGAGCGCTCCGAACAGGAGAGCGCATTCCTCCTTTTGTGGGGTGCCAGCCCCCCGTTTCCTACACTGGCTTCCACTTCCCTCTTGGGGGAGGAGTCGAGATTGTGACACTCAATCGCTATCATTTCATGGTATCCGCACAGAACACCCTCCTTTTTAAAAAGATTTTTATCTACTTATTTGAGAGAGGGGGGCATGAGCCGGGGAAGGGGCAGAGGGAGAAGCAAACTCCCCGCTGAGCAGGGAGCCACATGCAGGGCTCTGGGGCTCGATCCCAGGACCCTGAGATCACGACCTGAGCCAAAGGCAGATGCTTAACCGACTGAGCCACCCAGCTACCCCCTCGCAAACATCCTTCGACGTAGGTATGCTGGGACCTGCTTTTCCAGATGAGGAGACTGAGGCACAGAGAGAGGAATGACCTGTCCAAGGTCATAGACCTCACATCTGGGGGCTGCTCCGAGCCACGCCAGCCCTGCACCTTCCCTCTGCAGCAGAAAGCTAAGGGGATCCTAGCCGGCAGCCCCCGGCAGCTGTCGCTATGCTTTCCACGACTCACGGAGCCAGGCTTCAGACTCGAGGAACTCGCGGGAATCCTCCCCGGGAGACAAGTCCTGGGTCCCAGGCGCTGCTGGACCAGGTCTGGGTGACCTTCCCCTTGCTTGGTCCCCTCTCCCAACCCCACTGGGCACACCACCATGCTGCAGCCTCCCCCCAGCGGGGGAGGGTGGGGACGAGGGAACAACAGACAAAGCCTTTTGAAAGGCTTTGGCTAACGACTGGCTGGTCCAAAGTTTTCCCAGCATATATGCTTATTTGGTTCCGTTTCTGGAGCTGGTTTGCCAGCTAGATTCTCGGTGGTAATGAGCTCGCCTCGCTGATGGCTGCAGGGAGAGAATGAGGGGGTGAGGGGTTGGGGGGGGCGGATCACGCTAACTAGGTTTGTTGAATAATTATGAACCCTGCCGAACTTTCGCATTTTCTGACTCATTGTGCGCTGCGTGATGCTTCATGTGTGGTGCCTGTTATTTTGCTGAATGAGAACTTTTTCGGAGGGAGGCTGGACCGGGCGATGGAGTCGCCAGGTCTTCAGTTCCAGCCCATGGAGCTGGTTTGAGTTATTTTGGGACTGGGGCCTGGGTTCAGCGCGCTCCGCTTAGAGAATGGAAAATAGAAGTTCAGAGCTGGATGCTGTCTGGGGAAGAGAAAACCTTGTAGATGGAGGGGTTGGCCCAACAGCTTGAGGATCCCACAGCCCGGAGTTTGAGACCAGGCCTTGCCATCGATAAGTCTCCTGGGCTCCAGAACGTTCCCAAGGGTAATGGAGGCACCTATCTCCCTCCTAGGATCTTTTTCAAGATTAAATGAAGTCTAGGATGGTTTCTGTGATCAGAAAAGAGGCATCTCTTATTAATGTTATTAATTCATACTTTCAAGCCGTGGTCCCGCTTCTGGTCCCCCAGGTCTCAGCCGAGCATGTGGGTACTGGGTATGGCTAGGCTCTTGAAAGAGGAGTGTGCCCCAGGGAAGGCTGGGTTTCAAGGGCCGCCCGATGCTGGAGGCAGGTTACACGCTCGGCCCCTGTGTGTCCGGGTCCCTGGGAAGCTAGACAGCTTTATGGTGCCTAGAATTCCTTTCCTGAACAGGGGGAGCCCTCCTCAGCCAGGGGAGTTGCGAAGCGGCCTGGTCTTATTCCAAGTATGGCTCAAGGGGAAATTCACTCGCTCTCTCATATAGAAATGCTGTGCTCAGGCCCCAGAGGCCTCTGGGAACAGAGGGTGTGCAGAAAGGAGCAGAGCGCGGGGGGAGGGGGACCCCCGACCCAGGCTGGGAGTCTCCAGGGGCAGGGGAAGGAGGAGTTTTTCTGGTGAGGCCAGTTCCCCTTCCTCCCCTGGGGGTGGGGGGAGGGGGCTCAGACCCAGGCCCAAGCCGCACAGATTGTGGGCTGGTGGGGGGCTGATCATAGGGTCAAGCCAGTTCTGGGGTGAGTCCGGCTCTGCCTCTCGCTCCCCGGATGACCTGGGGCAAATCCTTTCACCTCTCTGGGCCTCAGTTTCCTCTTGTATAAAATAGGAACAATGATAGAACTTGCCTTACAAGGTACCTATTTAACATAATATAGGATATAATCAATAATACCTTATATATGATCTATATGATATTGTATGGGCTGGGTGCTTTCCCTTGCTTGCAGTCTCCCTGACGCCCTTGGAGACTGGTATTATTATAGAGCTGGAGACTGGAGCTCCAGTCCAGGTCTGACCCACGGTCATGTGTTCGGGGGGGGGGGGTGGCGGAACTGGGATTTGAACCTGGGACATCTTGGACATGTCCCTGGTCTCCTCTAGCCGAGGGCCAGGTGGGCCAAGTTCGACTCAACAGGGAGCAGAATCTGTAGTCACTGAGGTGAGGGGACCCTTGTCTGTGCAAACAAGCCAGTGGGTCCTGCCTTGCTCTGTGCTCCCTGCCTGGGCACACACCTCGGGGCTCTCCCCGACCCTTTCTCTGTTTCCAGGGAAACCAGCGAAGATGGCTTTTGGGTCTACTTTGGAAGGCAAAGAAAGCGGAGAGCCTCAGGTCTCCGAGGATCTTTTAAAACCCCCCTCCAATGAGGTCACTTGGCTTTGCTTGAAACCCTTTCCGGGCTTCCCAGAACCATGTCCAAACTCTCCCCCCTGCCTTGTGGTCCTCCCAGGCCAGGTCCTCAGGACCTTTTGGGCTTTAGATCTGCCTCTTCCTCTTCCAGCTCCGAACAAAGTGCTGCTCAAACCTCCCCGCCCCCATACTCTAACCCGATTTCTCTGCTTGGGAAGTCCCCTGATGCTGATCTGGTTGGTAAACTCTTACTCTACCTTCAAAACCCACCCCTAAGAACCCCTCCCTCCCAGTGCAGTTATTTTACCCCTTCTAGTGTGTAATGTAGTCTATAATACGAGGTGGTTTCTTTGATCTGGCTTGAGAGCTGGGACTGGAGCTTCCCCCTTTTCTTGAGTTCCCAGCCTGAGCCCGGTGGCACACAGTAGGCCCTCAAAGGACAGATGGAGGACAGACCTCCGAAAATATCAGGCATCTTACGTAGACAGAGGGAGGAGATGCGGTTGCTTAGCAACCGGCAGCCTGTGGCTACTTGAGGGTCGAAACCTCTAGCCAGCACCTCTGCCCCGGCCACAGCCAGGCCTTCCCGCAGGTTTCAGCCCTGCGTCCTCCCTGGACAGGTGCTGGCCTGCACCCATTTACGCCAGCGCAGTGCGAAGTCGGGGAGGTTAAGGCGACCACCTAAAAGAACGGTCCTTTCTCTCAGTCAAGGACTGGCTGGCGAGACAAGGCTGGTTTGCCAAATCAGTCCAATTTCTCTGGGATCGTTATTTTGCTCTCCACCTCCCTGGATCCAAACACAGAAGAAACAGTAATGATAATAATAGTGACAAGAGAGGCCATCTGCCACGCTCCGGGCCTCTCTTTAAGCATCGTCTCCAATCCTTTTGCTCCATATGCAGTGGCTGTGATTCCCCTTTGCAATGGGGGTGGGGGGAGGGAAACTGAGGCCAGGAGGAGGGAAGTATTTTGTTCAAGGTTGCACAGCTCAAAAGCGGTGAAGACAAGGTTGGAATCTGGCTAGGTCATGCTCAGCCTCATACCCTCCCCACCGCTGACTCAGGAGAGGGAGTCGTTGCGTGGATGCTCTGCCCTTGGCATCAGGGGAAGCAGGTCCCGTCGGCTGCATAGCGACTCAGGGCTGCTGGGGCTCCTGCGAGTTCCCAAGCTCTAAAGGGCGAGTGTGGCCGTCTTGGTGCTGGGGACCTGAGGGACCAGGTGTGAGGGCTGTGTGTGTACAAGGTGAAGGAGGTTCAGCACGTGTTGGTGTTTCCGTGTTCTTTTCGAGTGGGGTGTTCACTGGTGGGGGGCCCCCTTTTTAAACTGGAGCTCCTAGGCTGGTTGGAATATGCCAGGCTCTCAGCCCCAGGAGGGCGAGTCCTGGTAGCTCTCTGGGGGCCATTCCAGGCGCCCCCCCCCACCGCCCCGCTTGTCACCAGCTGGGAGCATCCCTCCGCAGCTCTGGGGCCCCAGTCCAGCTATCTCCTTTCTCCATCCGGGAGGCCCCCTCTCTTAATGCCAGCACCTCTCGAAGGCGGGGGCCGAAAGGAAGGGAAGCAGGAAGGCGAAGGAAGGGCCCTGGGGTGGACCCTGCGGCTCCCGGCTCCGTTAGGTGCCGGCGGGCGGGGACTTTGAATCGTCTGAGCGCTAGGGGGCAATGTGTCTGTTCCAAAGAAGCCGCGGGCCGTCGTCGTCGTCGGCGGAGTGCACATCCCGGCCCACGCAGGGGCGCCCACCCCATGGAGGCACACTCGCCGGCGTGTCCACGGGCACAGATGGACGCAGGCGGGCGCCCACTCTCACACTCGCAGAGAAAACGGACACACTCGAGCAGAGACTTGGGCACGCGAGATGTGAGGCCGCGCCCGCCCTAGGGACCAAGACCGGCGCGCGCAGAGAGAAATGGGGGTGGGGGCCACCAGCCCCTCTGCCAGGGACACTCAGCAGGCCGCCCAGAGGCACGTGGAGGCACGTCCACAAACGCCCGCGGCCGCCCGCCCCCCAGTCCAAGACACAAACGCAGGCCCCCCCACCCACACACACCCGCACAACTTTCTAGTGTGAAGGAAAGGTGACCCAGACACATCCTGAGCAGAAACCCAGCCAGGCCCCAACACACCCGCCTTTCAGACACTCACACACCTTGTAGACTGAACTCCTGGAAACAGCCCCAGAAAAATACTCCCACACCCCCCCTCCCCAGAGCGCACAGAATTATTCCACAGGAAACCTGCCCAGGTGCTCGCGGGACCCCCACCCCCGCGTGAAGTCATGCCTCAGCCCACAGCACACCCCAGCCAGGGTCTCCCCAGACTGCAGGTCTGTGGGCCAGCTTCGCATAGGTCTCTGCCCCTGCAGGGTCCACCTCCTGGCGACCACTCCCCCTGCTGGACCCCTTCCTGACCAGGAGGCTCAGGGTCTCCCTGTCTCTGGCCTGGGGCCCTGGGTGGGGGTACCGAGGGTCACACTGGAGGCCTACCCAGTACCTTTATTTCTTTGTGCCTAAATCAGCCAAGCCCCAGTCTTTTCCGGCTCTCACTTCCCTGTCACTTTGCTAAGTAATAATTTCCATGTCCGATTCCATTTCTTTCTAGTTCTGAAACCTCTAAGCTATCAGCAAGAGGATAGTTCACATGAAAACTAATTACACAAAATCAATATTTAATCACAGACCAACAACCTGATCCTGCAGAAAAATCCTTTTAAAACTCCACCACCCTGTACAAATACTTCTTCCGGATGCTTATTTATGGACTCCATTTTTGGTGGGGGTAATTTTCATTTTTAATTTCAAAAAATATATATATATCAGTAGACACCCACAACAGGAAGGTCCCCAGGAAGGACCTTGGATCTGAGCTGGCTTCAGCTCTCTGAGTTTCAAAGTTGCAGATTTTTATTGCTTGTTTTCATTTGTATTCTTCTGGGGAGGGGAATTATTTTCTTCCGGAGTCCCTCAAGAGACCCTGCTTCTGGCCTCCCCTCCCCCTAAGTGGAACCCATTTTCCTGGCTTTCTGGCTGGGGAACACCCAGAGTCTGCTTTCCCAGCGTTGACTCCCGGGGGAGCAATGAATCCGTGTTAGGTGTTGGAACAACGTGGTAACTTTTTAACTCCTGCCCAAGTCGGTGGAGTGCTTAATCTGAGGTTTTTAAATAAAAAGGACTCAGGGGTTGGTTTTATTATAACGTTTATTTCATTTCAGATTTCATGCGCAATTTAGCAAACGCTAGACAGACTTGGGTGATAAACACTTTCTTTTGTGGGGGGAAAAGGCGTTTTTATACACCATGCTTAATTTTATTTAGATTTAATAGCGATATCGGCGCACTTCAAAGAAAGTTCTTTTTTTTTAATCCCCCTCCCCTTCTCCGACGAATGTTGGTCTGCTAACAAAATCACCTCGTGCTATTTTATGGCAAGGAAAATTACAGGCCTTCTCCCCCTTCCTCCCTTACAAGCACTTTAGGGAGGAAAATACACACAGGCAGGCACACAGAATAAACACCTTCCCTACCCTCCATCCCCTCTAAACTCCCAACTTCTAATTGCAAGATAGATTTCAGCCTCAGTGGGGATCAGGAAGATCTAAACATTTTAACTAAGATTATTGGGATAAATATTTCATAAAGAGCAGGGCAGATATTAAATTACTCCTATTGATTTTAGTATCACAACCCAATTCCGTTCCTTGGCCTCTTCAGTTTAATTGATCTCTTAAGGAGGCCAACCTCGCGCCCGCTGAGGGCCTGGGCCTTAGCCCGGGCGTCCCGAGTAGGCTGCTCCCGCGGGCGGGTGCGCCCTCTACGCGCGGGTCTTCTTGAAGCTCCCAGCCGCCTGGCGGCTCTGGCTCTGCGTTCATCCGATGTGCACCCCTCACTCCCCCACAAGTAGCCGAGTGGTCGCGGCTCCTCTGGGCGGAAGCCGGCGACTGAGAACGGGTAACCTCAGAGTGTGCGGATAGGGAACAATTGTGCGCGCCCTAGTGAGGAGGAGTGAGCAGGCGCCCCGGTCTTTCGAGCCGAACCCTAACTTCGGGGTTCCTCCGTCTGCTTCCACCTCCAGAAAAATCCGGCTAACTTGGGTGCCACTAGTAGGCAGACAGCGGTGGAGAACCTTGGGTTCGCCCCGGGGCTGAAGCGCAGTTGACTCCTTTCGACTTTCCGTGGCGAGTCCCAGAGCTTTGCTCGGCGACCCCATTGTCTAAGCGCCCCGCACCGCTTACCGCCCACCTCCCCGCCCCCTGCCCAACCCGCAGGTCTCGCTTCAGTTAGGGGTGGGGAGCTGGGAACTGTGTGAGTGGGAAGGGGGGTGAACAAAGCCAAGCTCCCGCCATTCTCCGCCTGCGTCCGCTCCAGCCCGATGCGCCAGGAGGCGAGGGTGCGCCCCCCGGCACACTGGCGCCGACCCCGAGGCAAGACCCGCGCGGGGGACCCCGGAGCTGGCGGAGTGCGGGTTCATGGCGGGGGCCTCAGCAGCCAGCAACCAGGACCACCTTAAGAGCGAGCCCCGCCCCGGGCCCGGAGCTCGGGCTGCGCTGATTGGTGCAAATGTAATGGCTGAAATTGATTGCTGAAATGCAAAACTTGTTGCTGCTTCTCCCGGCGCTGGGCGAGAGGCAGACACCGAGAGGGGAGCCGAGACCCTCGGAACGCCCCACGCAGAGCCCCCCCCCCCGCCAGCCAGCAGAGGGGTGCGCGGACCACCCCCCCCCCAGGACTACCCCCGCCCCCCCATCCCGGGCTCCGAGAGCGAGCTGGAACGCCTCAACCCGCTCGCCTAGCCTGGCCCCCCAACCCGCGTACGCCCCCCTCCTCGGGTCCGAGGGGGACTCGTGAAGCACCTCGGCTTGGAGGCAGGGAACCCGAGCTTCGGAGCGACCCAACCTCTCATCTCGCTGCCCGCCTGCGCCTGCAAGCGGGCGTGGAGACCCCGCGAACTCAGAGACGGAACAGAGTAGGACAGAAGCGGCAGGCGGCGGACGTGGCCGAGAAGCGGCGCGCCGGGGTGCAGCGCACCCGCCGCGGAGCAGGGGAACCGCGCCTTCCCTCAAACCTGGGCTCTAACCCCGGGCTCCTGCTGCCTCCCCAGCCCCGCTGCGCCCTGGGCTCAGGGCCCGCACCCGTGATGCCGAGCGGAGCCTCCAGCCTTCCGACCCGCTGAAGAAGCAGTAGCCGCTTGCTCGGGGCCGACGGAGACTGTGCGAGCGGATCGTGCTCGGCGGAGGCTCGGGCGGCGGAGCGCGGGGACTCCGGGGGGAGGGGGGAGGGACCGTTCTGTCCAAGCCTGGGCGCCAGCCACGGTTTTGAAGGGTCTCCTCGCTCGGCCCCTTAGCAGCTCCGCCACGGACTCCGGGAGGCTTCGGGAGACGTCCTGGGGCTTCCCACCCGACCCGATCGGACTTAAGAAGGTGATCGCTCTTCTCTGCCTTCCTCCTTCCCGCCTCCTTCCCCCCACTTAACTTTTTGTCTTCACTCGCCTGCAGCTCCGTCCTCTCCGCGCAAACCTACCCGCGGCTGTGCCAACCGCCGGGGCATGGGCCCCCCAACACGGCTCCTGGAGGCCCCGCGGCACCGCAAGATGTGAGAGGCCGGGGTCCGGCAGAGCCAGAGCTTCGAGAGAGGAGCTGATAGCCCCCAGCCTCCACACACCAGGCGAGGTGGCGGTGCGCACTGCGCCCCCGCGGTGCTGAGCGTCCCGGAGCGCCCAACCCAGGGCCGGAACGTTTAGCTGGCCGGAGGCGCGCCGCGGAGAGGAGGCTGTCATGCCCTATTGATCCCCCCGCCCCCTGCCAAGTATGTTTGGGCTGGACCAATTCGAGCCCCAGATCAACAGCAGGAACGCTGGCCAGGGCGAGAGGAACTTTAACGAGGCCGGACTAAGCATGAATGCCCATTTTAAGGCCCCGGCTTTCCACGCGGGGGGACCCCCTGGTCCCGTGGACCCTGCCATGAGCGCGCTGGGCGAGCCCCCGATCTTGAGCATGAACATGGAGCCTTACGGCTTCCACGCGCGTGGCCACTCGGAGTTGCACGCGGGGGGGCTGCAGGCGCAGCCGGTGCACGGATTCTTTGGAAGCCAGCAGCCGCACCATGGCCACCCGGGAGGCCACCACCCCCACCAACATCACCCCCACTTTGGGGGCAACTTCGGAGGCCCGGACCCAGGGGCCTCATGCCTGCACGGGGGTCGCCTACTTGGCTACGGCGGCGCCGCCGGCGGCCTGGGCAGCCAGCCGTCCTTCGCGGAGGGTTATGACCACATGGCGGAGAGCCAGGGGCCCGAGAGCTTCGGCCCGCAGCGACCCGGGAACCTCCCGGACTTCCACAGTTCGGGCGCCTCGGGTCATGCGGTGCCTGCCCCATGCTTGCCGCTGGACCAGAGCCCTAACCGAGCCGCCTCCTTTCACGGCCTGCCTGCCTCCAGCGGCTCCGATTCCCACAGCCTGGAGCCCCGAAGGGTGGCGAACCAAGGAGCCGTCGACTCGCTGGAATACAATTACCCTGGCGAGGCGCCCTCGGGACATTTCGACATGTTTTCCCCCTCCGATTCCGAGGGGCAGCTGCCTCATTATGCGGCGGGGCGCCAGGTTCCCGGGGGCTCTTTCCCCGGCGCCTCGGCCATGCCCAGAGCTGCAGGCATGGTGGGCTTATCCAAAATGCACGCCCAGCAGCAGCAGCAGCAGCAGCAGCAGCAGCAGCAGCAGCAGCACGGCGTGTTCTTTGAGAGGTTCGGCGGGGCCCGCAAGATGCCCGTGGGGCTGGAGCCGGCAGTAGGCTCCAGGCACCCGTTGATGCAGCCTCCCCAGCAGGCCCCGCCGCCCCCTCCGCAGCAGCCCCCGCAGCAGCCGCCGCAGCCCCAGCCGCAGCCGCCGCCGCCGCCGCCGCCACCCGGGCTTCTGGTCCGACAAAATTCGTGCCCGCCTGCGCTCCCGCGGCCCCAGCAGGGCGAGGCGGGCACGCCCAGCGGCGGCTTGCAGGACGGGGGCCCCATGCTGCCCAGCCAGCACGCACAGTTCGAGTACCCCATCCACCGGTTGGAGAACCGGAGCATGCACCCGTATTCGGAGCCTGTGTTCAACATGCAGCACCCCCCTCCCCAGCAGGCGCCCAACCAGCGGCTCCAGCATTTCGACGCGCCCCCCTACATGAACGTGGCCAAGAGGCCGCGCTTTGACTTCCCGGGCAGCGCGGGAGTGGACCGCTGCGCTTCTTGGAACGGCAACATGCACAACGGCGCGCTGGACAACCACCTCTCGCCCTCCGCCTATTCGGGCCTACCGGGCGAGTTCACGCCGCCTGTGCCCGACAGCTTCCCCTCAGGGCCCCCCCTGCAGCATCCTGCCCCGGACCACCAGTCCCTGCAGCAGCAGCAGCAGCAGCAGCAGCAGCAGCAGCAGCAGCGCCAAAACGCGGCCCTCATGATCAAGCAGATGGCGTCGCGGAATCAGCAGCAGCGGCTGCGCCAGCCCAACCTGGCCCAGCTAGGCCACCCCGGGGACGTGGGCCAGGGCGGCCTGGTACACAGCGGCCCGGTGGGCGGCTTGGGCCAGCCGAACTTTGAGCGCGAAAGCGCGGGCGCGGGCGCGGGGCGCCTGGGCACTTTCGAGCAGCAGGCGCCTCACTTGGCGCAGGAGAGCGCGTGGTTCCCAGGGCCGCACCCGCCGCCGGGGGACCTGCTGTCCCGCAGAATGGGCGGCTCAGGCCTGCCGGCTGACTGCGGCCCTCACGACCCAGGCCTGGCGCCGCCCCCTCCCCCCGGTGGCTCGGGAGTGCTGTTCCGTGGCCCTCTGCAGGAGCCCCTGAGGATGCCCGGAGAGGGCCACGTGCCCGCGCTGCCCTCCCCCGGCCTGCAGTTCGGGGGCAGCCTGGCGGGTCTGGGCCAACTGCAGTCGCCGGGGGCCGGGGTGGGGCTGCCCAGCGCTCCCTCCGAGCGCCGGCCCCCGCCGCCAGATTTCACCGCACCGGCGCTCGGGGGCCAGCCCGGCTTCCCGTTCAGCGCCGCGAACCGGCAGGCCACGCCGCACAGCGGCCCAGGCGTGAACTCGCCCCCGAGCACGGGCGGGGGCGGCGGCAGCACGGGCGGCGGCAGCGGAGGGGGCGCCTATCCGCCGCAGCCTGAATTCCAGCCCAGCCAGCGCACGTCGGCCAGTAAGCTGGGCGCGCTGTCGCTGGGCTCCTTCAACAAGCCCAGCTCCAAGGACAACCTGTTCGGCCAGAGCTGCCTGGCTGCACTCTCCACCGCCTGCCAGAACATGATCGCCAGCCTCGGGGCCCCCAACCTCAACGTGACCTTCAACAAGAAGAACCCGCCCGAGGGCAAGAGGAAACTGAGCCAGAACGAGACCGACGGCGCGGCTGTGGCCGGCAACCCGGGCTCGGATTACTTCCCCGGAGGGAGTGCCCCTGGGGCCCCAGGGCCTGGGGGCCCGTCGGGGACTAGTAACAGCGGCTCCAAAGCGTCAGGGCCGCCCAACCCGCCCGCCCAGGGGGACGGCACCAGCCTCTCCCCAAATTACACCCTGGAGTCCACGTCCGGAAACGACGGCAAGCCGGTCCCCGGGGGCGGCGGCCGGGGTCGGGGTCGAAGAAAAAGGGACAGTGGTCACGTGAGCCCCGGGACCTTCTTCGACAAGTACTCGGCAGCGCCAGACAGCGGGGGCGCGCCTGGGGTGAGCCCAGGGCAGCAGCAGGGGCAGGGCGCAGCCGTCGGGGGAAGCTCAACGAGCGAAGCTCGCGGGGCTTCTACGCCTCACGAGAAAGCGCTCACGTCGCCGTCGTGGGGGAAGGGGGCCGAGTTGCTCCTGGGGGACCAGCCGGACCTCATGGCTTCCCTGGACGGCGGGGCCAAGTCGGACGGTAGTTCGCCACACGTGGGCGAGTTTGCCTCGGACGAGGTGAGCACCAGCTACGCCAACGAGGACGAGGTGTCATCCAGCTCCGACAACCCCTCAGCCCTGGCCAAAGCGAGTAGGAGCCCCCTGGTGACAGGCTCGCCCAAACTCCCTCCGCGTGGGGTGGGCGCTGGGGAGCACGGACCGAAGGCGCCCCCGCCCCCGCTTGCCCTGGGCATCTTGTCTACCTCTACCTCCACCCCTGACAGCTACGGCGCCGGGGGCCCGGGCCACCCTGGCACACCGGGCCTGGAGCAGGTCCGGACCCCCACGAGCAGCAGCGGCGCACCACCCCCCGACGAGATCCACCCCCTGGAGATCCTCCAGGCGCAGATCCAGCTGCAGAGGCAGCAGTTCAGCATCTCTGAGGACCAGCCCCTGGGGCTCAAGGGTGGCAAGAAGGGTGAGTGCGCCGTTGGGTCATCGGGCACACAGAATGGTGACAGCGAGCTGGGCAGCTGCTGCTCTGAGGCCGTCAAGAGCGCCATGAGCACCATCGACCTGGACTCCCTGATGGCGGAGCACAGCGCCACCTGGTACATGCCAGCGGACAAGGCCTTGGTGGACGGCGCGGACGACGACAAGACGCTGGCACCCTGGGAGAAGGCCAAACCCCAGAACCCCAACAGCAAAGAAGGTATATGCCCTTGTTCCCGTCTCATCTCCCCCAGATGCATCCCCACCCCCACTGCAGGCCTTAGCCTAGCCTTGAGTGCACCATTGGAGGGAACAATCCCTTGGGGTTAGGAGGGGCCCCCCCCTCCCCCCACCCTCTTAATGCCCAGCTCAGAGCTGGATACCCTCCCTTTGGTTACAGCAAGGACTCTGCCGGCAGATCCCTCTCTTCTAACCGCCCCCCCTGACCCCGGGGGCGCTGCTACCAGGAGGATTCTAGTTCCACACCGAGGTCGGAACTTAGATGGCAGCCCTGTGGGGATTATTGCAGAGCCCCTTCACCAAGGTTTAGCTGAGTTGCTGGGTGCTCAGAGGTCAAGGCCGGCCCCTTTCCTTTCACACCAAGACCCCTCCTCACCCTTAACACTCAGGCTGGTTCCACTTTGTAGGAGTTGTGTGCCTACCTACCCCCCCCCCCCCCCCCGCCCCTTTCCCGGCAGGACACCTGGGAAGTTGTGTTCACAACCTTCCCACCTTTTCCTAGTCAGCCAACCTCCAGCTTGAGCTCCCTTCCGGGTGCCAGCATCTTTAGAAAAAAAAAAAAAGTTACCAGGCGCTGGTCTCGAAGCATCACTCCGAGGCAACGCCTGATTTGACATTTAGTCCTAATGAATAGCTGTTTTGTCTCTTCTTAACTATTAGGGTTTCATTGGAAACCTGGAGACCTGTCTGATTGGAGGAGGCAGGCAGGCTTTTCCTGGTTGCGTCTCCTTGACATTTGGGTTGGGGGGTGCTGGGTCTCCCGCCAAGCAGAGACCGGACCACTCAGCCGGGGCGTCGTCTGTGTATGGGGTTATGGATATATATTCTTAAGACACAAAGGACCCGCGTTTGTCAATATCTTGCCTGGCTTTGGTGACAGATGTCTGGTCCCAGCTCTCGTTTGCATTCTAAGCACACCCTCCCCACCAGGCCTGGAGGCCTTTAAGGTGGGTGGGGGGTTAGCAAAGGGACCGCCATTGCAGTTTAAGTCATAATAGTTTTGTTTTTCACTGTAAGAGGACCCGGACTGCAGTAGATAGCCGTTTCATTTTAACAGGGGCCCTCCCCCCCCCCCCATAATTGCTTCTTAAAATCAAGTAACATCATGCCTCTCCCCTCCCGCCCCCCACCCATTCCTACCTTTTTCTTTTAAAACCTCGATGCCTTCCCTAGGTTTCGGGAGGGGGGGTGCTAAATATTACCATGGAGCCCGCTGCCACTTGAACCTGTCTTTTAAAAAAAGACATCCCCTGATTCTTGCTCTCTCTTAGAGTTCTTCTCCTCTGGCTTCCTCAGCCTGGGTTTAAGGTGCGGGGTAGGTTTTAGGAGAATGGGCTGGAGGAGGAGGAGGAAGAAGGGGGGGAGGGGAAGCGCAGCCCCCAGAGTTGGGTGGCTCAGAACTCGGGGCTTTCACCGCCGCTGTCGTCCCGGATAGCGTTCCCGCTTAGGTTTTTCTAATTCATGAATGCGGCCTCCCCGCTTTTCTCTTTGTTCGCCTACTGCCCAGCCCGGGACGCTGCTCTCTCATTTGAAGCCTGCTGTTTAGCATGCACGGCAGACGCTGCGGCCAGCATCAGCATTCTCCAGGCCTCTCCCAGGCAAGGCCATAAATTGGTTAGTTTGGGACCCTCCGCTGCTTCTCCCCGGTTCCCCCCCTTCCTTTTTAAAATGGACTTGGACACAGCAAACTGCTTGCCTAGCTCCCAGCCCCCCCCCCCACCCCGTCTCTTTTATTTTCTTGTACACAACATCTCGATCCTACCCCGATCGATAGCTGGTTAGCACAAATCCCAGCCCCTGTCACGTCTACCTGGCTTGGGCCAGGCTGCCCCTCCCCCGCATCTCCATCCCCTCCCCCCTCCCAGTAATTAAGAACATATTGGCCAAAATAGGGTGAGAAAAGTTTCTTTAAAACCCCTGATTTCGAGAATTAATACAGGAAAAACCAGTAGCCCTCGGCCCGTGAGCCTTCTGAAGGGACTTCATAGATGAGGTCTAGAGGAATTGAGTGGTTTTAAGATTTTCTTAAAAGGGGTCACAGGGCCCTCTTGCCGGGGGTCCCCTTAATCTTCCTTTCCAGAAAAAAAAAAAAAAGATGCAGCCGGTGAATGAAGAGATGTCATTAAAGATACGTTTTGTTTTGTTTTGTTTTGTTTCATTATCACAGTCAGAGGAGCGAAAATATTTTTTTTGGAAACAGATGCTAGCCACTTGAGGGTTGATCCCCCCTGTAAGCTCAAGGCAGCCCTCCCTTGCACAGTGAGGAGGGTGGGGGGACAGGGACTTCCTTCAGGGACTGATGGGGCTGCGGGCCTGGCCTCCTTAGCAGCATCGCGGGGACCCCCACTTGACCTCCTTTGTTTTCCACTCTGTGATGTGGGAAGGACAGTTTCCTAGATAAAGCCCCGAATTGAGGTCACTCCCAGCTTCGGCAGCCCGGCAGCCTTGGGGCTGCTAGTTAAGGCTTTATAAGGTATCTGCATCGGATTCCGGCTCCCTTACTGGTAGTAAATAAGGATGATTAAACTTTTCATTATGATAACACCCTGCAGTTCCATCTGTACACGTTGTATAAATAGGTACACAGAGCCTTCAACAGCCCCCCGAGTCCCCTGGCTGAAAATCAGTGAAGTGTGCCACTTCAAAATAGAGGCGGAAAAAAAAAAATCTAAAGTACAACGTTCTGCTTGTCCTTAAACACATGCCCGGTGGGCCCGTCGGCCCCGAAGCGGGGTGTCCAGCAGCTTTGAATGTCCCTTCCGGAGGTCCCGGCCCCCCAGCCAGCCCCTTCCCTCCCGCTCCCTTTCGGGCAAAGCCCGTTTTTGTAATGATATTTTATTTTGTCACGCCGTAAAACACGCCAGTACTAATGTGATTAAATATTAACACCGTTTCTGAAATTCTTCGCTCCGATGACAAAGTACGAGTCGGTATTTAACAAAATGATCTGTGCTCGGATTGGTGAGAACAGATCAGTCTTCAGACCCGCACGTTGGTGGGACGTGCCCGGATTGTCTTATGGGGTTTAGATGTCCTTTGGAGGGGAGGGAACTCAAATGGCAAGTTGTAGTTCTGGCAAAGGCCAGGCCGGAATCACGTGTGATGATGGTTTGTTGTTTTTTTTTTTTTTTAAACCAGGTAAGCGGGCTTCTCCAAATTATGCTTCTCGTGACTTCTTAACCCACCCAACAACTTTTATATACTGAAACTCCTCATCTCATCTTGGGGTTCTGTTTGCACAAAGTTGGGAGCAGGGGCGGGGGTCAGGGAAGGTTGTGCAGAGGGATGGGGAGGAAAGAAAAACCAGCCTGAATTTGGCCCTCTTCAGACCATTAGATCAGTGAGGATGACGCGCATTTGAGAGGAGTTGGCAAAATGGTCCACCGATCTCGGTAATAGGTGTGTGGCCGCGGAGGAATTCCAAAACCGACAGAGAAGGAGGAAAAACGAGGACTTGTAGATAAGAGGGTATTCAGTCTGAAGAAGGACGTTCAGTCCCCTCCTGCCCCTGACGATTTTCCAAACTTGAATTAACTGTATTCTGTACTAAGTTGGTCCTTGCCAAACTTCGATGCCGTGGCTTGCTCCCTGTCCTGAAATCCAGAGAGGTCTAGAAACGTTCCTTCACACACATTGAAATAGGAGAGGGCTCCGTGTATGCCGTGCATGCAATCCTGCCCTTTTTGGAAGTATGATATTTTTACAGTGCTGCAGGAGAAATTTTTGGAATTTCATGCCTCTCGGAGTGTGCGGGTCGGAACTCAGTCAGCAGCACTGAGAAAGAGTGGGCAGGCAGCGTTTGGACACTGAGTTTCCTTAGACGTGGGGGCAGGCTTGGGGGAGGAGGGAGGCCCCAGTGTTGCTTTCCTGAGTAGTTTCCCCGACTCCCCAGGGCGGCGTGGAGAGAATTTTTTTCCGGCTCACTCAGGCTTGTTTTGGGAATCAAGCAGCTTTGCCTTTCTGTTTCCCTGCGAAATCACCCAGTGCGGGCTGCATGCCTTCGTGTGACTTTTGCGCCATCTCCCCCCTCCCCAAGATGTAACCCAAAACTTCGCAGGTGTTAATCAGGGGCGATGTAAACAGATCGGAGCCCCCTTTGTGCAGCTGACGTTCCAGCCTGCTGGCTCCCTGGCTAGTCCGGGACTTACTACTACTGTTCTTTGGTGCTTGTTTAATATTTCATGGTTGTAATAAACCTGTCTCCTCTTCCCGCCTCCCGACATAAAACCCCAACCTAGTGCACATCTGCAATTATACATTTCTACTAAATATTAATAAAGGACAGGGATTTTTGAGGGTTTGAAGCTTATCGGTGTTGAACTTGTTAATGGCTTCCACCGCTGGATTTTTCTGACTCTTCGGATTTTAAGTAGCCCCTGCCTTCTGATATTTCTATGCTGACCCGTGTTCGTTCATAGGGGCACGTGTATATATATGTAAATATATAAATAGATACAATTTTTGTAGATTGAAGGGCTTTCCTCAAGGATAGCTTTCTTTAATACAAATTCATTTACGTTTCTCGTGAGGCCCTTTAGACCGGAAGTAAGGGGCTGTTGAAATGTACTTCTGTTTTATTGAGGTTTCTAGGAAGGGAGTGAGGGCTGGTTAATCTAATAGCTCTTTCTAGCAATGAAATTCTATGATTCCTGATACGATTTTGTTTGCGTGACAGAGGTATTTAAATTGCCGCAAAGAATCTTAACGGGGCCTGAAAATCTTAATAGGTCCTGAAAAATAGATCCTGCCCTTGCCAAGAAGTTACCTGATACTCTCCGCTGATATAAAATATACATCTTTAATAAACAGTCCGGGAGGACCAGGTGAAATTGGAGGAGGGAAATTCTTCCCACTCTGGCGGGACAAACTCGAGCGTATCCTTGGGATTTCACAGGATCTCTTGGACTCACTTCGCGCGCCGGAGGAGAGAGCAAAATCATCTTTCTCTCCACTTTGGTGACAATCACGTAGGGTCACGTTCTTTGCCCCGGGAGTGATCTGCTTTGCCAAAGGCACTTAGGAGAGAAATACTCCTGGTAAGGAAGACTGTATTTACCTCTGGTTAATTTCAGAGGATAAAAAGCTATAGCTTTTATGTCCTGGGATCAAATGTGTGGGGGGTACGCAAGGGCAACCAGGCTTCCCAGCAAATTACAGTATAAAACCCAAACCTTCTGATGCCAGAGGGGACCTGGGTCTGTCTTTCCCCACCCCCCCACCAACCCAGTGGGTGTACCTTATGTCCTTCCCTCTCCGCCCGCCCGTTTAGTCCACCCAAATATTCGGTCTGGAGGGTCTGGGATCACCGGCTTCGTCCTTTTGACTCAAGTCAAGTCATTTTGACTTGCCGAGCGATGTGTTTGTTTCAGGACGATGCCTATTTTTAGGCCCAACTTGGGTGGACAGATTTGAGTGTGGGTTTTGATTGCTGGTGGCAGAGATGTTGGTATATACACGAGTACGTGATTGAGAAGAGAGACATTTGGTGGAAATTTTTCAAGCTTCCTCACCTTCTCGAACCCACAGAAGCCAAAGGAAGTGGTCTGGGGGCCGGCTGGAAAGAGTGTGGCCGAGGTGGGTGTCGGCTCGGGGTCGGCCTGTAGCCCATGAGGGGAGAGCAGGGCCCCTTGGGATTCAGTGTGTGAAGGAGCTCCCCCCATCCCCCACGCCCCCCCCCCCACAAGAACATATACATATGCATGGCCAAGTGTATTTCCATCAAACCATCCGGTCACCCCTCCACTTTACCCTTAATCTGCTTTCCCAAGGCAAGTGGGGAAAGGAGCTAAACCTTCGGTCTCAATGGCGTTAGCTGACAGGTCCTGATTCTGTAAAGGCCTGAATGAGCGCAAATCCTAAAAATAGACGGAGGATTTTGAAGATCCTAATTACGAAATCTCGGCCTCCCAGGCCTCCTGGCTGTGGTGACTTTGATCGGAGTATTTGGGTAGCAGACCCGCCTCGCCCCTTGCTGGGTTTTGTGCGGGAGCGTGCAGCGGAGGTGTCTCTCTGGCTGAGCCGAAACCACTCTCCAGCCAGGAGAGGAATCTTTGACTTGGTGCCCACCCCCCCTCCCCCCTGCTCCTCTCCCCCCCCACCCCGCCCAGTTGTGGGAAGCGGACGCTGCTTCTCATTTATGGAAATTCCTCTCCTTCATTGTAATCTTTTGGTACCAACATGGAGGAGACGTCGCCGGGCTTTCAAATTAGTCACAGCCTTGCCTTCGGGGACCCTCTGTGTCCCGGCGCAAGGGGGCT
>CM052808.1:18081222-18099198 GCA_028533885.1 Nasua narica | reverse complement strand
CAGGATGGAGCAGGAAGGCGACGGTGAGGAGGGAGATACTGAGGAGGGAGAGACGGTCCGGGCCGGCAGGGGCTGGACCGCTGAGGGCTTGTCATCACGGTGAAGTCAGGAGCACGGATTTTATTCCAAATGTGACGGGGGAGGGGGGGGAGGGTGGTGAACCCAGGAGGGATGGGATCTGATGGCCCATAGTAGATGCGCAATTAACAGCGGTTGCCTCTGAGCCCAGAGTCTCTGAGAAGATGTCGGTTTCCCCTTTCTTTCTTGGTGCCAGGCTCCTTCGGAGGCGGCAGCAACTTTTTTCCCCTAGTTTGGCAGCATCTGGGCCACAAGAGAGGGCAGCGGGTGTACCCCCCTTCCCAGGAACAAGGCACTCAGAGCCCAAAGGGACTGACGGCTTAGCCTGCCGCAGGCGGGGGGCGTGGGGGATGTGCGTCAGCTCCCCGAGCTGGGCAGGCCACGATTTATGTCCGGCCCAGGGAGACTCTGTTTCCTTCTTTTCCCAGGCATTGTTCTCCACGCCTGACAGAGGTCACCGGGACAGGAAGGCAATAGGCCCCGTGCAGAGGGCTGAGCCTCTGGGTGACCCGGGCCTGGCGTCCACCTTCTGGGAGCTTTTCTTTTTTGCTTTCCTCCCTGACTCTCTGGGCTGCAGAGCAGTGGTAACCGGCCGCAGGCATCGAGGGCCAGGCATACCGAGCCCCATGTGACAGAGGAGTAAGCTGAGGCTCAGAGAAGCAAACTGACCTGCCCAAGGGCAGTGGGCTGGGAAGGGGGGCAGAGCGCACATTCGTGCCTGGGCCTATCGGACTTGGGAGCCCACGCTCAGGACCGCTAAGGACGAGACCGGAAGCTGATTTCTCACCAACAGACGCTCGAAATAAAAACCGACTCGTGGTCTCGCCTTTTGGTAAATGTCAGCCACACCGTTGGCTTTTGAGATCTTCAGCATCCGTGTTCTCCGCCAGTGAAGGCGCTGCGGGCAGGGCCCCCGGGGCCTGGGGGCGGGGAGGAGGTGACGTGATGTGACTGAGCCTCAGTCTGTCTGTCCGTCAGATGGGTCCATTCTGGTCTCTTGTAGGACCTCCCACAGGGAGGGAGCATCAGCCCGTGTAGCTGGCACCCACCTTCTCTGGGCCCTGCCCCGGGCAGGAAGCATAGCTGTGAACGTGACCCTCTGCCGGTTGGGGGCGGGAATTCCTGCTTTTACCTACGCAGGAAGCATAGGTAAAAAGGACAGTTGCGTGAATGTTCCACAGGAAATTGGCCAGTGGAAGGAGAGTGGGTCTGGGGTGGGCCTACTGGTCAGGAGGGCTGGGCAGCTCTGACACAGGGGTCGTGACCACCTGAAGACAAAGTGGCAGCCATTCCCGGCACCTGGCACCGACTTGGCAGCCAGTAGCCGCCCCGTGATTGAATGACTGAAGGAAGGGGCTTTGCCGGAGGGAGGGCTGCGTCCCTGCCTGGTCCCAGCGCCACCCCAACAGTCCCGAGACCGAGGAGGGCTGCTGGGACTTCTCCTCCAGAGGGGCTGGGGTGAGGAGGGAAGGGGAAGGGGCCCCGGGCCTTAGCCTTAGAATCCCTTATCCCGGCCCCCGCTGGCCTGCCTGGGGTCTCCGTCCCCAACACTGGTCCTCCCCAGCCCCTCCTTCCCATGGGTCCCGCTTGCCTGAGTCCCAGTGGCCCAGGAGACAGCCTCTGTCCCAGCCGAGGCTCGTTCCGGACTCCAGGACCCGAGTGGGGCGCCCAAGTGGCCACGGGAGCTGGTTTCGCCCCAGAGCTCGGGGAGGAGGATGGCGCAGGAAGTCTGGGCCAGAGCTCTAAGAGCACGGCGTCGCCCTGGACGGATCCCTTCACCACCCTGGGCCTCCGTTTCCTCATCTGTTTTTTTGGGGGGGGGCGGGGTTAAACAGGGTCTTAATGAGGATTACAGGAAATAATGAACTTACCCAGCCACCAGCTCATTGCAGAGGTACTAAACCCTGACATAAATACAGGTGTCTCCCACCCCCTGGCCCCGGCCCCGCAGGAAGAACCAGGAGCCTTCGAGGGGACCGGGGAGGGGGGCAGTGGGGGCCGCCTTATGGGGTCGCTCAGTCTCCAGCTCGCAGTGAGAAATGTGCCTGCAGAGTTTCGGAGGGTGGTCTTCGGTGCCGTGGAGGGTAGAGACGGTGCCCACAGTGGTTGGCAGGAACTCCCCAGACGGCTGAGGTGCTTCAGAGCACAAGTCCGCGAGAACATGGATCCGAGGTAAAAATCGGACATTTTTCGGGAACCCCTAAAGAGTTTTCACTCCCCTGGTCCCGCATGCTCACTTCTTAGACTCCCTGTCCATGCAGGGTTTAGAGAAAATTAGTCCCTTGCTAACGTGAGGAAACTTCTCTCAAAATCATGGCAGGAGTGCTAAGAAAGAAGAGAAAGAATATGACTCCTGTTTCTACTCTGTAGGAAGACGGGGCCGGGCTCTCCGTGGGCTGTTAGGCGACGCCGTGAATGGCGTTTAAACACTGTGCCTGGCTGGCGGGAGAACCCCGTGTCTATTACCTGCTGCTTTGTCACCGGCCCCGGCCACTGACTGGGGACAGCAAGGGTGCATATCTCACGGGCCTTTGCTTCTTGTTCGTGTTTCTCCCCAGATGCGTGGGGCTGCGAGCAAGCGCCTGGAGACGTCGGCCTCCGACATTCATTTATGGTTTCAGCAAACAGAAGCGGGGCGGAGAAGGGGGTGGGCCGGAAGTGAAATCCTCTCTGCCCAGAGTGGGGTCCATCGATGTCCCTCTTGCGTTTTAAAGACTGGTACAAAGACTCTCTGCCTGCCAGTCCCTGGGGGACAGAAAAATATCCCCAGCTGTGGTTCCCCAGGTGTTCGCTCTGCTCCCGCTGCACCCCCCCCCGCCCCCCTCTCCCTTTCATTCCTGGAACAATGTCCCAGCCAGTTCCTTTGGGTTCCTCCACATTCCCTGGCCAAAACAAAAACCATTCTTAACCCCAGATGACCAGGCCTGTAGTCGTTTTGTCTGGTATGTGGCGTTGGCCTGGGGTGGGGGGGAGCACGCATGCTTCCAATTTATATTCCAGAATGGCAGCTTCAAGGGGAGCACAGGCCGGAGGAGAGTGAAGGCCTCAAGGAGCAAGGAGTCCAGAATCGCCCAGATTTCAAGAGAGGAGAGAGAGAGAGGGTGAGGGAAGGGCCAGCCGGCTCAGGGGTCTGAGGCCAGCCCCTGGGGACGTGAATGAGGGGATTGTGGGTCAGGCCAGGCTCCGGTCCTTCATACTGCCCCCCCTGCTCCCCCCACTTGTTAGCCACGTTGTGGACCTCGGATTCAGCTCTGTATTCTATTTGGTTATGATTATTTTTTAATGAGGTCAGACTGAAAATTCATCTGTCTGGGCCTGCCTGCCTAGGTTTGAAGGCAATTAAACTGGAGACTAACCTCTTAATTAGGGTTTCCCTGTGTAAATCTCGTTTGATAAATTCCTTATCATCTTTGGCTTTAACTACAGCGAGGCCTCAAGAGGGGATTGCGCCCCCCCCCCACCTTGGAGTGAATCCCCCCCAAAGAGGCTGCCTACTCGGGGCTCCGCCAGCCAGAACCTTCCCCAGGAAGGGCTGGGAGAGAGGCCCCTTTCAGGGTTAATTAATTAGAAAATTTAGTGGTGCCCGGTGATTCCGGAGAATTTGTCTGCCACCTTTTTATGCTCCTGTTCCCACTTCTGCCTCCCTTCTAGGTCTTTCTTTAAAAAAAAATTTTTTTGCGGGGGAGGGGAGTGAAGTGGAATCTACCAAAGGAAATCAGGAGCCCCCCTCTTTCCTTGCCGCTCCCCCGCCCCACTTCTCCCCAACCTGTTTGTCTATGTGGATGGTTAAATTTTCTTCCTTCCCTTTTTTAAATGCAAGTGCGGCTGGGAGCGAAATGTCAGGGGTCAGTCTTCAGGCAGCAGGGAGCAGGGCAGGCAGTCTTTGCCATTTGGGAGAAATCAGAGCTGAGCTTAACCCTTTGGAGCCCAGCCCTGGCCTGGGACTTGGGTGCTGCTTTCTACTCTGTTCACGAGAGAGTCAGGGGACTTTGTCACCCAGACTCCGTTTTTTTAGGGTTTTAGGCCTGGGGGTGGGGCTGGTGGGGGAGGCGAGGGACAGGCCAGCAGCAGATTTATGGTACTGAGCACCTGTGCAGTGTGCTGGGGACTGGGCGCCATTTGGCGTCCCTTGGGATAGGGGTGGTGGGGAGGCGTGGCCACATTGTCAGCATCCCAGGGCACGCCCCCTTTACAGATGGGGAAACTGAGGCCCAGGGGAGGAGTGGCGTGGTGATGTGTTGAGTGTCCCAGTTGGGAACCCCTGATTCCAGAGTTCCCCGGGGTCCAGCAGGAGGACAGTTTGGGCTCCTTGAGACCCCAGCATGAGCCGGCGTCTTCTCTGAGCCATGCCTGGGGCGTCCTCACAGCCCCGTGAGGCAGCTGCTTCTGTGTACCCATCTTACAGACGACGTGAGTGAGGTGCAGAGGTGGGTGTGGCCGGCTGGGGTAAAGCCCAATCTGCACCCCCATCTCTCTGCCCCCGGGCCAAGCTGCCCCCCTGGCATGGCGACACCACCAGAACACGGAAACTGGAGAGATGGTACAGAGCTCACGCCTTGTGACCAAAGGTCCCCATCACCCATGGGGGTTTTCCAGCGGCGATGGGGCGGGGGGATGCCTGGTCTGCGAACCGGAGCTCATTGCGCATGTGGCTGGGGTGTTGTCAAGGTGATGCGGAGTCTAGTCTGTCAGTGGCTCAGGCCAGAGCTGCCCCCAGCGCGTGGGGTCCATAGGGTAATGGTCACAAGTGTTCTGCCTCAGTTTCCTCGTCTGTGAAGAGGGAGTGACGGCAGCGTCCACCTCAGAGGGTTCTGTGGGAACTACCTTCATCCCAGCACATAAAGCCTTGTGATCATGGCTCACACCTGGCAAGCTTCAGTGCAATTAACGTGTTGTTATCTATTCCTAATCACGGCGGGGGCGGGGACGGTGGAACACAGGCGGCCACCAAGTCCCAAAGAGCAACAGCCCCGTGTTGTGATGGCACGTCTGTGGAGCCAGGAGGGAGGGGGCTCCCAGTGGGAGCCAGTGAGAGCCGCGAGCCAGGGGGTACTGTGCCAGGGGCTGACCTCAGAACCTAGGCTGTGTGGCCCTGGGCAAGTCACCTCACCTCTCTGTGCTCTGGAGGTGGGAGGGAATGCCAGCTTCCTGTCAGTGGTGGCATGAGTCTTGACCTTGAATCTGCAGGGGGAGTAGAGGAGTATTTGCTTCAAGGCTTTGCCCTTAACTGGGCGGTGGCTCTGGGATCTGGGGCGTCAGTTTCCCTGTCTGGAATGCATAAATCGGGGTGAAGCTTAGAGGAAGCGACATGCCCAGACGCGTTCTGTAGCCTCCAAGGAAGCTGTTCAGACATCAGAGATTATTAGAATGATAGCAAGTGGGATCGTTTCTCTGCCGAGTGGAGGGAAATCTGAGCATAGGGGAGTCACCACACTTGGAAGTTCCGGGTCTGCCCCAGGACCTTTGCTCAGCATCTGCCTCCCAAAGAGCACTATCGGGGGAGGGAGAGAGAAAAGGAGCCCTTTTGCTGTGTGGCCTTGAGTGAGTCCTGCTGCTGCTCTGTGCCTCAGCTTTCTCATCTATGAAATGGGTGCAGCAGAGTTGCCATCTTGTAGGGTGGACGCGAGGACTCAGTGAAGCGTGATAGAGGTGTTCAGGGTGCCAGCCCCGGCTCCCACAGATGCCGTGCATTTGGTCACTGGTCACTGGTCACCGTGACAACGGCTCAGGCTGAGCTGAGCCTAGAAAGGTCTTTGGAGCTGCCTGAAGCGGAACTTGAATTCTCCCCTTGCCGGCCTGTGGCCTCCCTTCCTCCCTCCCTCTGAAACCGAAGCCCAGCATCTGCTTCCCCAGGAGCTGTTTAATATTCTGCTGGGGTAAAATGAACTCATTGGAGCCACCCGAAAACAGCTGAATGAACCCCCGGCGCCCGCGGCCTTTCAGAGCGGCTCCAGACCACCCCCCCCCCCGCCACCCCCCAGACCTCTGGGAGGCTGGCAACCACAGCAGCTGTGGGAGAGGGGCCCCCTTTTCTTCTTGGTGCCCTGGGGGAGCCTGTGCCCCCAAATGGGGCTCCTGGAGGTCCGGGTGGGGAGCTGGAGCACGGGGAGGGGCTGCCTGGGTTTCTCGGCCTGTTTGGGGCCTCGTCTGTACTTCTTGGCTCAGACGTTCCGTGTGTGGGGCCTCCTTGGGGAGGCTGAGAAAGCCAGGCCTTCCCCAAATTCTTCTTCTGATCCTCCCCCGCCCCTGGCTCAAACTGGGTCCAGTGGAGGCAGGAGGCCCCAGCCTGCAAAGCTGTACTACTTGATGTCAATGACCGATCGGCACGGTTGTACCCGTCGAGCACTTGCTCAATGCCAAACACGGTGCTTAGCGTGTTGTGTGGGTTATCTTACTGCCTCCCAAAAGTCAGTTTATTTTGTCTCCTTACTCCCGTTTGACAGATGAGGACACTGAGGCCCTAGAGGTGAGCTGGCTCGTTCAAGACCATGCCGCTGGGTAGTGGCCAAGCGGGAATCCATCCAGGGCCCGGGTTTCTCCTGGATGGTGCATGGATGTCTGCCGGTGATCCTTTGGGACCCGGTGGATTCTTCTGTGAAGTGGCGGGGGAGGGGGGGGCGTGGTCCGAAGTGCCCACCTGCAGGGCCGTCTGGAGGTCACATGACCTGAGTCATGCCCAGGGGGCAGTTCCCCTGCGCACACAGTCATTATCACCCGGCTATTACTTTGCCCGTTGCCTGTTTGGGGCAAATCTCAGGGCCCTCTCCCTTCTCCTGCCTGCCTGCTTTGCTTGCCTGCCTCCTTTTTCACCCCAGCAACCTGGGAAAGCGAATGGTAACAAAGTGCTTCCAGGTAGAAGCTGAATTAATTTCATGTAATTATCCCTGATAAAATTAAATATTACTTGCAATTAGTCTTGGACAATTTCGCTCCCGAGGCAGTGGGAGAGAAACGGGCTGAGTGGGTGCGCACTGGGCCAGGCGCTGGGTCTGTTGGAGGCTAGGTGGGAGCTGCCCGTGGGTGCCCCATCGCCAGGAGGAGCCAGAGCGAGCACTGGGCTGGGTCCTTCCGGCAGGCTGGCCCGATGCGCCTCCTGTCCCACCGCCTTTCCAGAAGGTCCCTGCAGTCGACTTCCAGGAAATGGAATCCGGATTTTCGTAGCCCCTGCCCAACCATGGCACTTGGGACAAAATACCTCCCTTCCCTGAGCCTCGGTTTTTCTCATCTGCGAAAGGGGGGCAGTTTTGCCCATTCATTGAGCGAGTGTGGAGGGGTCAGCAAACCTTTTCCGTAAAGGATCCGATGCTAAATTTCGGGCTGCTCAGGCCCTTTGGTCTGCGTCATTTCTATCTAACCTTGCTCCTGTCGGGCGGAAGCAGCTAGGGTGTGTGGCCCAGAGGGACTGCCCAGTAAATGGAACCAGTTACTGTTATTATTTCCTGGGCTCGAAATACCTTTTATGGTAGATTTCAGAGTCTCCCTTTTTACTGTTCACACAGCATCTGTGCATTTTTTTTTAGTTCTTAACCCAAAGGAGGACCTATTACCCTGCCTTACAGGGAGACTAGGCCCAGAGAGGGAAAGTGCCTTATCCGAGGTCACACAGCAGGGAGAAGGCAGAGGTGGGACCTGAGCACGCACCTGGTTCTCCGCCTGGCCCAGGGCCTGCCTGGGAGGGCAGTTGCCAGTATCAGATTGTGCTCACCCCTTAGTGAAGGTGTGACTTCGGGCGAGCCCCCTTGAATCTCTCGGTCTCTCTGTACTCATCTGGAAAAATGGAGATAATCCTCCATTACAGGTTGTCATGAGAGTGGAGGAGGGGCTGGGGTAAAGGGACCCACGGAATCGGCCACGTAGCACGTGGTCAAGGCAGGGAAGCCTCCCTCTTTGTATGTCTGCGGGCACTGCATTTCCAGGCCCTTTTTGAGGATTGCGAACACCCTCTCTCCAGATTCTTTAACGGGGAAGACGCGCCGGGGGGAGAGAGTAGGCGGAAGAAGACGGGAGCTTTCCTCCTGGCCTGGACCTGCCGCCTGGCCTTGGGCAAGTCGCTTTATTTCCCTGGGCCTCAGTTTCTTCATCTCTGTGAGAGCAGACCTTCGGTGCCAGCTGCGAATCTGGAGTGATTTCGTTCTGGCTGCCTTGAACGTTGGGTTGAGAAAGACTCTGAGGCCGAGTCCGCGCCCCGTGGGAGCCAGTGCTGTGGGCAGTCAGTGAGCTCTGTGCGGGCTCGCGAGGAAATACGCTTTGGTGGGGGTCCCTGCTGGTGGATAATCCCGGAAAAGAGGACCCCTGCGGCTCCTTCCCGTCTGTGGAACCCCCCATTTGAAAAATGATGGAAAAAAAAAAAGAAAAATGATGGGAGTTTGCCTTTTGTAAGCAAAGCAGTGGACATGGTGGCCGCTAAAATAGACGGGCACTTTGTCGATTATAATTCTAGATTGTCCGATAGAACTTTCTGCGATGACGGAGATGTCCTAGGTCCGCACTGTCCAGTACCTAGTGACTACCAGCCCCGGATGGTTGTTGAACCCTTGCAATGTGGTTTAGCTGTGAAAGAGGCATTGATTTTTAAATTAAAAAAAAGCCACATGGGACTAGCGGCCGCCGTGTTGGACAGCTCAGTTCTAGACTCACAGAGCTCCAGAGCTGTGTTATAGGGGCCCCCGAGATCACGGACTTGTTAGACCCCAAGCGGGTCTCGAACTCGGGGTAGGTGGTTGGGTGCCCCCAGGCAGCCTGAAACCACCCTTGCGAGAGTTTTGCTCAGGTGGGCGAGCTGTGTACCTGAGAGTAAAGGCCTTTCCCCGTTGTCCCACTGCCCTTCTTGGGGGCCTGATGGCCCAGGGCTCAGACCCTGCAGGGGGGAAGGCCTGGCCTGGATCAGCTGCCCCCACCAGCTTGCCTCGCCTCACCCCCTGGCACCCCGAGAAAACGGCAGGTGCTTCCAGATGCAGAGTGGGCGGCCCAGGAGGGAAGGCAGAGTGCCAGCCCTTTAGGAGAGAGGGGGATCTTTTTTTTTTCCCTTTTCTTCTCTCCTCCTCTCTCCCTCTTGTCCCCTCTCTTTCTGGAGTGCAGCAAAAGTAGAAGAGCCTTTGGAAATGGACTTGACCTCACTCTGCCTCCACTGCTCCCTAGCTGTGAGGTGTTGGGAGAGCCTCCCCGCTGCTCTGAGCCTGTCTCCGCATCCCGGTGTAGCTTGCGGGGAGGTCCTGATGCAGTGATATACCGGGAACTTCTAGAACAGTGTCTGGGATGAGGTCTCCTTCCCTGAAGAAGGGAAAACAGAGACGGCGTGAGGGTGTTGGAAGGTTATTTACCCGAGTCCCGCGCTTGGCGTCAACTTAAAACTCACCTCGGGGGTTGTCTGAGTGGGTCCGGGGGCTCGGGGCCAGTAGGCAGGAGGGCTGGGCTGGGTGGGGTATTGGGAAAGGGGCCTTCCTGCGTAGTCATTCTCAGGTGGAAAGTTCTGGCATTTGTCAGCTAACCCCCGCCTCTCCCAAGTTTTTCTTTCCACGAAAAAGGCACCTGCATTTTGCAGCTTCCTCGCATACCAGCAGGGCCTAAAATAATTTGGGAGAATTCTAGCGCCCAAACTTGGAAGGAAGGGCGTGGGCTGGGTTGCGGTTGTGGAAATAAGAGGGTATAATTCCGCCGTCGCTGGATAATAGTCTGTGAGGGGCTGGGGTCCCTCTCAGTACATTTTGGGCAGGGGTTGGTGGGCAAGCCTCCTACTGAAGTCTTGTTTCATTGGCACTGGGAGGCCTTGAAGTGTTCCTATTTAAGTCAGTCTGGAGGCCCAGGAGATGCGGTTTGATCTTTCTTATTTTGGTGATTCTTTAGGGTCTGCTCCCGCCTGTAGGTCCCTGTAGGGCCTACCAAGTGGCAGGTGCCAGCGCCACAGTAGCGAATAGGAGAGTCAGGGCTCCGATTTCGTGGAATTCGTATTCTAGCGGCTGTGGTAGAGGGTAGGATAATTAGGGGAGGTTGGGGTTAGTACCGGGTGTTACGATACAGTGCCCACTGGAGTCCACTGAGGGGCTTGGAAAGACCTACTTGGGGAAGGAGGAGACAGACGAAGGGTGAGAGGACCGTAGTGGTCCAGAAAGAGGGGAGAGCCGGCAGGAGTAGTGTTGCCACCACTTGGTGACAGCGTACTGCAGACTCCATTGTCAACCCTTCTGAATGAGGAGAGGACTGAGTGCTGGCTTAGGCAAAGCAGGCAAGAACTCTCTGCTTTATTTACAGTTCTGCCCCTGACTTACTCCTCTCTGGCCTCAGTTTCTCCAGTTTATAATACCAGCCAGCCCAGTCTTCCTAGGGTCCAGTTCTGCCTTCCTCAAAAAAGCCACAGGGACAAGGGGGTGTGAGTTCTGCCAGGGAAGGAGTGTGGTGGCCCCTGCCTTTCCCTCAGAGCCCACATCCTACCTGGCATTGGAGGCCCCAGTGGGGACACAATGGGCTAAGCCAAATCTCTACTCCCGTCCTCAAGGTCCAGCTTGGCCAACAGTTCCCATAAGTCTACAGCATACTTTGGGTTGGGCAACATCTACCTGGATGGCCTCTTTAGGTCACAGAGCCACAGGCCTGGCAGTAGGGAGTCCTGCCACTTACAAAGGGGACGGCAGCCCAGAGAGGGTGAGTGATCGCCCTGGATTCACACAGCCAGCTTCTGGCACAACCGGGTCCTGGTTTCCTACAGTCGGGGAGGGAGAGCCCCACCTGGAGGGAAAGCAAGTTGGGGGTTGTTTATGGCAGAAACACCTCTCCCCAGAAGCCTAGGCTGGACCTTCCAGAACCCATGGAAGATGGGAGCAGCGGATGGGTGGGCCAGCCCCTGGGCCATCCAGGGGCTCTCTTCCCTGTCGTTTGGATGGGAGTGACCAGCCGGCTCCTTCTAGGCCCAGAGCAGCTTCCACTGTTCCACCCGTTTCCCTCCCCCAGGCCAGGCAGATGCCGCAGGTGATTAAGATCATAGAGGCTCTGGACTCCCGTGGGCCGGGGTTCGAGTTCTGACTCTCCACTTTCTGGCTGGGCGATCTTGGCCCTGCTGGGACGGCTGACGGCATAAATGAGATCAGCCAGTGAGGAGGCCCCAAGGCCTGCCCCAGGGTAGGTGCTCTGCCTCCTAGGGTCCACGTAGGCCTGCTTGGTCCTGCCTGTCACTGTCCTTTTTGCCCATTGCTCTGTCGTTCTGCACGCAGGGACTCAGAGGCCATGCAGGAGCTCTGGGTGGGGGCGGGAGCAGGGACCACCCATCTCCCCTGGCCTGATGGGGCCGATTAGTTCTGCCTTGGAGAAGCCCCCCTTTCTCTCTTTGTTGCATTGCAGGCAGATTTTAGAATGATTTTTTAAAATAACAACCCCTATCCTCCCCAACCCCCCCAACCAACATTTTAATGTTTTATTGATTTTTTAAAAAAGATTTTATTTATTTATATGAGAGAGAGACGGAGCACGAACTGGGGAGAGCAACAGTGGGAGAGGGAGAAGCGAACTCCTTGCTGAGCAGGGAGCCCAGTGTGGGGCTCGATCCCAAGACTCTGGGATCATTACCTGAGCCGAAGGCAGATGCTTAACCGAGTGAGCCACCCAGATGCCCCGTTTTATTGATTTTTAAATAGGAATGCAGCCTGAGAAGGGACACAGTGAATGGGAGGGACATTCCTGACTCCCTAAGGGTCGCTGCTCAAGTCTTCGCAGATCAGCAGAGTTGCTTACACATCGTGTTCCTAGGGAGCACGTATGGAGCACCTACTAGGGGCTTGGTGGCTCCTTCCTACTTGTGTGAACTTAGACAAGTGATGTCACCTCTCTGAGCCTCAGGGTCAGGGGTCAGCAAACTTTCACCATAAACGGCCTTCACCATAAACGGCCTTAGACTGTGGCTTATACGGTTTCTGTCACAACTACCCAGCACGGCCGTTGTAGCATAAAAGAGCCATAGACTAAATGGAAATCCACAAGTGTGACTGTGTACCAATAAAACTTTACTGATAAAAACAGACGGTGGGCCAGATTTGACCTGCGGGCTATAGGCTGCTGACCTTGGCAGGTCCTTTACCTGCGAAAGGGGGCTGAGAGGATAGAAGCCGCCCTCCCGGGTTATGGCGAGGAATTAGTTTAAAAGAACGATATTAAATCTAATCATTGTCTATTATTGTTAATATCATGGTATCGGTTCTCCTGGCAGCCCTGCCCCGCAGGTGTTATGGTCTCATTTCACACATGGGGAAACTCAAGATGTAGAAAGATAAGGAACTTTCCCTCAAACCTTCTGCTCCCCGTTGGATAACCCGAGATGTGTCTTTTTGTGCCTTGGTTTCCCCACCTGTATCCTCAGCGAGGATCTGTTGATGTCAGCGCACAGGCCTCAGTGGTCACATCCGCCGTGTGGACGGGCGGTGGAGGCATAGGGAGGCGGAGTCCCTTGCAAGGGCCCTCGGCTGACACATGGCAAGCCCGCGCTGGGTTTCTTGGGGACCTGGGTTATAGGCGTGTGACAGAAGCTGCTGGGGAGGGATGGCCCGCCCCGTGAGACCAGAGGTGTCTCAGAGCACCATTCCCTTGGGTGGGGGATCGGATCCCCCCACTGGTTTGGAGTGGTGGAACCCAAAGGACCTGGTCCCCAATGGAATGTGTTTCTGAGTCAGGTGTACCGTGCCAAGCTTGGAGAGGATGAGGCGCAAGCCTCGTATGCATGTCGACAGATTCCCGATGCCCCTCCCTTGCTCAGCAGCCTTCCGTGGCTCCCTTATGCTCTCAGGAACAAAGCCAAACACTTCCCGGGGCTTCCAGGGGCCTCTGTGACTGATTTCATTTCAACTTGGCAGCCTCCTTTTCCTCCCTCTCCCCCAGACCCCGAATCAGGGCCCCTGGGCTGGCCCCCGGTCCCCCCAACCACAGTAGAGGCTTGGAGCTCCCCTCTTGCTTCTCTAGATGCAAAGCTCTATATTCATCCTTACGTCCCCGACCCCCACCTCACATGTCCTCTCCTCTGCAACTTCTCCCCACCCCCCAATCCCCACCTGTCCCCTGGGGCTGCGGCACAGGGCAGCCTGCCCCAGTGGCGGTGACCGTGCTCTGTTTGACACTTAGGTGTTTACTGAATATCTCTCGGCGGCGGGGCTGAGAACTCGGGGGCAGCGGGGCGGTAGGCAGGCTGGGAGCTCTGGGATGGGATCCCCTCTCTGAGTCCCGTGACCAGCGCACAGCTGGGAGCACCTGTTCCATTGGGATGCTTTGGCTTTTTGTTGTTTTAAGAGAGGGAAAGAGAGTAGGGGTGGGAGGCGCCGAGGGAGAGGGAGAGAGAATCTTAAGTTAAAACTTCACGCTCATCGCAGAGCTGGATGCGGGGCTCGGGCTCACCACCCTGCGATCACGACCTGAGCCCAAACCAAGTCAGCTGCTTCACCAACTGAGCCACCCGGGAGCCCCTCGAGGGCCTCCTCTTACAGGCTGGCCCCGGGAAGGCTCAGGTTTGGAGAGGCAATTGTGGGAACGGGATATGGAGGGGCAGCTGAGTACCGGGCCGCTGGGAACTAGCCCGTGGCCCCTCTCTGCAAGGCAGGAATGACTGAAGACATTTTTCAGGTGAGGAAATGGAGGCTCAGGGGGTCAGAGTAGCTGATGCAGGGTCCCGCAGCCTGGCGGTGACAGGGTTGGGGTTGGACCCCAACCTCTAGCTGCAAAAGCACACGAATATCCCACGACGGACCCTCACGCAGAGCCCTTCCTCGGGGACGCAGAAGCGCTATGGGAACCTGCCTGGGTGAGCAGGCCCCCTCCAGCCCCACCGGCCCTGCGTGGGAAGGTCCCAGAGCTCCCGCAGACCGTCAGGCGCGTGACCAGGACACATGTCCCCAAAAACCCCCACCCAAAGCATCAGCACTTTGGAAACTTAATTTGTGAAATCCTGAGTTGTCACTAAATTGTCTCTTTCCTTCGGTGGGCTGAAAGCAATGGCGTTCTCCTTCCATAGACACGTATGTGTCTGTCTGTCTTCTTTTATAAAATAATTGTTGAACGGCCGAGCCCCCCCAGGCAGCACGCCGGGAGCTCAGTGAGGTGTCTGCCCTCGGGCTAGGTTGCCCTCAGGATAGAGGTGAGGATGCTGAGGCACAGAGAGGGGCAGCGACCTGTCCAGGGCCACCCAGCACGGGGCCCAATGCCATGGGGGCATGAATGGTGAGTGAGGAAGGGAGAAGACAGAGCGGCGTGGGGAAGGGCTAGAGTGGAGACAGGAGTGGAAGAATCCTGCTAGCAACGCTGAGAGCGGCTACTGTTTCTTGTCTCATCTTTGGGGCCTGGCGGGGTGCGGAGTACTTTGCCTGCATTACTGCCGGGACCTTCCCACGGTTCTGGCAGAATGATGCCATCCCTGTTCCCATTTGGAACCCCCCCCTGCCTCCGGGAAGGGGTCTTCCTGCTCTGGGACCCTTGCTGCACCCCGGTGGGCTCCGTCAGAAGGAAGGGGCAGGCTGAGGGGTCGGCCTGCGGCCCCCTCCCTGCCCCCAGCCTGTCATGTCTCAGCAGCACACAGGCCAGGAGTGGCCCAGGGGGTGCGCGGGCCTGCATCTGTCACAGGTCACTGGCTGTGGGGCCCGAGGCGCCAGGAGAAGGAGCCCAATCAGAGGCTCGGCCGGGGTGAGGGGCCCACGACGTCCGTCTTTTGGGCTCCAGCGCTCCTCTGCCACCCCGTGTCCTCCTCCAGGGCTGGGCAAGGTCCCCGGCATCCAGCCCCTGCCCCCATCCCCAGTGCTCGGCCGCCCGGTCCCCACGATGCCCTTGCTGCTTCGCCTCAGTGGAGCCCTGAGCCAGTTCTCAATCTAAATGACAGCTGCCCTCAGCCAAGTCAACTCCAATTAATTTCCGAAGGCTTCCAGGGGCCTGGCGGAAGCTCGCACCAGACTCAGCTGCCCGGCAGCCCGCGTGCTCGCGAGGCCCCTTCTTCACCCTCCTGGGGCCGGGTAGGGTGGGGCCGCACAGGGTCCCTCCTGATCCTTGGTGAGGGGCCCTTTCTGCCTCCCAGGAGCCCCCGACAGATGGGGCTGATGAGGAAACTCTCAGGCAGCATCCACGGAGAAAGATTGAATGAATGGGGGGGAGGGAGCTCAGATTTTGTCCCTGCCTTCTCTGTCACCCTGGGGTCATTCTCATCCGTCCGTGAGCATCAAGGCCCTTCCCCAAAAAGTGAACATTGATTTCAGGGAACAGGGAATCGAGGGTGGGGGGGGAGAGAACAGAGAGATTGAGAAAGAACTGGGGGGGGCGTTGTGCGAGGGGGGGATCGGGGAGAGGGAGTGCCCACCGCTTTGGCTGGGACATTATACTTTTTCATGTGACTTTGATGAACTCACACACTTTGGCATTAGGCAGACCTGGGAATGACCCCGGCTCCTCCGCTGGCTGGCTGCATGACTGTGGGTCGGTGACGTCCCCTCTCTGAGCCTCAGTTTCCCCCCCCCACCCCCGTGAAATGGGCTGGAGTGTCTCACCCTCTCTCCCTAGGTACTGGGGTCATCTGATGAGATAGGCTTGTAGCGAACCTAAGGGTCAGTGCTTACTCTTATCATCCCTGGAGCTGACAGGAGTAAGGATGGGGTCACTTTTCCTTTTTTCTTTCCTCATTTATCACAGTAATACCCCTGCTAGGAGTTGTCTTCGAAGGGAGGGCAGAGAAAGGGTGGGGATGCAGGCAGAGGGCTGGGCTGAGGAGGGCTGAGTCCCTTGGCCTCTGTGAGATGCCTGATTGGAGTATCACTCAGGCTGCCAGCAGCCAGCCCTCTGTCCCTGATCCCTGGGGTTGTGCTCTTGGGGTGGGCTCCTGACCCAGCTTCCTCCCTACATCGAATGTAAAATCTGATTTCACTGAAGGCATGAAAAGAGTCAGGGAGGTTGTGTATCTACCCACCACCGTTTGTTTCAGAGAGGACCAAAGAGGCCCAGAGAGGGGGAGTGACTTGCCCAAGGTCACGCAGCAAGCAGGTGAAGAGCTGGGAGGAGAACGTGAATCATTCTTTCAAATATTTAACAAATCTGGGGCGCCTGGTTGACTCAGTCGGGGGAGCACACGACTCTTGGTCTTCGGGTTGTAAGTTCAAGCTCCAAGTTGGGTACAGAGATGACTTAAAAATAAAATTAACAAAAATTAAAAATACATAAATTATTTAACAAATCCTTTTTGGCTGCCTACTATGTGCCAGGGACCAGAGAGACAGCTAAGATCCTCGTGGGTGTGTCTACCCCCAGGGTCCCCAGGCCAGGCTCCTCTGGGGGGGGTTGGTCACAGGAGGGATCGTTAGCCCCCCGTCTCCAGAAGGGGGAACCGGGACCCAGTGTGTCTCCCTGGAGGGGGGGACATGGGCAGGGACCCAATATGGACAGGTGGCTGAGGAGGGCTTCTGCTTTGGGGTCAGGGGGCCCTGCGAAAGGGTTCCAGTTGGGTAGTGGGGGTCAGTTTGTACCGGGGTAGGGTCCCCCCACATCCCCAGGAGCAGGTTCTAGGAGATGGGACTTCGTGCTGCTTGCAGAATCCTTGGGACTTTGCTCACCACGGGGTAAGTCTCTCTTCTCCTGTGACTTTCGTCTGCTGTGACAGCTGGTGGCCGCTACATGAGCACCTGCCATACGCCAGGCACCGGAGAACCTGGGGGAACCCGGCAAGGCGCTGGGTGCTGTCCTTGTCCCATTTCATGGGGAAGGAAGCTGAGGCTCAGAGAGGGACAGCGATTTGCCCAAGGTCAACCCGCTGGGGGTGTGCCAGGGCCCTAGATGCAGACTTTGGTCGTCTGGCCGCAAACCGCCCCCCATGATGTCTTTCATCTTTGGCAGTTTGTTGTCGAGGGGCCCTGAACTCAGGACCACCCCCTCTGCCAGGGTGAGATGTGTCAGTGCCCCCCACAGCCGGCTCGGGGGTAACTGGGGCATCACTGCCGGCTGGGGGCAGGGGTGTCATCTGTGAGCAGGGAGAGGGGTTACCCGCCTCAGGGTAGGGGTGTCGGAGAAACTCTGCCACAAGGCTGACAGATAGGTAGATGGTGGGAGTCAGCAGGGGTGAGGGGTGGGGGGTGTTCGAGGCAGAAGGGCCGAGGAGGCGGGAAGGATCAGGGCTTTGTGGAGAGAGACTCCCACGGAGAGGGGAGGCTGGAGAGGGGAGGACAGGACTGCGGGTTATGCGAAGCTGGGAACTTTACCTTGGGAGCACTGGGGAGTCATGGAAGGTTTAAGCAGGAGAGGGGGCTGCCCTGGTTGGTGCTTCAGGAAAGGCATCTGACTCATGGGGGGAAATGGGCTTGGGGGCCGGGAGGGAAGCAGAAAGGAGACAGTGGGGGCTGCACCGGGGTGGAGCCAGTGCGGAGAAGAGTGGGTGGGTTCGAGGGGCAGCCTCCTCCCTCCCTGGTGCCTAGGCGCTGGGGCCTTGGCAGGAGTGAAGAGCGACGTTCAGTGCCCTGCGTGCAGTGGCCTGGCCTTTCTTGGCGATGGGGAACGGGAGCTAGGAGAGTCGCGGATGTGTCGGGGCCCCCCAGGCCGCAGGACAGGGGCGCTGATAGGACCTGGCCCAACCCTGCGGCTCCCAGGCCTGCTTCTGCTTCCGGGCTCGGTGGCCCAGCCCCTCAGCTGAGTGGCAGCTGTCAGACAGCAGCGTCTCCCCCTGCCAGGTCCAAATAAAGGAAAAACCAAAATACATTTCCCTTTGTCGAATCCGGCGAGGGTGAGTTGGGTGGGTGTCTTTCGCTATTGTGTTCGGGGGCCCACACTGCGCCTTACGTAAGCTGGAAGTTAAAAATATGCACGGATTCTAATTTGCCTGCTTTGCCTGGGATAGCACCCCGGTCTCCCCCCCACCGCCCCACCCCACCTTGGGGGGCAGGAGGCGAGGCCGGCCCTCCCCCATCC